>OY744539.1:20874061-20891561 GCA_963556195.1 Sepiola atlantica
TGACAGGCGGACGAAATGTAATTTAAAACTTTAGCGTGACAGGCAAATGAATATGCTATTTTAAATTTAACCGTGACAGGCGGACGAAATGTAATTTAAAACTTTAGCGTGACAGACAAATGAATATGCTATTTTAAATTTAACCGTGACAGGCGGACGAAATGTAATTTAAAACTTTATCGTGATAGACAAATGAATATGCTATTTTAAATTTAACCGTGACAGGCGGACGAAATGTAATTTAAAACTTTAGCGTGACAGACAAACAAAATACTATTTACATCTAAGCCTTACAGACAGACGCAAATGCAATTTCAAACTTTAGTGTTACAGACAAACGAAAATGCTATTTAAAATTTAACCGTGACAGGCGGACGAAATGTAATTGCAAACTTTAGCATAACAGACTAACAAAATACTATTTAAAATCTAAGCATTTCTGGCAGACGAAAATGCATTTTCAAACTTTAACGTGACAGACAGACGAAAAGGCTATTTAAACCTAACGTGACAGACTAATAACATTACTATAAAAAATCTGGCTGTGACATACTGACGATAATATATTTTCAACATTAGCGTGATAGACAAACAAAAATACTTTTTAAAAATCTAACCGTGACAGACGAACAAAAATTCAATGTCACACATTAACGTGACGAATCAATCAGGATTCTATTTCAAACATAATCGTGACAGCACGAAGAAACTGCAATTTGAAACTTTAACTTGACACATCAAGGAAACATTTATTAATACAAGCGTAGCTTTTATTGGCGTGTTTCCGCATTCAAGGATTTTCTTTATGATTTAAACGGTTTTCATCATTACAGACCGTTGTATATTCTCAGTCTTCTCTTTTCTTCTAATTTCCATTCATCAAAATTGAAATTTCGTAAACATTTCGACATTGACCGAACTTTTCAATGTCAAGATCTGAGGAAAATAGCACATAAGATGCGGGAATTCATTGGCTACAATATGGGCCAAGTAGCGAATCTCTTTTATGGACAGACCGAAGTTATCGCCAAGTCTGAATTTTATTTTTTCCATTACATTGACCTTGCCGTTTGACGTAGATTTTCCAAAATTAAATCAGTTCTTAGTTCGACGATGACCGATATTTTGACCAAGTTTGGTGATGATTGGTCAAACGATTTTGACACTAATCTGTACATAAACAAAAAAACTCGATCGAAAACATAACCTCCTTGGAGGAGGTAATAAATGAAAAAAAGGAAATATCTTAAAGAAAGGTGTTTTCCGTTTTTTGAATAGCTTAGCTATAACAAAGCGTCAGTGTCTGTATGTTAGCAACAAAAACTTGGGATATCATTTCAAAATACTATTGCGTAAAACAACGTCGGCTATTAGATACATGCACCGGTGTTTGTCATGTTTGGAAACAAAACGAAAGTAAATACCCAACAGTATGATTTTAAAATGACAGGAAAATATTTTCTATTTGAAAAAAAAAACAAAACAAAAAAAACTTTATTTCTCCTATATCCCGTTTCGGTGTATTACATATCTTCTTAGATAAGCGAAAGCCAAGAGAAGAAAAAAGTAAAAAAGCTTAGATCTCCTTCTCTCTCTCTCTTCCGTCTCTCTCAACTCTACTGTTTTATTTAAAAAAATGGCAGCTTGAAAATCCGGCCACGTTATGTCCGATGTATGGTCTTTTTTTCTGATTATCTTTTAAAGGATAAGTTTTGCGTGTGTTTGCCGTGCTGTCTTTTCATCTTTCTTCTTTGTTCATATTTCATCTTTTTTGCTTTAGACCTGTGTGCTTATTTTTTATTATTAAATAGAGGTCTCTGATGAGCAGCCCATAAAAACTAAAAACTTCATTTTGTTTACGTATTGTGAAACGTTCGTCAAACAGAAAAAATATAAGCATTTTCCAAAATAAAAATTATAATTGTGGATCAACGTTTTCTTCTTTGTTTGGGCAGTGGAATGCAACCAATCAAATATATATATATATATATAGAAAGAGAGAGAGAGAGAGGGAGAGAAAGAGATACATTACATGGTTTACACCGCTATATAATATCCAGGTGAAGACAAAGAATATGTCGAACCTTACCAAAGTTATTGGATGGATATTTTCCCCTTGTCACATACATTACACAACGTTATGAATAGAAACACTATAAACCTTAGTTATTGTTGCAAGCAGAATTCTATCGGCGCGCTTAATAGTCACAACGTGTTTTCCTCTGTGTATTTATAAATCTTTGTTTTAATAATTTGTATTTAATCACAAGTTAAAAGCAAAATGCCGATGAGAGGGTAAGTTGGGGTGTAGATATTTAAGATACAGTACGGTCCTGGGGCAAGGTGGGGGTGCTGATTAGCGGGCAAGTTAGGCAGAAGTTTAAAACTTGTAGAACAAAAGATATACGAGTTTATTAACGCAAAATAAAAAAAAAGAAGTTATGAAAGTAATAAAAGAAGGAATAAGGTTATTTGTTGTGAGGACTAAGAGAAAGAGATTGATAAGAGAACTAGAAAGAGAGAGATAGGCGTATTGAGAGAGGGGTTGGAAATGGAATTTGGGATGCGGTAAGCGAGTGAATGAGTGGACGAAATAAAGAGTGCATGTAATGCATGGGAGTGAGAGAAGAAGGGGACAACAGGGTGTAGAAAGAGTCTCTAACCTTATAGTAGATACCACACAGTCTACCAAACTCCAGCCCAGTCCCATCACCTCAATGTGGCATCCTTGTACTTGTTTTGCGAGTACTTCAACGGAATGTGCTCCGATGAGTTTGCTGCACTTGTGTCTCCTCAACGTAAATACCTCCAACAAAACCGACAATCAGCAAAATCATACCCCTTCACTGTAGAGGTCCCCAGATGGCAGTATGCTTTCTACTCTAACCGCTTCTTTCCTCGAACCATATACCTTTGGAATTCTATTCCCTTCTTTGTACTAACATGCAGACATTTAAATGTAATGTGAACAAACATCTCGCTGCACAACTCATCACTTAAGATCCTTTTATAAATCTGAAAATAAAATGTGGTTTAATACCTTCCCCGCACTATAATAGGATAATAGGATTAGAACTCGTCTAAATAGAACCCATAGGATCACTGGTATGAATTACATTCATAACGCAATCCAGAGAGAGAGAGAGAGAGAGAGAGAGAGAGAGAGAGAGAGAGAGAGAGAGAGAGATGAAGAAGAAGAAAAAGAAATTATAAAAATAAAAAAAAATTTGTCTGTTTTTTTTTTAATAGATACGCTCCAGACAAGGCCTGAAGCCACTTGATGTAAGGAGCTAACAGGAACAAAAGATGAATATCACAAAGGCACGAGATGCCTATTGGCCTTGGTCTTGAAAAGACCAAGGCTATATGTAGGAGGAAAACAGTCAGCAGGAAGAGAGTTCCAAAAGCCTGCATTTCTTTCAAAGAAGCTAATGGAACGGGAAGCTGTATTACAATGAGCTATCAAAACATCAAATTGATGGACACCACTGAACCAACGAGTCAAACGAGCTGGAACAAAAAGAGCAGGGAATAAATCAGACAATTTTGATGAACACATGCCATACTATTATTTATAGAAATGACTGAGACTAGCAACATCACGTCTGTGAGAGAAAAGTTGTAAAGAAGAACAAAGGGTGGGCCAATCAAATTACGAGTACGTTTCTGCCCCTTATCAAACCCTCTTAAATTGGACAGAGATTCACCAGTACACGGCATATGAACGATTTTGGGTTAATGCCGAAACGCAATACCTATTAGAAACGATACCCACAACTGGGTTAAAGGGTATTGTGGGTTTGTGGGTTCATGCCTCTTACAACAGATTGAAATTGAACTCTGCTTAGCCGATTTTATCGGCTACGACAGTATTAATTACGTTAATCACGCATCCTTGAATTTTAAGTAATGCAAACAAGATAGGGATGAAAGGTGAAGAGGGAGGTGCAAGAGAGCTCTAAAAGAATCATGGAAAAAGCGGAAGTGAAGTTGTAAAAAAATTAATTAAAAAGCAGAACCGGAAGCAACGGAATTCTGGGTAATGGAACTGTTGCCAAGATGGTGGAATTCAGCAAGTATTTACTTATTTTTTTCCTCTTTCAATGTGCAATGTCAGTTTTAATACGTCTAACAGTTTTATTAAATGCTTTGGCAAATAAATAAATGAATGAGAATGAGTAAAAATAAAATAAGTGTTCTCAAAATCAATTAAAATAAATGAAAAACAAATTTTATTTAAAATAAAATATCTGTGAGGATGAAGACCTATAAATTGCTAAATTCCCCACTTGTTGTTTACGTGATTTTAATTGTAGTTTTAAATTTATTTTATTGATCTAAAAAAATGTTTAAATTCTTTTAAATGGGGAAAAATTTGAATCCAGAGCTAGAAAGACATTTGTTTAAGGGTCAAACCTTTTGATTGCTTTTAAGGAGCAGCAGAAGTGGGAGGGGGTACAAAACGAAAGATCAAATAGCAGTGGACGATACAGAAAAAGAGACAGACATACAGACAGGTAGAGCGAAAAAAAAAAACAGATAGATAGGTGGCGTTAAAGAGTGCGAGAGAGAGAGAGGCAGACAGACAGAGAGACAGAGAGGAGCGGTAAAGTGGACGAGCAGATAGAGAGAGGGTGTGACACAGAGAAGGTTTCAGAAAGAGGTCACACAGAGAGTCGGAGGTCAAGTGAACATAGAAAGGAAGGGGAGAGAGAAAGAGCGAGATGGGTTAAAAGAGAGATAGTATTGATGACAAGATGGACAGTGATATAAGGAAGAGACTAAAGTTGGAGAGAGTGGAGGAAAGAGGAAGGAATTCTTTAAAGAAAGTTTTGAACAGTATTTCCTTCTAGAAAATTTTCTTTCTCAAATTGTTCAGTCATTTTCAACCTTCATTTATTCCTGCGCCATTTTAATCTTAGCTTCCTTGTTCGGCTTCTTAGGCATTCATTTTTTAAATGCGTCTACGTCTCTCTGTAAGACGCTTAGTCGGTCCGTCATATGTTTTTGATTGACGTAGTATTTTCTATTTCTTCTTCTTCTTCTTTGAGTGTCTTTGAAGTGTCATTTGGTCATCCAACGGTTTCCCACTTTTTCATGCAGTCCTTTGCATTATTATTGTACTCTGCAAGATCTTTCAAGCTGCATCGGTTGGGCAGTTGGGGGGCAGACAAGGCAGTGTTGCATCGTATGTTCCTCCCCTCAACATTCGCAGATGGTTGGGTCAAATATGTAGCCCCATCAACTAATAGCAACTTCTGATCACCCCATTTCCGTTCTCGGTCGGTTGAGTCTTTCCCACCGGAACCAGGGTGCTTTTTTTAACATGGTTCACCCCAAACAAGACAGGTCGCCACTGTAGACGTAAGGGGCTACTGAGAAAAAAGAAAAGGGGAGAAGGTTGAGGGGCGTCAGCCTAACTTGGGATCTGCGCAGCGAAATCTCTGTTTACATTAGTTTTAAATTTCTGCATGTCAGTACTGTCGGGGAAACAGGGGGCAGGTAGGGTGTTCCAGAGGCCAGCAGCACAAGGAAATAAGCTACTTGAGTAGAGGGATCTCCGGCATCTGGGGACCTCCACAGTGAATGAATGAGATTTAGTTGATTGTCGAGTTAGTCTAGTTAATTTACGTCGAGGGGGGCACCAGAGCAGCCAATTCATCGGAGCATAATCCATTGAAGTATTTGTAAAACAAACATAAGGATGCTACATTGCGGCGATGGGACAGGGGCTGGAGCTGTGTTGACAGTGAGGACCTATTAGGTTGGCGACTCTTTTTTGGATCTTGTCAAGGAGGGAGAGACTAGTAGATGATGCACCAGCCCAGATGTGGCAACAATACTCCATGCATGGGCGGATGGTGGCTTTGTATAGATACAGGATAATGTCAGGTGTGAGGAGTTTACTAGAACGGTAGAGGGAGCTGACCTTCTTTGCGGCAGCCTTGGCAATGTCTTCAATGTATTTGTTCCAATTCATGTTACTTGTGAAGGTTAGGCCGAGGAGTTTGAATGAGCAACTCTCAGGTAAAGTCTTATTTGCCATGACAATCGGTGGTTGGAGAGGTTTCTTGTAGATGTTGAAGGAAAGTAGCTTTTTCTTTGCAGCATTAAAAGTTACCAACCATTTATGACCCCCATCCACTACAGCCTGGAGGTCATGTTCTAAAGATTCAGCCATTGTCTCGGCTATAATCGCGTCTGTTTTACCAACATGGCGAGAGTAAAGCGTGGTGTCGTCAGCAAATAAACCAATCTCCGACTCTATGTCATCAGGGAGATCGTTTATATAGATCAGGAACAACAAAGGTCCAAGGATAGATCCCTGGGGTACACCTGCATTTATGTCATGTTGCTTAGATGAACGGCCATCGAGGACAACCTGGATTTTCTTTTGTTCTAAACCGGGAAGGAAAACCCCCCAGAAGAGGCGCTTCACGTGCCAGTAGGAGGGAAGTCATTTTATTGATAAACGCTAAACACATAGACTCAATGAACGCATGCTATTTTAAATGCATCCAATCATCTCTATAAGAGGTTCTGTCCGTATGTTGTTGTATCACTCTTAATGTAGTACTACGGTTAGACCAATTCTTGTCTCCAGATCATTTGGACGGCACATAAACAGCTGGAGTATGTTGTATAGTTAACACGTAGCAGTATACATATATATATTTATACTTTTATATAAATTCCTTTAAATACACGCGAAAATTGGGATAGTAGCATAATAGTGTATATACATACAGAGGTGAGAAAATGATACAATAATCTAGTAAATGTTCCGGATTTCTTTACATAAACATTTAAATACAAACAATTGTATCTGTATAACAAAATATCAAAGTATTTTTAAATGGCTATATATATATATATATATATATATATATATATATATATATATATATATATATCGGTCCAGTCACACAAAATATAGCAAGTACACAACTGCATGACGAATAAGGGATTGGATGTATATTTATAATATTTCTTTCTGCTTTCTATACCGATTTATACGTTTTTTTTCTTTCTGTTTTATATCTTTATTATTTTCCGCAAACGTCTTTGATGTTATTAAAAAACCGGCGTCATTTCGAGCCGGATATATATATATATATATATATATATATATATATATATATATATATATATGAATATAGAGGCAAAAATGCCTTCAAAAAACCATGTATTAGATGCGAGTAATTAAATCAAAATAAAAATAAAAATATTTCGACATATTTATCAAAATATTTCGAAATACCTTCCGTTTTTTTTTTCTTCATCTTGATTTTTTTTTTAGCTAATATTTCGCTTGACAAAAACAAGCTTCGACAGAGCCAAGACAAATAAAGGTATAACCTTTTTTTTCCATAATTTACTTCCTTGTGTTGGTGAAGTGTCTCGTCCGGTGTTGTGGATTATTGGTGAAAACTTGATTGCGCATGGTCGCTGCTAGTTATAAATTAGGAAAGTTCATTTTATAAAGCATCTTTTGAAAGTTAATATAAATATAGAGGCAAAAATGCCTTCAAAAAACCATGTATTAGAGTCGAGTAATTAAATCAAAAGAAAGACATTTTATATATATATATATATATATATATATATATATATATATATATATATATCTCCAGGAATTACGTTATACATAAAAATAAATGTTTTTCTTCTCCATTAAAGTGTGTTTCTCCTTGCATGTAATCTTACATCCGTTTTTTTTTCCACTGAGTCCCACTGCACATCCCTAAATATTGTTTTTATCCGGTCTGTACTTATTAGATGTATCAATACCTCTACTCCCTTCATTATTTCTAAATTTCTGTATAATTGGACTGTTTAACTCTATTCTATTGATGCTGTCTGTTAGCTTTTAAATTGGTGTCTTTATCCAGTGCAGATGAGGAGAACGATATTTATAAAGATATATCGTCTCTGAAACGATCGTACACAAACTGTTGTTATGTTGAATTCTTGGAGCGCAAATAAATGATAATGTAATAAAGTTTACACTTCCTACACGGATGATAGCAATAAGTTTGAAACGCCGACGTTCCTAGGTAGCAATAATTTAATATTTATTGATAAATATTTTCATAAATCCCCTTTAAGAAATTAAAGTTTGACACTGCTCGGGGATGTTAAAAATATACTGTCGCTTAGCTTTTTGTAAGGTTCCGTAACGTTCATCATTAAAGCTGGACGGAGATATTTCGGTCGATTCGTTAGACCATATTCATTTGGTAAAATGAGCTTTATTAAACAGAACTTGACATTTTATACGGAATAAAAACCGATCGATTTAGCTTGGAATAAAAACCGATGGATGGAGCGCTATTAAGAAGGGGAGGATGAAATAGATGGTGTATGTAGTGGGGTGGGTAAAGATGTAAAAGATGGAAAGAGTATGAGGCGGGTAGTATATTATAGAAGGGGAGAGAGGGGACGTTTATCACTTGGCTAGTTGGGACAATGAATGAAAGGGGGATGAAAAAGGATTACAGTGGAACAAGGCGAAGAAAGCATGAAGGGCTGAGAGATAAGCAGGGTTATGGAAGAAAGTAAAAGGAAACACGGGTTTATATATATATATATATATATATATATATATATATATATATAGATATATATATATATATATATATAGATAGATAGATAGAGAGAGAGAGAGAGAGAGAGAGAGAGAGAAAGAGATAGAGAGAGAAAGAGATAGATAGATAGATAAATAGATAAATAACTAGATAGATAGATAGATAGATAGATAGATAGATAGATAGATAGATAGATAGATAGATAGATAGATAGATAAAGAGAGAGCGAAAAGAAGTGAGAGAGAATGGGAGTGGGACAGAGAAATAGATAAAGAGATTGAAATAGTAAAAGAGAGAGATCAAGACATAAGGAAAGAAAGAGAGAGAGAGAGAGAAACAGACAGACAGACAGATAGATAGACAGAAAGATAGAAGGAAAAGATGATAGCGATAGTAAAAAGAAAAGATAGAAAGAGAGAGAGAGAGAGAGTAGGTGGAAGAGAAATAGAGAAGAAGGAGAGAGGGAGAGAGAAAGAGGGAGAAAAAGAAAAATAATAAAAGTAAAGGGAACAAAAAAAATAGGGAGAGACACTGCGTGTGTGTGTGAGACACAGCGAGAGAGAGAGAGAGAGGGAGAGAGAGAGAGAGAGAGAGACGTAAGTGAAGATGATTTATTTTCTGCGTTTACCTAAATAGTTGAGCATAAAACTTATTCATGCCTAGCCGATAACCCCCATCTATTCCACTCCCCAACCCTTAGCAGAACTCCCTCATCCCCGACCCAACCCCAATTTCAGACTCACAACCGTCGCCACAACACCCCTCCGCCTTCTAGCGATTCGACTGGCAATCGGGCGTATCAGATACCCGACCATTTGGCAAATATCTAACCAATAAACAAAACAAAGCAAAACAACAAAAAGCACCCCCCCCCCAAAAAAAAGAGCGGGTGCTTCCGGTGGTGTTTGGTGTGGTGGAAAATTGGTGGAAAAAAAACCTTCCATAGAAATAAAAATAAAATGACAAGACAAGAAAATAAAACCCAACCTTTCCAAGACAAATAAAATAAAGGCAATCAAAATGTATTCAGGCAGCAATCCTTCCTTTATACATGTTTCGTTAACGAAAATACCGTACTTGGCTTGTACTCTCACTAGTACCGATTTTGTCCTTTTGATGGGAGAAATAAAATTGTATGTGTATCCATCTTCAAAGAAGTATTATTATATCAGTATTTTCTTTATTTCTTTATTTCTTTATTATATCAGTATTTATAAGTATTATTATAAGTATTCAAATAAGAATTCCAGTTAGATGTGTATCTATCTTTAAATAAGTAATAATCTATTAATAATGTATCTCTCTGTCTGAAACCGAAAGTATACTATTTCATAAATAATAGAAAAGTAAGTATGTGTCCGTCTGAAACCGAAAGGATACTATTACTTTCATTAATAATAGAAAATTAAGTATATGTTTGTCTGAAACCGAAAGTATACTATTACTTTCATTAATAATGGAAATTAAGTATATGTTTGTCTGAAACCGAAAGTATACTATTACTTTCATTAATAATAGAAAATTAAGTATATGTTTGTCTGAAACCGAAAGTATACTATTGCTTTCATTAATAATAGAAAATTAAGTATATGTCTGTCTGAAACCGAAAGTATACTATTACTTTCATTAATAATGGAAATTAAGTATATGTCTGTCTGAAACCGAAAGTATACTATTACTTTCATTAAAAATGGAAATTAAGTATATGTCTGTCTGAAACCGAAAATATACTATTACTTTCATTAAAAATGGAAATTAAGTATATGTCTGTCTGAAACCGAAAATATACTATTACTTTCATTAAAAATGGTATTATAGTGTATGTCTGTCTGAAACCGAAAGTATACTATTACTTTCATTAATAATAGAAATTAAGTTCATGTTTGTCTGAAACCGAAAGTATACTATTACTTTCATTAATAATGGAAATTAAGTTTATGTGTGTCTGAAACCGAAAGTATACTATTACTTTCATTAATAATAGAAAATTAAGTATATGTTTGTCTGAAACCAAAAGTATTCTATTCCTTCATTAATAATGGAAATTTAGTTTATGTGTGTCTGAAACCGAAAGTATACTATTACTTTCATTGATAATGGAAGTTAAGTATATGTTTGTCTGAACCCGAAAGTATACTATTACTTTCATTAATAATGGAAATTAAGTATATGTTTGTCTGAAACCGAAAGTATACTATTACTTTCATTAATAATTGAAATTAAGTATATGTTTGTCTGAAACCGAAAGTATACTATTACTTTCATTAATAATTGAAATTTAGTTTATGTGTGTCTGAAACCGAAAGTATACTATTACTTTCATTAATAATAGAAAATTAAGTATATGTTTGTCTGAAACCGAAAGTATACTATTACTTTCATTAATAATGGAAATTAATTTTATGTTTGTCTGTAACCGAAAGTATACTATTACTTTCATTAATAATAGAAATTAAGTTTATGTTTGTCTGAAACCGAATGTATACTATTACTTTCATTAATAATGGAAATTAAGTATATTTTTGTCTGAAACCGAAAGTATACTATTACTTTCATTAATAATGGAAATTAAGTATATGTTTGTCTGAAACCGAAAGTATACTATTACTTTCATTAATAATGGAAATTAAGTATATGTTTGTCTGAAACCGAAAGTATACTATTACTTTCATTGATAATGGAAGTTAAGTATATGTTTGTCTGAACCCGAAAGTATACTATTACTTTCATTAATAATGGACAATTAAGTATATGTCTGTCTGAAACCGAAAGTATACTATTACTTTCATTAATAATGGAAATTAAGTATATGTGGGTCTGAAATCAAAAGTATACTGTTACTTCTATTAATACTAACAATTAAGTACATGTCAGTCTGAAACCGAAAGTATACTATTACTTTCATTAACAATAGAAATTACGTGTCTGCCCGAAACCAAAAGTATACTATTACTTCTATTAATAATGGCAATTAACTATATGTCTGTCTGAAACCGAAAGTATACTATTGCTTTCATTAATAATCGAAATTATATATCTGTGTGTCTGAAACCGAAAATGTACTATTCCTTCTATTACTAATGGAAATTACGTATACTATTACTTACATTAATTATTGAGATTACGTATCGATCTGTCTGAAGCCGAAACTATACTATTATTCTTATTTATAATGAAGCATATTTATCTCTATGAAGCTATAATGTTACTTCTATTAATGTATTATTATACTATCTTTCACTGCAACATTCGATGAGGGGTAAGTATCTGTTCTGTTGTCATGAGACTATCTTGTGTTGCGAGTAGCATACAGCAACAACAAATTGCCACGATCATCTGTATATATGCTAGCCAAAATATGCGAATAATGATGAGGAGCGTAGAAAATGGACTTTGGGTTTACTTGCGGCAGCCTCGTAACTCTTGCTTTTGTCATTTTGTCCTTTAATTATCCCATTTTGTGGGCGATGTTTCTGACAAAGGGGGAAGAATTGCTGTTTTCTGGGTCGGAATCTATCTAACACTCATCGTTTGCTAGTTTTTGACCTAGAAGTGTTATTTTTACGCTCCTTATATCAAGTGGCTTCATGTCTTGTCTGGATCGATTTCCATAAAATAATAATTATAATAATAATAATAATAATAAGAAGAAGAAGAAGAAGAAGAAGAGTAGAAGAAAAAAACAATGATGATGATGATGATGATGATGATGATGATGATGATGATGATGATGATGATGATGATGATGATGATGAAAGTAACCGACATTACCAGGTGAATCTACGTAAATGTCTCGAACACAATCGAAATAAGCAAGAATTGCCAGGCCAAACAATCTGTAGAGCGAATTATGGGCGATATAAAGTAAATGCGAATTATTTTGACATAATTTGAGAACTATTCTCAGAAACATTTTCATAGAAGTAAAAAGGTTTATTACTAATTTATTTATTTGTCTATATTAGAAATTAAATTTACAGAATAAGAACAAAAACAACAAAAAATAAACAAACAACAATTCTAATAAATGTTATTTGTCTTCTGAACGCAAGCGTGCGATCCAGAAAGTCCCGCGGGTCGCAGTTTGCCCACAACTGGTCTAAATCATATTTGCAAAATAACAGGACTTCGCCCCCTCTCCTGCACAGAAATGCTCGTATCGTCGAAAGAGGGTCACAATGGCGAGGGTAAGACGTGTTCGCTTTCTGGTAAGGATGTGTTGTGTTTAAAAGCTTCTGAAGGACTGAATGCTACGTTTTGTAAGAGATGGTTTGTGGTGATGGGGGGCTTTATATGCTGTATTTTTTGTTGCTTTGTTTTTTGGGGGTTAGGGGTAGAAACGGTAGTAAGTCCGTTCGGTTAGTTGATACGGATAGCAAAGGGTCATCAATCATGTTTGGTTTCTGCAAATGAAACTTGGTCTCCGCGAAGGAGCGGGAAGCGGAAAGAGAGGAAATAGTAAGCGGAAAAAGACTTAAACGTAACCGAACGGAGCTGACGGTGTTCACCCAAGCTCGTCCCTTGATGAAAATTACCCCCCAGTCTTCTTTTGTTAGCATGTGCAAATACTTGTAGATAATTCGCGCGCTCGCGCGTGTGTGTGTGTGTGTGTATGTGTATGTGTGTGTGTGTGTCCATGTACGAGTATGCGGTGGTTGTGGTGAGAAGCCGCGGTTTCCAGGAACAATAAAGACTGCTTTTGATAAATTAACTTCTGGATGGGTTTAAAGTCAATACTTGACCCTTCACAACCGCACTCTCAAAGGCGCGTCGTCCCCTTCCTGTTCGTACGGGACCAGTCTGACAGGGAACGCGTCGAGGATCGCGAAAATGGAAACCATGGCACAAATGAAAAGAAGAGTGATTGGGGCACGAAAAGGGAAATCGTGAGTAATATTCTCAGCGATCGTAAATGGTAACGGGGTAGCCCAGCGGGAGGGGCCTTACAATTCTCATCATTCTAATTTAACAAAGAAAGAAATGGCATGAAAATTTAAAATGAATGGGCTTGAGGAAAGAAAAAGGATCGGGTTTTCTTACGACGCGTCCATTCAATATTCGTAATCAGTGGTGAAAATGCAATTTTAAACTTAAGCACGACAGACCGTGACAGACCGACGAAAATGATATCTTCTACTTAACCGTGACAGACCGACGAAAATGCTATTTCAACCATAAGCGTGACAGACGAAGAAAAATGCTATTTCAAACATTAACGTCACAAACAAAGGAAAACGCTATTTAAAATTTAACCGTGACAGACCGACGAAAATGCTATTTCAACCATAAGCGTGACAGACGAAGAAAAATGCTATTTCAAACATTAACGTCACGAACAAAGGAAAACGTTATTTAAAATTTAACCGTGACAGACCGACGAAAATGCTATTTCAACCATAAGCGTGACAGACGAAGAAAAATGCTATTTCAAACTTAAGCTTGGCAGACCGACAAAAATACTATTTCAAATGAAAACGTCACAGACCATGAAAAACATTATTCAAAATTGAAGTTTGATAGACCAAGATTAATGCTACTTCAAACATAAGCGTGACAGACCAAGAAAATGTTATTTGAAACTGAAGCGTGACAGACCGACGGATAATAGAGATGCTGGGTAGAATTTTTTATAACATACGTCTATTCAATTTACGCGTTTACCGATAAAAAATCCTATTTCAAAGTGTGACATAATGACCGCCTGACGGTCAAAGTCTAGCATAAAAATTTGTGGTCACATTTAAAAAGACTAAATGAGAGGAAGGGGGTGGGGTGGGGAGCACAATTCACCGACTATCCCGAACCCTAACCCTACCCTGACGGATGACGAAGAACTGAAAGTTAGAAATATAAATGCGTTTTCTCGAGCAAGAATGGTAGAATCTGAAATCTAATGTTTAGTGATACGAACCAGCCCTGGCCTTTCTTTTCTTTGGCACATCAGCATCCGTGTGGCTCATGTACACCTCACACCTCATCTCATTCGCCGTTTCGTGTGGACGGATTTCTCATTCCATGAATCACTCGAAAAATATCTTCTATAAGTCACAAGAATGCCTAACAATCACAACGCCTCAAAACGTAACCAAAAAAAAAAAAAAAAAGTATAAAAATATTATAATAAGTAAAAACTCACAAAAAGTCACATAAAAACACACAAAATAAAAATGTCACAAATAAAATCAAAACATTTCTTTAACTATTTTTCAAGGGATATACGCCTCATATAAGATGTTGAATAGCTCTTTCCTTGAGAAAGATCCTTTCTTTAATAAGCTCCTAGGACTGACTTTCACGCAAGACCTGAAATGGAAGACTTCCATCAAGTCTGTAGCTCCGGTTGCTGAACAAATAGTTGAATCATTCTACCGTTCTAGAAAGTATCTCACTCTTGACACACTTCTCGACATGCATAAAAGTCATATACGCCCTACGATGGGGCACTGCTGCTACAAGGCAGGTGCCGCTCAGAGCACTCTTTCTTGCCTTGTCAAAGTACAAAATCGACTTCGCAACATATAAAGGGATGATCTCTTCCATTAAATACAGTTTTCTCTCACAGAAGAGATGTTGCTAGTCTCTCTCTACTCTATTGATCTTTACCCTGTTAAACATTCACAGCAAAATCTCATCTTACTAAAACCACATCAAGAAAATTCTTCCTCTGTGCACCTAAACTCAAAATAGTTTTTTTCCAATAACTTCTCATCTATGGAACACAATACCGCGCAGCTGCTTTCCATCTGACTAGAGCATAATCGTTTTTATGTCAAATGTCAACAAATACTCATCAACCGTTTAAAAAAAAAGTAATCAAATTCTGCTCATCGTTCCGAATCCTCTCATAGTATTGTTCGTCATCCAACTAATAATCTCATCAACCTTTATCCTTGAGTGATTTTTAGTCTTGGTAAGTGGTGAAACATTAGTATAAAAAGTGAGGAAAACAAACTTAAGATTTTCAAAATGAAACCATAAAATTCTGTTTTATTTTGGGTTTGTGTTGAACTTTAGTAGCACAACTTTCGATGAGTTTAGCTTTTAATACACGAAGAAAAGAAATTGAATCAAATTTTCAGGAACAGTAACCAGTTTTGTAATTGTTGTGAGCCTTTTTAAAGGTCCGGAAGGAAAACACGAACTCGGGGTTTAGCGTAAAACAAGTATATTGAAAACTGTATAATGCAACAGCGAACAAGAATGGTTGAACGTCAGTCTTGACTGTTAGTATAGAATGGTGTGGTTACAGGTATTTACTTCTTTTCCACCGCAGGAAGATGTGACACAAGGCCGAAAGGTAGGGAGAGCCAAACCAGCGCCCATAAAGAAAGAGCACGCAGGCCTCTAAGAAATAGCCGAGGTAACGCCGTCGGCATTCGCCGATCAAAGCGCCTCAGACAGTAAGCAATATACTTACTTCACCCCTAGAACTACCCAGGACAAATGCTTCAGCCCGACAGATAAAATAGCACCGAAACGGCCTAATTCCTTTCGGATTGGGGGTGAATCCAGGTATTTAATTCCTTCCTACCGCGGGAATATGTGACACAAAGTCGAAAAGTGGGGGAAAGTCAAGCAAGTGCCCCTAAAGAGGAGCACTCGGGCTCATGAAAACTTGTATGGGGCAGCCCCGTCGGTATTCCCCGGTCAGGGTGCCTCAGGCAGTAAATAATAACCTTACTCCACCCCAAAGAGGGGAGGCAAGGCCTAGGAGGGTGGACTACACAGGGCTCAAACTCTTCAGCCTGACGGATAAAAAGCCACCGAAAAACCCAATCCCTGCCTGACCGATTGTCGGGAACGAATCCTCGACAGGTGTTACCCAATCCAAAGACTAGGGGGGATCCAAGTATTTCTTTCCCTCTCACCGTCGGAATATGTGACACAAGGTCGGAAAGTGGGGAGATCAAGCCAGCGCCCCTAAAGAAGGAGCACTCTGGCCTATCAAAAATAGCCTGGGCAGCCCCGTCGGCATTCCTCGGTAAGGGCGCCTCAGGCAGCAAGCAATAAACTTACTCCTCCACAAAGAGGGAAGGCAAGGCCTGGGAGGGTGCACCTCCTAGGAAAACCCAGGACAATATACCTCAGCCCAGCAGATAAACGGCCACCGAAATGGCCCAGTTCTTGCCGGACTGATTGTCGAGAACGAAGCCTCGACTGATATTACCCCATCCCGACGTCCTCAATCAACCGAAGTTAACGAGAGACTGAACAGGATGAGGCGAGGATCAGGTATTTATTCGCTTCCCACAAAGCAATATGTGACACAAGGTCGGAAAATGGGGAGATCAAGCCAGCCAGCGCCCCTAAAGAAGGAGCACCCTGGCCTATCAAAAATAGCCTGGGCAACCCCGTCGGCATTCCCCGGTAAGGGCGCCTCAGGCAGCAAGCAATAAACTTACCCCTCCCCAAAGAGGGAAGGCAAGGCCTGGGAGGGTGCACCTCCTAGGAAAACCCAGGACAATATACACCAGCCTGGCAGATAAAAGGCCACGTAAATGGCCCAGTTCCTGCCGGACTGATTGTCGAGAACGAATCCTCGACTGGTATTACCCCATCCCGACGTCCTCAATCAACTGAAGTTAATGAGAGACTGAACAGTATGGGGGGAGACAATGAGAAGCAGGTGCTCGCAGTATTTATGGTGAGTGGAAGAGTTCAAGAAGACGGTATAGGTAACGTACCATAAGAGTAATGCCTCATGATAGTTCAAATATAAATGAGAGCAAATACTATTTTTTAAATATCGAGAGAGATTAAAGGGGGATGGATTTTAAAACTTGTCCAATTAAACGTTATTAAAACGAGACGGAGAGTAAAGTCTGATAGAAATTAGCTGCTTAATCGTCCTTTGTCTATCTTGACAGGATAGGTAGATTTCACCGAGTGAGATAAGTAATTGGAAGCAGATA
>OY744539.1:20894061-20916561 GCA_963556195.1 Sepiola atlantica
TATAGATATATGTATATATATATATTTATATATATATATATAGATATATGTATATATATATATTTATATATATATATAGATATATGTATATATATGTATATATATATATAGATATGTATATATATATATAGATATGTATATATATATATGTATATATATATATAGATATGTATATATATATAGATATGTATATATATATATGTATATATATATATATAGATATGTATATATATATAGATATGTATATATATAGATATGTATATATATATATGTATATATATATATATATAGATATGTATATATATATATATATATAGATATGTATATATATATAAGTATATATATATGTATAAGTAACACGCAAGAAGATTAAGATATGATTCATGTCTTTAAAATAGAACCTATCATGAAAAAGACGTGATGCTCAATATACGAGATATAGCAATTATATAGGGAAATATTTGATACCTGTATATTCATATACACAGAGACATATATATATATATAAATATATATATATATATATAATTTATTTATATACTGTATATTACATGGAATCATCGGCAACCTGAAACGATTGTAGTCCCGTTCCGTTGACGCCATTCCCTATCGGGATTGGACTACAATCGTTTCAGCTTGCCGATGATTCCACTGGGCACGGAGATTTACTAAAGATGTCTAAATCTGCCCTTTTGGATGAAACCGTGGTACATTGCTGAAATATGTAATATACAGTATCTAAATAAATTATATTAGCTCTCTTATATGATCGAGCACTTTATTTTATTTATTTTCATATACAACCTGGCACACACACACACACACACACTATATATATATATATATATGTATATATATATATATGCCGCTGTGTATATGAAGACATATTAATCATGTCTGCCTCCTATATACACAACTCACTAGACATAAATAAAGTACTAAAAAGTAAGTACAATTTGTTCCCATAACGCGCGATCGCCCCCCCTCCTACACACACACACAAGAAGTTAAAAAAAAACGAAAAAGAAGAAAGAAACAAACATTTTAACTGTAATGAGAGGAAACCTCTCAATATGACCTTCAAACTTTCTTGGGACTCAGATGACTCGTAACTTATTTAAATAGTACTTGGCACAGAAGATCATAAAAAAAAACAGCCAACATGCGTGTCAGATTTTCCCCCGTGGGTTTCATTAATTTAAGAGCTTGATTACCAAGTGTTAGAATGAGAGAGAGAGAGAGAGAGAGAGAGAGAGAGAGAGAGAGAGAGAGAGAGAGAGAGAGAGACAGAGGGAGAGAGAGAGTGAAGAAGATGGGGAAAGGAGAGAGAGAGGGAGAGTAAAGGAGAGAAAGAGAGAGAGGGAGAGTGAAGGAGAGAAAGAGAGAGAGAGTGAAGGAGAGAAAGAGAGAGAGAGTGAAGGAGAGAAAGAGAGAGAGGGGGAAGGGAAAGAGAGAGAGAGAGAGAGAGAGAGAGAGAGAGAGAGAGAGAGAGAGAGAGAGAGAATCACATTGGTTGCTTAAACAAGTTTAAATGAAACTAGAAAATCCAGAGAGATATATTGTAATTGAGGACTTTTTGTCTGTCGCCTGATCTACACCAAACTTGGCATGAAGGGGACTTGACATTCCGGTAATAAACATGTTTATTCTACCATGGACACTACTACTGTTACTACTACTACTACTACTACAACAACAACAGCCGCTAATACAAAAAAAGTAACCTTTATAAGCTTCCAATCTTTCGGTCGTTTTTGCACAAAACATGCCATGAAAACCCCTACGGCAGCCAAATGTTTCACGAGGATGAGAACTATACTACTACTACTACTACTACTACTACTACTACTACTACTACTAATACTATCGCACGAAAGCATTGGTTAGAATTGCACTAAATTTAGCACTTTTTACTTTTTTAATTTAATAATAAATCATCACTTAGCAAAACGCTACTAGAGTGTAAATGTTAATAAGATGGATAGATTGTCAGTTGAATGACTAAGAATATGATGAGAGGATTGAAAACTAACCATGTAATGAACACAATTTTATTACTTGACATTATTATTATTTGTTGACATTAGATTTGAACACGACCATTTAACCAACAGGAAAGCAATCCTATACAATTATAAGTTCATGTATCCAAATAAAATGTTATAAGGAGATATAATATTTTATGTATCCATGTTCAATATTTACTTCAAAAGTGCTCAATACGTGAGTAGAGCTAGGTAGTAGTATTTTAGCCTGACGATTCCCTACGGTGATGAAACGCGTAAGTCTCTGTCAAGCTTAATTGTCATAAATATATTTTCACAACTTGAAAACGTGTGGATCCAAAGGTGGCTCTGTGGATCGGGTTCGCGCCTCATGACCGTCTGAAATTATCACTTCCTACACTGAAGATAGCTATTAGCTCGAAACAACGTCGTCTGTATATACATATGATTTAATATTTGTTTATAAATATTATTGTTAAATAAAATGGTTAAATAAAATTAAAGTTGAGCACTGTTAGGAGATATTTAAAAATAGACATTCACTTAGCTACGAAGCAAGACTCCCAGTAAGATTGTGAAGTCCTTTATTCTGTCTTAATGTTTACGCTGTAGTGACATAAATATAACTTACATTCTCCGTACAACGCGGTAATTTAAAATGGCTGAGAGGATAGTGTGAAAGCGTGCAAATCCATAAGGGGATCTGTGAACCGAGTTCGCGCCTTATGGCCGTCTTAAAATGTCATTTCCCCCTCTTCAGACCAAAGAAGACAGACAGGCTTCTCTGTCTTCTTTGGTCTAAAGAGGTTGACTCTCTGTGAAGAGTACAACCGAAACATGTATGCACATATGTAACCAATAATGTTTGTATGAATAAAAAAATTATACTAAAGAACAGCTCTACTTGTTATTGAGCACTTTTTATAAACACTGGAGTTTCAACAGATTTACATCTACAGAAACTAATACAATACGTGCACTATATATATATATATATATATATATATATATATATATATATATATATATAAGTAAAAATCCGAAACTTTGAGCCATTTAAAAAACGGACAATCTCAATTATCAGTGTATATATATATATATATATATATATATATATATATATATATATATATATATATATATACACTGATAATTGAGATTGTCCGTTTTTTAAATGGCTCAAAGTTTCGGATTTTTACTTATCTACAGTGCTCGATACCTTATCAGACAGAGCATTATAGTAATTAAATTTATTACATGCTTTGTATCACGCTTTGAGCGATCCTCAGGCGACCTAAAACACGATGTAAATGTTACGTTTTCATCTCCAGCTTTCACGTGAACACCAACAAAATAATTGTAGGTTCGTGTTCAATGTCGTCTGAAACTTTTGGACGTGGCCTATGAAAAACACGTAATTTATTCAATAATCGCCGAGTGACATATCGCCTGTCTCTGGCAATTCGCGTTTAAACGTAACTTTTTAAATCAATTTTTTTTTAATGTATGTAATAGTTTTGAGTATTTTTTAAAAATTAATATAATGATAAAACGATACCGTAAGTAATTAAATTAAACTTTATAAACATCCGATTTACGAAATTTAGAAAAGCGGCCGAAATGCAACAGCTGCCGTACCATGTCTATTTCGGCGTTAAACGAACAAAAAAAATCGAACGTATTTATGAGATTTAAATTTGATCACTTTTTAAGAAATCCTCACGATTTTACAGCAAAGCAAATTTTTTACTGATATATATTCCATTCGTTGAATTATTTTTTCAAATATGTAAATATTTTCTTGGTGTGCGTGTGGAGGGTAATGCGCGAATCAAAAATTAAAGTAAAAAGACTCCCGGGCAATGCCGGGTACAATACTGTGTAACATTTTATATCAGTATACAAATAATTAAAAAAAAAAGATTGAAATTAATCAATGTATTTATTTGCTCTTTCATTCTATTGTTTAGCGAAAGTTATTGTTCGCTTTTGTAGTTGGATAGAGAAAAAAGGTTTCACGTGTTGAATGGAGAGGTTTAAATGAACTGCACTATGTTCACCCCAGGGTCTACTTTGAGAGGAAGAAAACAAATTGTTGGAAGAGGAAGAGGAAGAGGAAGAGAGAAAGAGAGAGAGAGAGAGGGGGCGTGGAGAAAGAGAGAGAGAAAAAGAGAGGGAGAGAATAAAGATGGAAAGAGATTTACAGACGTTTGTTTGCCAATAATTAGAGAGAGGGAGAGAGATAGAGAGAAAAAGAGAGAGAAAAAGAGATGGCGAGAAAAAAGGAAAAAAAAAGAGATGGAGAGAAAAAGAGATGGAGAGAAAAAGAGATGGAGAGAAAAAAGAGAGAGAGAAAAAGAGATGGAGAGAAAAAAGAGAGAGAGAAAAAGATGGAGAGAAAAAAGAGAGGGATAAAAAGAGATGGATAGAAAAAAGAGAGAGAGAAAAAGAGAGAGAGAAAAAGAGATGGAGAGAAAAAAGAGAGAGAAAAAGAAATGGAGAGAAAAAAGAGAGGGAGAAAAAGAGATAGATAGAAAAAAGAGAGAGAGAAAAAGAGAGAGAGAAAAACAG
Source organism: Sepiola atlantica (assembly GCA_963556195.1). NCBI lineage: Eukaryota > Metazoa > Mollusca > Cephalopoda > Sepiida > Sepiolidae > Sepiola > Sepiola atlantica. Next base: position 20,898,639 of record OY744539.1, read on the forward strand.
ATGGATAGAAAAAAGAGAGAGAGAAAAACAGATGGATAGAAAAAAGAGAGAGAAAAAGAGATGGAGAGAAAAAAGAGAGGGAGATAGATAGAGATACAATGAGATGCAAAAAGACAAAGAGAGAAAATGATATGAAGAAAGAGATAGAGTCACAAGGTTATAAAGAATGAGATAGATAGATAGATAGAGAGAGAGAGAGAGAGAGATAGAGAGAGAGAGAGAGGGGCGAGAAAAGTTAGTTTGATTACTAAGAATTAGAGAGACAGAGATAATTAAAAAGAAAATATTGAATTTTCTTGCGGGCATTTTTGTCATCAATAGAATCCATCCCTTTTGAAGTTTTTTGGGGAAAAACAACAACAACAAAAAAAAAACTACGAATCGAATAAAAATAAACTGAACTCCCAAAAACAAGAAGAAGAACAACAACAACAACGAATAGTTTTAATAAAGACCCATTCAATCTGCGCGTTTAGCGATGATAATGCTTTTTACTATTAAAAGCGGGAGAGAGAGATGAGGGTTGGCGGTTAGATACTCTGTGAGAAATTGATCAACAAATCCTATTTCAAACTGACACATGACAGACCGACGAAAATACTATTTAAAACTTAAGCATGACAGACCGACAGAAATGATATTTCAAGCTTAAGCATGACAGACCAACGAAAATACTATTTAAAACTTCAGCATGACAAACCGACAGAAATGATATTTCAAACTTACGCATAACAATGGGGAAAGGAACTAGGTAGATATTTAACCAACACCCTAGTACGAAACTGATTCGGTACCACGGAAAGTGGTAATTAAGAGTATGAGAAGATGGAAAGGCCGAGAGGGGAAAGCACCATTCAAACCTCCACTTGGAGGATACGGAGAGGATAAACTACTAGGCAGAGTTATCAGCGAAAATTCAATGGAAAACAGCTGTTTTGATAATGCAAAGTGATTTCTTATAGTGCTCCTAAGGGGCGTAGAGTACTGGATATCTGGAGAGACTTGTCACTCAGATTCCATCACCTGATCATGGCCTCCGTTCAGTCTCGAGAGACAATGGATACCTCCTGCAATGGTGCCTGTGTTTGTGCACAATCCCAACTACACCTCCCCTGAGTCGGCACTGCTTGATTCCAGTGGCAAGGAGAATCTAGGACGACCGGAAGCAAATGGTCACCCATTTTAGTACTGGCCAGGCTCAACGTCGCTTAACTTTGGTGATCTCACGGGAACCTGTATGTCAACGGGATTATGCCGTATATATAACCTGATAAATCACTGATTATGACTCATGTGGAAATTTCAAGCGAATACTGCTACTACTAATATAATATATAAAGTTATCCTGTCGACATTTCAAACTCATACCCATATAGCAATCCGGTTGACATATCGATGCTTGATTTTTACTAGCCTTTTTTGGTATTTCTATTTCCCCTATGTTATTGGAACAAGTATATTTTATTTCGCTTCAGTATTTTCTGGTAATACTTATTCCAGCTGAGAAATCTTCATAGTGGAGGCATTTTCACTTACTCCCTGAAACAGATTAAAGGGAAGTTTTGTGTGCAGTTATACCGAGTTCTCTCCCTTGAGTTTTTCTAAAATATATATCTATATATTAATTAAGTTATGCGACTCTAAGCGCGCGCATGCACGTGTTTGTTTCTGATCTCCATATTAATTATACATTATTATTTTTTCAGTTATCATTAATCGATTAGTGTCAAGTAAAAGTGATCGATTATAGTCGAGGGCGACCCGAAGGCTCCCTTTTCATTAGACTTATCTCATCCTAGCAAATTTTATTCCTCATTTAATTTTTTATTTCGACCTTTTCTTTATTTACTTAATCCCTTCCTTTATTAATAAAAGTAATAGTCGAGGGCGACCCTAAGGTTCCCTTTTTCATTAGCTACTTCACAGAGATGTAGGGGAGAGTGCCACACCTTTTCTAGGATTACTCCACTTACTTTTGATCCTCACCTAGTAATGCTGAGTTTTTAGCAAAGGGACATCAACTACCATCATTTTTTGAATTGTTGGTATGACTCGATCGCGGATTGAACCCCGGTCACCCGGCCTATTAGTAAACACGAACACTCTATCCATTATGCCAAATGGGCCGGTTAATTCGCATTTCACTGAATAATTTGATAAGAAAATTGAGCATTTATAACGACAGCTAATATAACGAAAAAAGGGTAAACAAATTAAAACAAATAGGCAACAAATAAATGTTACCAAAGGCAAGAAAAGTTACTCTTCTACTAACCTGGATAAGTTTATTTGTGTTTTAACTTATTTTAAAGAGTTTATTGTTCAAAACAAACCTGGTGGCCACCTGTTCAGTTAGAACGAACAAACAATGGCTGTTCATGAGTCCAGCATGGGGATCCTTGATAATTGGTGAAAAATCAAAAAATAAACAAAATAGTGTTAGAAACACATCCAATAAATGTCACCAATCGTTAGAAAGTGTAATGTTCCACCAGTATTTTTCTTAATTCTCGTTTTTTGAGCGATTATCAAAACTGTAATTTCAGCCATTTTTTCCGTTCTAACTGGTGGACACCAGGTTTGTTTTGAACAAAAAAACTCTTTAAAATAAGTTAAAACACAAATAAACTTATCTAGGTTAGTAGAATAGTAACTTATCTTGCCTTTGGTAACATTTATTTGTTACCTATTTGTTTTTTGTTTTTGTTTTTTTTTACCCCTTTTTCATTCTGTTTGCTGTTGCTACAAATGTCCATGAAATTAAAACTACTAAATTTTATTTCCGTTACTTTGTAAAAAGAAGAAAAAAAGTCGATCATTTGTGTTTACTCCCTGGCAACGCCAGTTAGGTACAGCTAGTAACAGTAATAATAACAAGAAACACAGGTTGTATTTCAGCTCGGCAGCGTCGATTCTATAATCCTCGACGGTATATATTACATAAATCACGCACCTCGTTGGCGGGAAGGGTGTCAATGAGGATAAAACCTGGCATTGTAGGGTGTCAGAAATAATGATAAATGATAGTCTATGTATATAAATCGTTTAAGACTGGATGGTCAGCGAGAGAAAACTGAGCTGGGAGAGAGAGAGAGAGAGAGAGGGGGGGGGACTTAGAAAAAAGTGTTGCGTTGAATCTCCTGGGGTGGTAGGTGATTAAGAAATAATTATTTTAAGAGAAACTCAGGGCTTGAAATATGATACAAGTGTCTGCTTTCTACTACATCTACGCTGTACACAGACAAACGCATATTTTGTGTGTAATATACATATACATAGTATAACATTTTATTTATACAGACATTTCGGGCTACATATGTGCATACATGTTTTAGCTATGACCTATTTTAAAGTCTAACTTCTTCAGGCTATGGCGAAGATATTGAAAAGATTATATATATATATATATATATATATATATATACACACTGTATACTGTCTAGGAACTAGGAATTAATCATAAACTAATTAACCGATCATTATCAATTTCGGAACACAGCTCCGAAATGTAAGAGTGGGCAATGTAGGTTATATTTAGTTTAATTTAGTTTTGTGCAAAGTGTGGGAAAAGGGGGTAGAAGCCCTTTGTGAAAATTCATATATCTACGATTTTCTTTTAAATTTAACAATAGGTATTAAACATGAGTTAATAAACATTCTCCAAATTTCAGTTTCTTTGGAGTATTTTAAAGGGCTTTTAGGGCACATAATATGGCCACAACCTCCCATTGGAAAATCTAAATATTTCAGATTTGCATCACATTTGATTCATAGTCATTAGGTACTAATTAAGCAAGATTCCGTGGATTTCACTTCCGTGAAAATTGAAATAATGATACTAGACATATGGTTTCAAATTGACCAGATCACCCAATTATTATTGTAAGAGCTAAATATATTTTTATTTTATATGAAATAATTAGTCTCTCATAATACCCTAGGTTTCAACAAAAGAGTACGGCTTTTCGTGAACCCAGGGTATTATGACAGACTAATTATTTTCATTATATATATTTCAAATCTTAACAAAGGGGACCTATGAATTCCTCTTTATCGGACTCTCTTCAGCCTCTGTATATGTCCCCCCTCCCCCCGGAAGATTGCTGTTCACGCGGGATGTTAATTGTCTCACGATTTGCCTGTTCTCTGCTTAAATTTAATTTTCATTATTTTTGCAAATTAAGGATTTCTACCTGCAGATTATGCCGGTATTTTAATTATGTGCGAGCGAAAACTGCTTTTTTTTCTTTTGGTCTTGGAAAAAATATTTCGATATTATACTAATGTCATGTTTACCTCAGATCCCGAAGAAATAACATTTCAAAATAAAGGTTTAAAATCTAGATTCAAAAATTAAGACGCCGAAATAGAAATGTGAATGTACATGGGTCTCAAAAGCCAACAAAAAATATTCTCAAAATAAACCCTCGTATTTCGTAAACGAAAATCAGTCAAGTTTAATAGTGGCGAAAGGGGAGCAACTGTTTAATCGCAATAAAAAAGTAAATTTGTTTAGCATTAGAGAATGAAAAAAAACTATATATTTTTCATTGTTTATTATTTTACTAAGAACATTAGAAAAATATAATGAATCATGATAATACATTTAAAAATGCAATGTATCTCGCCACTGCATTATAAACTCCGATCACGGTTAAAGTAACTATTCGTTATTACTGCTTTTCATCCATGTTTTTCATTTATTTTCCTTTTTTATGTTTTTTCCTTTTCTTCCTCTCCCCTTTTTTTCGCATGAATTCGTTTCTTCTTTTTTCAAATATATACAACACGTGGCAGAAACATCACGTTGTGCGTTCTTTTTTTTCAACTTTTTTTCATATATTTTGCCGTTTTTCAATAAATTTTTCAAATATTCACTTTTTCTGAAGACGTTCGTCAATCCGAATGAAACCGGTAAAATCTCTCGCTTTTTGATGATTTCTTTGTGTATTTTATTTGTTTTTCCTTTTGTCTTTTTCACACACAATGTCTTCATTGCATTTCCTTTTTATGATACATCGTGCATTTTATCCTCATATATATATATATATATATATATATATATATATATATATATGATAGACTCTCCCGTCGATTGCGACGTATGTGGTTCCAACAACTTTCATTTGTGTTTAGATCGTTCATGACACCTGAGTCCGGCAAGGAAAGCCGCAGACAGTGCAAGAGTGTGAGTAATCGGATGCCAGGTGTGGAGCACTCTCTCTAGCTTTTCGCCTCACTCTGGCAGTTCTCATATTATCCACACAGGTCTCGTTGAATCTTTCCAGTCCAATGCAACAAGCTGCTCGCCATGTCTTCCTGTCTTTTGTACAGTCTTCAAAGTTTTTTGGGGGTACTCCAATTGCCGTCAGCGCATCTTTCAATTTATCTTTGTACCTCAGCAAGGGCCGACCAACATTCCTGTTACCACAAGCTAACTGACTGTACATCAGTGCTGTAGGTATCCTCCCTTCGTCCATTCTTGCTACATGACCAGCCCATCGCAATTGAGACTGCAACAGGAAACTTTCAATTCCACCAATATGGCATCTGTTGTAAAGATCGATGTTAGCGACTTTGTCCTTCAAACTAAGTCCACATATGGTCCTAAGGCAGCTCCTGTGGAACACAATATATATATATATATATGAGAGAGAGAATGTGTGTTTTTTCTCTGAATAAATAAATAGTGTTCGAGGTAATGTATCAGATATAAGATTCCATGAAAAATCTTGTGGTGTGTATAATCGTTTTTAATTATATATAACGCGATCCCCGTGGGAGGCTGAAATCATCAACTGGAATGTGTTTGATTCCGATTTTAATAAGATATGAACTTTAGTTAAATTACATAAGATTATGTTGATTGTAAACATTAGAACCAATTTCGATCATTTTAAACCGATGTAATGAGAGCTTAAAATCACACAATTTAGCACCCTAGCCTAAACATTCGGTCGTCTGTCCTTTTTACATTCAATTTTTTTGCATTGCCGTATTAAATAAACAACATTGACTATTTGGTTTTCTTAACTATTGCACTTATTAAGGGATCTATTATGAACTCTATCATAAGAAGTAAGAAGTTTAGAAACGTTTCTGAATAGATTTGGTTTGGTTGTTTTGTTTTACGGTATATCGACCCTTTTTTAGGTTATTTCAATGCACAACTCTGGTCATTTTAATGAAAGTTTTATGCTTCAAGTTCTTAATATCTTTTAATATTTATTCATGGTGTTAGGTTAAGTTGTTTTGCTTTACGGTATATCAACCCTTTTCGGGTTATTTCAATGCCAACTCTGGTCATTTTAATGAAAGTTTTATGCTTCAAGTTCTTAATATCTTTTAATATTTATTCATGGTGTTAGGTTAAGTTGTCTTGTTTTACGGTATATCAACCCTTTTCGGGTTATTTTAATGCCAACTCTGGTCATTTTAATAACAGTTTTATGCTTCAAGTTCTTAATATCTTTTAATATTTATTCATGGTGTTAGGTTAAGTTGTTTTGTTTTACGGTATATCGACCCGTTTCGGGTTATTTTAATGCCAACTCTGGTCATTTTAATAAAAGTTTTATGCTTCAAGTTCTTAATATCTTATAATATTTATTCATGGTGTTTGGTTAAGTTGTTTTGTTTTACGACATATTAACCCTTTTTTAGGTTATTTTAATGTCAAAGCTGGTCATTTTGGTAAAAGTTTTATGCTCCAAGTTGTTAATAGCTTCAAATATTTATTCATGGTGTTTGGGTTGGTTGTCTATTTTACGGCATACCAACCCTTTTAGGGTTGTTTTGATGTTAAATCTGGTCATTTTTATAAGAGTTTTATGCGCCCAGTTCTTTATATCCTCAAATATTTATTCGTGGTGTTTGGTTTCGTTTGGTTGTTTTGTAGAGGAAAGTTGTTGTTTTTGTTTTTGACTTTGCAGAACATGATTGAGTTTTGCAAAGGGAAATTATAAAAACAATAAACATCAATGTTTGGCGCATTTAAAGTCAGGAAGGAGAGATCTTCATATAGCCTGATCTGGTAGCATCATTATTTTAGAAAAGAATCTGGTTGGAAGCGAATCAGAGTGGATCAAATAAAATGAGTTCTTAAAACATTAATAAGACTGAAGCAGGTTGAGTTTTTCTTCCCCCGCCCGCGGATACTTTCATCTTATACATAAAGTAGTCAGATTTCTCCTTATTTCATTAATTAAAATAACTTTAACAAAAAGGCCAAATATTGCTCAGTGTTCTTAAAAACACAAACATTTTTAATCGACTTCGTCGATTTTTTAATATTTAATCCTGATCAACATTCTATTTGTTTTAGTCACATTTAGAGAAAGTGGGTTGCGTTTTCACTTCCTTAGTCACATATACGCCCACTATTCAAAATAACGCATGCAAAATATTTAATTATGAATAAAGGTACAAGATAAAGGTATTACAAATCATCCGTGTTAATAAATTAAAATTAACAATGACTGCGAGTGTGTCGTTCAGCAATATATTGAATTACCTTGGTCCATTAAAAAATAATAACCGTAGGAATTATGTTTTCAAATCGTTCCATAAGTCAAATGTGACATATGTGGGTAGAGAGAAACAGAATTAAGGGACACGTAAATAAAGTGACAAATAGGCGTATTAAGACAGAACCAGTTCGAAGCGAACAAAAGATCCGTATAAAACTATAGCACCATAGATAGCATGCTGTCTCTATTTCTCTCTCTCTAAAGCCCGCGATGTGTAAAAGAGTGAATAAAAGTACCAAATGATGGTATTATAATTGTTCGTGTTGATTCATTGCAATTAACAACGACTGAGTGTTTCGTCAATCAATATATAGAATTATGTTGAATATATAACTATAGGAAGTAAGTTGTCACAAAGTTTACTATGTCAAATGTGACATATATGGGATTTGAGTAGTGCAATTAAAGGACACGGAAATCAAGTGACACGACGCGTATTAGAGCAGAACCCATTGGAAGTTGACTGTAATGTAACATTATACATAGCATCCTGTCTCTATTTCTCTATCTAAACTGAGCGATGTTTAAAAGAATGGATAAAATAACAAGATGGCAATATTATCATTGTCTGTGTTAATTAATTGCAATTAACAACGACTGGCTGTCGATTCAATCAAGAAGAAGTCTTTATTCTTTCGTTTCCAAGAAGGAGGCATTTGTCGATTATTATCAGCAGTGTCGACAGAACAATCCGGATAAATGAAACCCCGAAAAAGAGCGCTATATACCACTGTGTAGACTTGTTGATTCCATCTCTTTGGATCTTTGAAACTTTCTTCCCTCTCTCGGGACCTTTGATTGTTTGATGTATTTGAGCAAATTTCACTCATTAAATACCTCTATAATCGGAGATTAACTCTACAAACGTAAAACTTTTCCAACCCGATAACTTCAGTTGTGTAAGCTCTATTTTCTCTCACGTGTACAAGAAGACTAAATAGCCGATCATGGTGCTGTATCTTTTCTAGGAACCACTAGGGTGTTCTCTTTAATTTTATGCAAAAGGTGTCAGAGAGTATGGAGAATTCACCACGCTTGAGGTCTTCTTCGAACGCCCAAGAATTAAGAATATCTAGGTTCTCCGGATATTTATATTCCTATCTCAAAAGATAGAGTAAACACTGATGTCTTTTAGTCTTTTGTATGACGTTACGTTTTTTATAAATGTCAACTGTAAAGAATGTGTCAATCGTACTTGGGTTTAGCTTTGTCTATTATTTATTCTGATGATAGATATGTTTCGGATATAAGTTTAATACGTAGACCGTGAAATAGAATAAAATAATACTAACGTACCCTTACTGAAAATGAATCGTTGCAGCATACAGATTAGGAATGACAACGTTATTTCATTTTATTTTCTTTATTCTAATATTCCCGTTTAATATTTGAATCTGTGCAATTCTTCCCAATATTAAATCCAAACACGAGGAAAGCCAATACTTTATTATCCAAAAAATTGTTATTTTAAATTTATTATTGTTATCATTATTATTATTATTATTATTATTATTATTATTATTATTATTATTATTATTGTTGTTGTTGTGTTTTATTTGCAATTTCTTTTCTTTTCCTAAAATATGTGATGATGGAGGTTGGACCTCTTCTTGGATGTATTTTTTCACATGACCTTTCAAGATTGAAAAAGAAAGAAAGTAAAGAAAAATAAGTGTTCTCTATTACCTCCCTTGCGTTTACGTGCCGCTATATATTAAAAAAAAAGTTTTTTGTTTGTTTTTATTTCGCAGTCAGATAATCCGTCCATCTGAATTCCAGGCATGGTAACTGGCCATAAACTTGGCTCAAACTGATCCGCGCAGATCAATACGTACGGTCAAAAGAGGATCAACGAGTTACCTGATCTTGACGTTGAACCTCTCCAGAATTACGACGTTCACCTGGTTGGCATGTAAGAGAGAGAGAGAGGGAGAGAGAGAGAGAGAGAGAGGGAAGAGAGAGAGAGAGAGAGAGGGAAGAGAGATTACAGAATGACGACTTTCACCTGGCTGGCATGAGAGAGAGAGAGAGAGAGAGAGAGAGAGAGAGAGAGAGAGAGAAAAATCGATTTTCATAATGAAACTCTGCCAAAAAGTATCTTTCACCGAGTTGTACTTTAATCTTTGAATATAAATTACATTCCGTTGAAACCGAAAAGGAATGGATAAAATGCTTAGATTAACAATAAGTGTAAAGTGAGGGTCTTCCATGTTCAATCCTTACTACAAGCGATAATAACTAAGAATAATATAATAATAAACACTTCTATCCGGTTATATATATATATATATATATATATATATATATATATATAGTAAGTTATGAAGATATATTTATGACAATTAAGCTACACAAATGCGTCCGTGTTTCATCACTGTAGAGATTCATCAGACGAATATATATATATATATATATATATATATATATATATATATATATATATATATATATATATATAATGGCAGGAAAGAGACAATATTTATTAATCATGATCAATTAAGAATTAAAAAGATGAAAGGGTAGATGACCGGTTTCGTACCTCGCTCAACGGAGCTAAATATCGAAGTATCGTGTAAAATATATAATAATGATGCTATGAGAATTATAGCAAGGGAAAGGGGTAGAAAAAACCCCCCAAAAACGAAAAAACAAAACAAAAATAAAGTTCAATCAAATAGAAACAACGAGGAGATTTTCTCTTTGCTTACAAAGAGAAGGTCTCAAGCACTTAATATAGATTGTTTCTAAGATCTTGAGATCGTAGGAAGAGTGCGACTTACTAAGAATGGAGAATAAGTCAACACTGAAATTAGAGGCACAGGTGCGGTTATTCATAAGATGTTCGGCTATCGACGAACAATAAGTATTATGTAAAACGTTCGTTGGTGAATAATTTGCATTGCGAATTTTTGTGGGCACGTGTTGTTTGACCCGGATGTCTAATCTTTGTGACGTCATCCCAACGTAGTGCATACTGCAACTACATTCAAATAAATACATAAATAAATAAATAAATAAATAAATAATAGAATTATTGTGATGTTGGGAGAAGGACATCTTTTCGAATAGAAGTCAAGATGGGTCGGGAGGAAAAACAACTCATGTATTCTCAGCCAAATGACATTGTTGTACAGACAAAGAAATTTGTTTGCCGAATATATCGCTAATATTACCAAGCCAAGATAGACGAAGGTAAATAGGGCATCTGTCTACAGAAGCTGATTTGCTTTTGTAAAAATGTGATATGTTGGTTTTAATCGTAGATTGTACAATGTCTAAAGGATAGCCATTGTTGCAGATGGTCTTAGTAATGAATTTAATTTCTTCATCCAGCTTGGTCTTCGAAAAAATCATTAAGGGTAAGGGTCTTAATAAGATTGGACTTTTGTTTTGTGGGACAAAATGAGTCCCAACATTGTACAACCTCAAACCAAAATATCAAATTTTGACAATAAATATATATATATAAAGAGATATACATATCAACTAATATACATATATATATCAACTTATATACCTATATATATATATATCAACTAATATACATACATATATCAACACATATATATCTACTAATGTATATATATATATATATCAATATATATATATATATATATATATATAAACTAATATATATATATAGATATCAACATATATATATATCAACGAATATATATATATAGAGAGAGAGATATAAACCTATATATATCAATATATATATAGGTTTATATATATATAAACCTATATATATATCAACATATATATATATATAAACCTATATATATATAAACTAATATATTTATATATATATATAAACCTATATATATATATATATATATAAACTAATATATATATATATATATATATTTAAACTAATATATATATATATATATTTAAACTAATATATATATATATATATTTAAACTAATATATATATATATATTTAAACTAATATATATATATATATTTATATATATATTTAAACTAATATATATATATATATATATATATATATTTAAACTAATATATATATATATATATATATATATATTTAAACTAATATATATATATATATATTTAAACTAATATATATATATATATATAAACTAATATTATATATATATATATATATATATATATATATATAAACTAATATATATATATATAAACTAATATATATATATATATATATATATATATTTAAACTAATATATATATATTTAAATTCCCGAAACAGTTTTTCATGGTAAACAACTGATGATCCCTTAAAATAGTGTTAGAAACTAACTAATATAATAACTGGAAAAAATAAATTGACTTACATGAGTGATTTTCCACTGGAAGACTTGAGACTATAAGTTTTTTTAGTTTTTTTTATTTATTTATTTTTTTTTTTTATATAGTTTTAATGGTTGAGAAACTTCCGAGACTATATATATATATATATATATATAATGTATTAATATATTTATGAATATTTATTGTTCTAGGATATCTTTCTGAAAATAAATTCTGTAATTTTCGTTGGCCTATTAATTCTTAATGCAACAAACATCTTAAAAGTTATTCCCACATCTTCTAGCAAAATAAATTACATATATACATATACATATATATACATATATACGTATATATATATACATATATATATATATACATATATACATATATATATATATATACATATATATATATATACATATATATATATATATACATATATATATATATATACATATATATATATATATACATATATATATATATACATATATATATATATATACATATATATATATATATACATATATATACATATACATATATACATATATATATATACATATATATATATATATATATATACATATATATATATATACATATATATATATATACATATATATATATATATATACATATATATATATATATATATATATATACATATATATACATATATATATATATATATATACATATATATATATAGATAGATATACGAATGTACATCATCTTTTAAAAACAAAATGGCGACAGCTGTGAATTCTCTCATCTTTGATGCCAATGAATTCTTCAAAGTTTCATTGTCTGGTTGTCTTGTTGTTGTTTGTTGGAAGCAAGATCGGGTCGGGGCTTAAGCAACGGTTGTGGTAGTTGTCAAGTGGATGGGGAGGGTGGAAAGACCGTACGGGAAGAACGATAGAGGTTGTTTTCAGAGATTCCATGAGTGAAAGGTGGCGATGAGATGTATTGCATTATAATTCTTCATTCGTTGATTTATATATGTGGATATTTGCGCGATTTATTTGCCATTCAACATGTTAGAATTTCGTCTCATTTCGTTAAATTTTAACCTCGAGCTCAAAATTACACACATTTTCTAAAATACTCATTTCTTTAAATATCGGATAAGTTAATTCAGTGAATGCATCTGTTTATGTGTATAAATGTTCAAAGTTCATCACATGAAGGTGTTTTTTTATGGTTAACTAAATGGAACCATGCCCCGGCGTCGACCAGAAAAAGTTACGGGGTCCAAGAAACTGCTGCTCTCACCCATGACCCTTATGTAAGTACGAAAAGTATGAATGTAAACCGCATAAATAATTAAGAATTCGTTTGATTTCAGTCATAAATTTATCAATAATAAGAGGCTGTGGGGCTAAGTTTTAGTAATCTAATTACAATAGTATGATGATGATGATGATGATGATCATCATCATCATCATCATCATCATCATCAGCAGCAGCAGCAGCAGCAGCAGCAGCATCATCATCATCATCATCATCATCAGCAGCAGCAGCAGCAGCAGCAGCAGCATCATCATCAGCATCATCATCATCATCATCATCAGTATTAGTATTAGTTATGCACATCTTATGATTATTATTACTTTTATTATCAGCAGTAGTATTTGTATCGTAAATATTATTGTTATTGTTATTATTATTATTATTATTATTATGACTATTAGCAGCATTAATATCATGAACAGCAAACTTATTGGATGGTATTAATTATTATTATTTATATGAATAAATTCATGTACGTGATAACAAAGTTTACATATTTTTTTAATTCTGCGAGTGCGAGAGAGATAACCAGTGTAAACGATGACATTAATTCGGTCAGTCACTATTTTCCTAATAGATTATCCATTTATTAACTAGCAGACAATCAGAACTCAGAGATTCGACTTGCCAATCCGAACAAAATGGAACATTCCAGCCATCTTATGAACCGGCTTTCTAGTGTTCTTTTCACTTTATTTGTTTGTCGCTCAGCTGGTCAGACACTTGAACACTGATTACTAAATAAAATAAATATTTAATCGTTATTAATAAATATATACAGTATAAATATATGAATATATAAATACAAATTTAATTAAATAAATATACTCTTCTGCTGATATCCAACAGTTTTATTTAGTCTTTCTACAGCCGTAGCTATTGAGACTTGTTGTCTCAATATATAGAATAACCTTTATTTGCGGTTGTCAGCCCGCAATCCCTTGATGAAGTTAGTTCTTTTTTTTTGCAGGGACGGGGCCTTATGAAATTGTCACTGTCTTCCCAAACAGAAGGCTTGGTATTGCCAAATAGCCACCCATCTGGTATTGACCAGCCACAATATCGCCTAATTTCGGTGATCTAATGGGACGAGATGAATATGGAATAGGGGGAGGGGACGAACTAGAGGAAGTAATACTACTAGTAGTAGTAGTATTAATGGTAGTAGTAGTAGTGGTAGAAATAGAAGCGTAAGAGAATCAGGTAAATAATCAAATGATGTAAATAAAGAAGAAACGTAAAAGACTACAGCAATAGTAGCAGCAGCAGCACTGCAAGAACACGAGTGTAAGGATTATATAAATAAATAAATAACGTAAATAAGAAGAAACGTAAAAGACTAAAGTAATAGCAGCAGCATCACTGCAAGAGAACGAGTGTAAGGATTATGTAAATAAATAAATAACGTAAATAAAGAAGAAACGTAAAAGACTAAAGTAATAACAGCAGCATCACTGCAAGAGAACGAGTGTAAGGATTATGTAAATAAATAAATAACGTAAATAAAGAAGAAACGTAAAAGACTAAAGTAATAGCAGTAGCAGCATCACTGCAAGAGAACGAGTGTAACATTATGTAAATAAATAACGTAAATAAAGAAGAAACGTAAAAAAAAGAAGTAATTGTATTATCAGCATTTCCGCAAGAGAACGAGTGTAACATTATGTAAATAAATAACGTAAATAAAGAAGAAACGTAAAAAAATAAGTAATAGTAGTATCAGCATTTCCGCAAGAGAACGAGTGTAACATTATGTAAATAAATAACGTAAATAAAGAAGAAACGTAAAAAAATAAGTAATAGTAGTATCAGCATTACCGCAAGAGAACGAGTGTAACATTATGTAAATAAATAACGTAAATAAAGAAGAAACGTAAAAAATAAAGTAATAATAGTATCAGCATTACCGCAAGAGAACGAGTGTAAGGATAATGTAAATAAATAAATAACGTAAATAAAGAAGAAACGTAAAAGACTAAAGTAATAGCAGTAGCAGCATCACTGCAAGAGAACGAGTGTAAGGATTATGTAAATAAATAAATAACGTAAATAAAGAAGAAACGTAAAAGACTAAAGTAATAGCAGCATAAGCATCACTGCAAGAGAACGAGTGTAACATTATGTAAATAAATAACGTAAATAAAGAAGAAACGTAAAAAAATAAAGTAATAGTAGTATCAGCATTACCGCAAGAGAACGAGTGTAAGGATTATGTAAATAAATAAATAACGTAAATAAAGAAGAAACGTAAAAAATATAGTAATAGTAGTATCAGCATTACCGCAAGGGAACGAGTGTAAGGATTATGTAAATAAATAAATAACGTAAATAAAGAAGAAACGTAAAAGACTAAATTAATAGCAGCAGCAGCATCGCTGCAAGAGAACGAGTGTTAGGATAAATTAGAAAAACTTTAAAATTACAAAACATTAAAACAATAATGACAAGATCCATGGGTTGGTTGCTTAAGTAAACATGGGTCCTCATTTATTACAGGGCAACGCCAGGTACGAAAAAGATAACTGCATGATAACCAAACGTGTTTTAAGCGTGCGTCATGGGTTCAATCCCTTGAGAAGGTAGCGAAGTTGATAAAAAATATTACCCGCGATCAAAACGATAAGCTAACGCGTTTGAGTTTCACCCTCGAACAGCGCTAGGGAATTTGCTCACGATAAAGCAACTACGTTTTAAAATGGCACACATACATATCATATATATATATATATATATATATAAGAGGTTTATTTAGTTTCTTTGAAGCATTGTCTACTTGTATATAGAAATATGCTACTTAGAAGGCAATACAATGCAGAAGTGTGACGGATAGACACAAATTGGAGCAAATAAGACATAGTGGTGAAACAAGTTAAATAGTTTCACCCCTAATACAATGTATACATACATTATATATATATATATATATATATATATATATATATATATATATATATATTCACAAACACACATATATCTGTTTATCTACACAATGTTACAATGTTATGTAATACCTGTATTAAGATGGTCTGGTGGAAACTCCGTATGATATAATATTTCGGGAACTCTTGTCTTCTTCAGAACCGTGCTTAACTCAAGTTCAAGCGTGCATATGAAGGTGCAGTGAGGATGCAGTCTCACAGAAAATATTGGTTCTAACCAGATTTTTAAAAAAACTAAACAAACAAAATAAATAAACTTTATTTTTTTTATTTTATTTATTTATTTGTACTTAATTTATTTATTTATTTTTATTAATATTTGTTATAATTTTTTTTGTAGAATCTTTTTTTTTCATTAAATTTTAAATCTGAATTTAAACCAAGTCTATTCGTTTAAATTAATATGTCGGTTAATACTGCCATTACACATTGCATTATCTGTTGTTCGTTTTATATCATTGTGTATATAAATATTTACTTTATTTATTTTTTTAAATATGTAAATTTTATTTATTAATTTAATTCAAGCTAGTATTATCTGTTCATTCATCGCTCGTATCTGTCTAATGCTAATTACAACAATGGAAAGGAGGTAATTCAGTTGGGTTAGGGCTAATGATGCTTAAGTCGCTTTTAAATTTAGTTATTTCTAATTATGTTAGACTAAAATATTGTTATTCTCATATAACGAATGTATTTCTTTCTTTTTAAATTTTTTTTTTATTATTAATTAATGTTATGGGGTATTATTCTCGCCGGGGTATTTCCAGTATTTTATCCCCTCTTACTGTTGTTGTTGTTGCTATTATTATTGTTATTGTTATTATTAATTATTATTACTACTATTATTATTATTTGTTTTTTTTTAACTGTTGTTATTATTATTTATTTATTTTTTACTGTTATTATTATTTATTTATTTTAAATTTTATTTATTTACTTTCCCTTTCGGCATTTTTATCGAGGTCTGATAGGCGGTTATCGAAGCAGGGCAGAGAGGGTTTAAATATCAAGGTTGCATCAGGAAATATTTTTGGTTTCCCCTTTTTTATATATTTATCAAGGCCCAAAGTCCACTCGAGGATAATGGCTTATGAGATTGCTAGCTGAAGATTAAAAAAACATAGAGGACTTGCAACGATGAGTGAAATGGTAGGATGTGCTTATTTACGCGGGCAGCTCGACGAGAATTTGTGAATATATGACTTGAAAACGGCCATGTTGTAGTCAGCTGGAAAGCAGCTCTGTGGTATTGTGTTTTACGGATAAGTTGTTCTTCAAAAGAGACTTTGCTCATGGAAATTCTGTATAGTTTGATGTACACAGAAGAAGAAAGGTAAGTTATTTACATTGGTTGTAGCTAGACGAGTTTCTTCTGTAAATGATTTACAGGGAGTGGAGCTCAGTCGAGCAGTTACCACGAAAATAGCGATAGAGTAAAGAAAGACTAGCAGCGTCTCTTCTGTGGAAAAGGGGTTGAGGGGGAAGAGAAGAGATCGACCCCACCCGCTGGATTTCAAAGTCGATTGTGTACTCTCCCAGGCAAGAAATAGTGCTCTGAGTGACACCTCCTACTTCTTCCTTCTTTACTCTCTCCCCCTCTATCTATCCCCCTCTGTCTGTCTGTCTGTCTGTCTCTCTCTCACTCTCAATTCAGCGCACTCACTTTCACCTCTTACCATCTCCCCTCCCCCTCCTCTCTGTCAATATTCCTCGTTTTCTCCCAGTTTCCTTCTTCGCCCATCGGACACCCCAACGCTTACCCCCGGGAATAGAAATTGGACAAAAACGAGGGGGAGATCGCTGGCCACTGAACATGTGTTTCTTATTAACAGAATGCGGTCAGAATTCTCCAGAATTTATGATGCTTAAGTTACA
>OY744539.1:20924061-20931561 GCA_963556195.1 Sepiola atlantica
ATTTCGGTAGAGGTAAAGCAATGAAATTAAGTCCCAAAAACGTTGAAATTTCTGATCTTTTTTACTCCGCACTTATTAGAAGAGTGACCCTAACTGGGATGGTGTAGGTTTCATAAAAGGCATTGACCATGGAAAGGTACTGACAGCACCCCAGCTCTACCTAACATTGAAAACGAACTGGTGTAACATTTTACTTCAGCGCGAAAATATATAAATATTAGAAAAGGCCAGATCGGTATTCAGGGGAGGCTACTCAACACGCACTGTTTTAATGTTAGGATTTTTGCCCTTTTCGTCACTACAGGGTCGTCTCCCTTTGTTTTCCTCCTTCAAATTTCGCCTTTCAAAGCGATGTTATCATTATTTCTCTATTTAAAATTACTTTTTACACGAGACACACACTTTTACTTTAAATATTTCAACCACACACGTATTTTCTTTTTTGAACAAGATTTGCTTATCTCACTTGGTTTTTGCAGAGCTTTCTAAATGTATTTATTATATATATATATATATATTTCTCCATGAAAACAATATACAACATCCCAATATTAAGATAGAAAAACTTAAAAATAATAAAAATGATTTGATTATTTTTTGGATATAATGTTAATTTCTTTAACACATATGCATAAGGTCCAGTAAGTTCCGATTGATATAAATATCTCATCTGATAACACCCAAAAATGTCAATGCAAGCCATTTAACGTTTATTTATTTTTTCCCAGGGTTTTCGTTTCTTTTTTCTTGTCCACGACTCTTTATCTGTCTTTCTTTTTTATGTTCTTGCTAATATTCTTCGAGTTTTTTTGTTGGAGGGGTCAACGCGTTTGAGGTTAAAAGGGGGAAGGAATCCACTATCAAATGTAGTTAAAAAAAAATCAACATTTTTTTCGCCTCCGTAACCCTTAAAATGAATTACATTTCTCAAGGAACCACTACGCAAAAACAAAATTATGGACCATATCCTTTTCATTTTATTTGCAGTGTATGGTCACGTATCGTAGTATCTATTTTTGAATAACGCGTTTATAATAAAACTGAGACGTGTTCGACAACTATTTCAATAACGCGTAAAAAAAATTTCACGTTGTCCGTTTATAATACTTAACCCAAAAATGTTTTTGTTTCAAATATGACGCATCCCAACAAAAAAAAATCTATTTAATATATTATTAAACGAAAATGTGTCAAACTGCAACTTGTTTCACATCTGTAACCAGCCTGTTGGCAAGTGTGGGTAGGTATTAGTATGATGTTGCATCAGCACACCTGCTAAATAGATAATCAGTATCTTCGATGTCACGGGCGAGTGTCGTCGGTGTGTATCATCTGCCTAATTCAACAGCCTAAACTTTTAAATCTGGTCATTATGACGGTAAGTAAAATTTATTTTATGATTCTCTAGTGTATTATGATTATTTAGATGCATATATTGTAGTGGTTTCTTATACATGTAAATTTGATGCCATTTGCTGCACATTTGCAACATCATTTATTTTTGTTCAAAATTTTTTTTTTTTTCCAAAAATCATGTATACCCTATGAAACGTTTTTCACTTTTTCAAACCAATATAAAAACAATAAAGCATTTAATGGCTAATCGAGGGGTTTTCATTAAGATGCCAACAACTACAAAAGTGCGTGAGCTCATTTCACCTTTTCTTGCGGAACCATTAGAGACCTATATAATTTGGATTATTCGGACTACTGTTCTCATCTTGAATGTTATTCTCACAACGTTTCGGCCGCTGTAACCTCCAGCCTTCTTCAGGTGTATCTTTTCAAACGCGGAAATATTTCAGTCGAACTCAGCAACCTGGACGGAATTTCGAACAGAAACTTTTATTTAATTCACGAGGGTAGCACGCTCTCGTTCCGTCAGTAATTCGCACTAGTATATAGTACTAAGTAAAATTTACTTCCAAGTGATAGTCATCTGAAGGTTGAAGGTTCAATCCTCGGCGCGGGCGATACGAAAAATTGCAAATCATTCAAAGTATCAAGCTTCATCTAAAAAATTCAGAAACATAACAGCTTTGGCGGAAAAAATAGGGTCCCTGGGAAACCCGGTTGAAAAGGGCTGCCTTAGACCATAATAATAAAATCGGTAAATATAATTTTAAAAACTATTGACACGCTTCGGTAACTTGTTCCAGTATTCTCCTGGGAAATAAATCCTGACGTTTATTTAGGTGAGCGATCAAAGAGCAAATATACTTTTAGAACAGCACGATTAATACACTTACACCAGATCTCTGGTGTTACCAAATCAAGCTGTCTGAATGTATCAGCTTCCTGGCCTAAAATGCACCAAACATTGATGTTATTGTTTTTTTTCCTTTCTCTTTGCTCTCACTTATGTTCTGCAACGCCCAAAAACAAATACAACTATTTTCTTCTACAAAACAACCAAACAAGACAAGACACTATGAATAAATATTTTAAGATATCAAGAACTTGAATCATAAAAACTGTTATCAAAATGACCGGATTTGACATTAAATAACCCGAAAACAATTGATATGCTGTAAAACAAAACAACCAAACAACCAAACCAAACACAATAAATCAATATTTGAAGATATAAATAACTTTAAGAATAAAAACGTTTATACAAATGGCCAGATTCGGCATTAAATAACCTGAAAGGGTTTGTATGCCGTAAAAACAAAACAACCAAACCAAACTGAGATGGTATGTGAGAATCCAAAAACGCAAGCAGGAAACCGCTAAAAGACGACCCCTATCTGGCCATAAGAAAAAAATATTTACCAAAAATGTCTGGATTCGGCATTAAATAACCTGAAAGTAAAACAAAACAACCAAACCAAACCAAACCAAACCAAACCAAACCAAACCAAACCTACATCAGATCTGTTGCAAAGTTAGCTGGGGAAATGGTTGAATCTTTCTACCTCTTCAGAAAGTATCTCAACACATGACGCAATCCTCTACCTGTACGACAGCGAGATACGCCCTAAGATAGAGTACTGTTGCCACGTTTGAGGAAGCACCTCTAAGAACATTCCCTCATGCATTGAAAGAATAAAATCAATGACTCCGAAACCTAATGGGGTATGATCTCTACTCTTCCTTACGTCCCCTTTCTCACAGAAGCGAAGTTGCTAGTATTTCTCTACTCTGTCGTTTTTATGGTAGATGATTGACAGGGATCCAATTGCTGCCCCACCCCGTAAAACATTCACAACAGAAGCTATTCTAGCGACAACCACTGTAAAAAAAATATTTTCTTCCTCTGTGTACCTAAAACTAAACGAAACTTCCATGAGCAAAGTTTATTTCCAAGAACTACCTATCTATGGGACACAATACTATGGAGCTGATTCCCAGATGACTACAACATTATCGTTTTCAAGTCCAATATTAACAAATTCTTTTTGAGCCGTCGTTTTTAATACTTAAATTTTCCACATTTTCAACCATCGTTAGTAATCCTCACAGTGTTGTCTTACTGTACACCTGAAAAACTTGTTAACCTTTATCCTCGAGTGGTATTTTGGCCTTGACTCGTTAGTAAAAAAGAACACATTTTGGTGGATCTAAATACATATAAGACTTTAATTTTCATGGTTAAATATTCATACACCAGCTTTGAAAAGAGTAATTGGGAGTTTGTCAAGCGAGAATAAAAACTAGTCGACTCTCTCCCTATCTCTCTCTCTCTCTATATATATATATCTCTCATATATATATATATATATATATATATATTTCTCTCTCTATATATATATATACATATATATCTATATATATATATATATATATTTCTCTCTATATATACATATATATCTATATATATATATTTCTCTCTCTATATATATATATATCTATATATATATATTTCTCTCTCTATATATATATCTATATATATATATATCTCTATATATATATCTATATATATATATATATCTCTCTATATATATATATATATATATATATCTATATATATATATATATATATATATATATATATATATATATCTTTATATCTCTATATATATATATATATATATATCTATATATATATATATATATATATCTTTATATCTCTATATATATCTATATCTCTCTCTCTCTCTCTATATATATATATATATATCTCTCTATATATATATCTCTCTCTCTCTATATATATATATATATATCTCTCTATATATATCTCTCTCTATATATATATATATATATATATATATATATCTATATATATATATATATATATATCTTTTTCTCTCTCTCTCTCTCTCTCTATATATATATATATACATTTTGATTTGAATCCCTTAACCACTCCACCCACCTGTTAGATTACACTCTATTTTCGATCGTTTTTCTTTTTCTTTTTCTTTTTTCTTTTTCTTTTTCTTTTTTTACTTTTTTCTTTTTTTCTTTTTCTTCCCTTTCTTTTTCTCTTCCCTACTTTATGCTATCCCACAATTCTCAAGTAATTTTAATACATTGCAACGATTCGTTTTTGATTCCATTGAGACTTTTGTCGTTTTTTGCCTTTGAATACGCTTAACTGAAAACAGGAAGAATATTGTTTTCCTCGACATGGCCAAACTTATTTGATCCCTCTCCGAGGACAACAGACCTGAGTGGAATCGTCGTCGTTGGATTTTTATACAGATTCTTCTGGATTTACTAATATTTCTGAGCCCCACGTTCTTTTGGATTTCCTTATTGGTGATTCCCATGCCGTTTGAACTTTAAAACTTTTTAAAAAAACTCTTTCAAATTTGAAACTCTGACAGTCTTATCCTGTCAACTTATCAATCATAATTTTTCCTCTGATGATAAGATTTAAATCTTTGAAAAGCCTGATTTAAGGAATGAAAGAGAAGAAAAATAAATGTTTTTTATTAACTAAACTGCTCCTTGTTTTGAACAACTGAAGATATCGATTTGCTTCCATTTGCAGGTCTTATCAATTTTCATTGACTTACCATATATATATATATATATATATATATATATATATATATATATATATATATATATATCGCTCTCTCTCTATTTTTCTATATATATATATATATATCTCATATATATATATATCTTTCTTTCTCTCTCTTTCTGGTAACTGGTCACAACTGACTTTTAAAAAAAAATCAGGCGCTTATTGATGTGTGCGTGCGTATTGTGTGTTTGCGCACGCACATGTCAGCTGTTTGAGTTTACATCTGTCAGCTTTATTGGTGACGTCACAACACCTCTACTTAAAATATTGAGAGTATGTGTGCGTGCGTATGTGTGTGTGTGTTTGTGCACGCACATGTCAGCTGTTTGTGTTTACATCTGTCAGCTTTATTGGTGACGTCACAACACCTCCACTTAAAATATTGAGAATATGTGTGCGTGCGTATGTGTGTGTGTGTTTGCGCACGCACATGTCAGCTGTTTGTGTTTACATCTGTCAGCTTTATTGGTGACGTCACAACACCTCCACTTAAAATATTGAGAATCAATAACACTTACCTTCATGTAACTTGTTGATGGTCAGAGTAAATATCCAATATGTGTTTAATATATATTTATATATCCAATCGATCCAAGAAATAAAACAATCGACCTGCTGATGAAACTTACCTGTAAAAGAAAAAGAAAAGAAAAATATAGAATATCATATTAATTTGTAAAATAAATATGTAAAAAAAAATGCAACACTGTTGCGCCGATTACCTCAGTGTCACCAGTAATTACTTTTTAAAAATTAATATAAATCTACATGTTAAATATTGGTGACTAGATCTACTTGTATAAATGTTAGTTAAAATATATTTGTGCAGGTGGATTTGGTATTATGTTGTAAACAGGATATGTTCTAGACAGGGCAAATTTATGAGTCGATCTCTTTACTCCCTAGCTATGTATTGTGAAATAATAGGATCGGTTATATTACCCACACTTGATAGGACAATTAGTTGCGAGGAAACTGCATAATAACAAATACATAATAAATTTATAAAAATACCATTTTTATTTGCCAAATGATGTTACCTCGATTTTGACCAACGACAGTGTTGTGGTTGCAAGGTTGAACAATAATTAGTGAGGAATACAATGAAGACGCAAACAACAAGGAGAATGCAATAATAAGTGTATTAAAGAAAAGGTATAGTTACAGTATGTACAAATGAAGGTGTCGAGTCAGAGAGTCTTGGTGGGAGGACATGTACGCTCTTCGGCGTCACTTCCGGTCACACACTAAGGCCAACCTAGGCTTGCCATTTATAGTGTAACGTTATTCGTATATGCAAATGAGTGGTTGCTACCACAACAGACAGGATGGACAAACATGCTGAACTGTAGATTATAAGGGACATTGACCATCCTTCGTTTAGCGGGGGCGTTTGAGTTATTTCTTATTGTGTCTGTCTTCGTCGAGCTTTCAAACCAGATTAATTAAAATCTCTCTCTCTCTCTTAAACACCATGTGATGTCATATCTGCTGAATCACATGTTCCCACTTCGAGTCAACCTTCACCTCGAGTTTAGCTCGTTTATCTTTGCTGACCCTTCAGCTGTCATTTTCCCTGTTAGTCTGACGTACTGTTATTATGTAGCCTTAACTAAAATGTACCCTAACTGATCTACCCGTTCAATATGTAACAATAATGCCACCCAGAGCTTCACTTGTTACCAGCATGAGATGTGAGCTGTACATAAAAAGTTCGAGTCTTCTTTGCGCTGTTGAAATAATAGTATAAATATTAGTTAAAACATATTTGTTCAGGTGAATCTGACGTGATGTTGTAAACAGGATAGTTCTAGACAAAGATCAGCAGTGATGTCACAGGACTAACACTGTCTAGAAGTAAGATGGAATTCGTGAGAAAGGAAGTTAATAAAATTAGGAAGATATGACTTAATTCATATGACGGAAACAGTGGTGGGCGTGGTTTCTCGTCAGTCTTGATAGAAACTTGGATAAGTAAAGGCACGTTTTCAAGAGTGTCTAACAAAACGATAAAAATACAACTATACACTTAAAACCTGTCTGGAAATTAGCTTGATCTTATGAGAAATAAAGTAATAATAATTGATCCTAAATTACGTCAACCATACAATTGAGAAAGTAGCGGTTTCTAATATCGAAGAGCCTTGTATGGGAGGTTGGATCGACCAGAATTGTTTCTAAGATGGTCTAATAAAGCGAAAATAAGTAAGCAATGCTCTTATAAAATAATTGGAGTCTCTCAATCTTTCGTTATTTCCTCTACCCAGTAGAAATTGTAGCTCATTGAATGATCAAGCGTGAGAGTTATTAATATATCATTTATAATTTAAAAGATGCCTTGTAGTACAAATTAATTAAAAAATCATAATTAAAGTAAGAAATAAGCCACGACTTTTGTTTCGGCTAACGACATAACTCGGCCCTTGGAAGATAGCAACACACTCGCATTACGCCGACGCCGGCGAGAAGTGAAAGTATGATTCAGTGAAGCATTAATTATATAAGGGTCAACACTACGC
>OY744539.1:20939061-20999061 GCA_963556195.1 Sepiola atlantica
TTATCCATGACGGATTGCAGGATCACTCGATTACGATTTAATTGTCCGACTTCATTTTAGATGGTCTTCGATTGCTGTAGTGTTTCAGTTTTGTTGATGTAAACTTGTTCTTTGAAACACCTCACTAGGAAAAGCCAAGATACTCATGTACACTTTCGTTCATACTGCTCTTCTACAACAGCAAATAGAAAGGTTGTCATAAATTATCAGATAGTTTGATTTGATCAATTACATTTGTTTTTGTGAGCGTCGGGGACATCGACGAATACGTTCTGCCTCTGTTATTAGCTGTTACAGCTAAACTTGAAGGCACGTGGTTTCCAAAAAAGATCAGATACGTAGAATTTATGTACAACATCATGCATGTAATACACGAGAAATAATCTTAATGCTCAACATTTGGTGTCCAAACTCACCAGCTTTAAATCGCCTGGGCTACTATGTGTGTAACACTAAGGAATGATAGAATACTTCAGAGCCCTACAATGACAAAAGATCTCCAGAAGACCGTCATTGCCAGTGTTACAATACTGTAGGGCCCCATTATGCAAGGCACAGTAGGTTAACTAGTATCAAATAGCTAATTTTGTTATTGAAAAATAAGTTTTGTTTCTGGACTCCGAAGTGAGTTCAGAGAAGTGTTTGATCCAATAAATTTAGACACCTGACGTGACCTTTGAGTCAGAGATCAGAGTGAGTCGTTTTTGTCCCCATATCGTGCGTGGGAATGATGATTACGTCACCACGGAAAACAAAAACTTAGCTTTTTAGAATCAGTCTGAGCTTAGAGGCGATACTGTTCAGACCGGGTGCGAGCATGTAGCCGGCAAACTGGTAAGGCCCCGCTGTGGGAGGGCAGAAGATATCCCAAAAGGAAAGAAAATAGCCTGAGTATGAGAGAGTCGAGACCGGAATCCCCCTGACAGCAAACGAACCAAGAGATAAGAAAATTGTGTGAGAATAAAGAAACTTGTGTGAAATTTCCCTTCAAGAAAATTCGTGTCTCGTGTATTCATTCTGTCTGAGACAGACCTCTTCCTTCGATCAAGACGACACAGCCAGCGAAGACTAGACGAATCACAGGCCAAAGAAGAGAACAGAAGATAAGGTAAACCTTGAGATTTATTTGAGAACTTTTTAGAGACTTTAAGATACGTATAAATGACGTGAAGATTTAAGACTGTGGTTACGAAAGATATAGAGTAAAATGATATGAGTAGACATGTAGCGTGTATCGTAACATATGGGTTTATTTGGTAGCCGTGACCTGCCGTTTCCAACATGAAACGGTTCGATATCGATCTGGTGCTGTCATGAAGTACGAACACATCGTGTGGTCCAAATGGATAGAAAAAGGAAGAGAAAAAAAGGACGAGACACGGAGGGGAAAATTGTTGAGATACACAAAAGAGAGACACATCTAGTTAATTATTAAAAGACACAGAAAAAAAGAAAAGAAAAAAGAAAAGAAAAAAAGACACATTTTGTTAGAGAAAGAAAAAAAGAAGAACGCACACATACACATACCATTATTAAATTACGCAGAAAGAAAAAAAGACACATTTTGTTAATTGTTAAGATTCACAAAAAAAAAAAAAGAAAAAAAGAAAGACACATTTTGTTAAAAAAAAAGAAAAAAGAACGCACGCACACACACACGCAAAAACAATTGTTGAGACTTTGTAGGAAAAGAACATTCTAGT
This sequence comes from Sepiola atlantica, assembly GCA_963556195.1. Lineage (NCBI taxonomy): Eukaryota > Metazoa > Mollusca > Cephalopoda > Sepiida > Sepiolidae > Sepiola > Sepiola atlantica. Next base: position 20,940,765 of record OY744539.1, read on the forward strand.
TAGAAAAAAAAGGACGATTTGCCGTAATTATGTTTTTTTTGTGTTGTGTTTTAAGAATTTGTTGCTGTAATTTTTTTTTCTGGTTTGTGTTGGTGGGGGACAAAGGTGAAAGCAATGACGGGCGAAAAAAGAAAAAAAACGAGGGAAGTATGTAATTAAAAGGAGAGAGAGAAAGAGAGGAAGAATGGAAATGTTAAAAAGGGTGGATGTGCTGAAATGACATGTGCACGCGAGGACAGAATATGCGTATTTAGAAAAAAGAAAGAAAGAATGTATTAGAAAGAGAGAGACAGAGACAGAAAGAGTATAGAAAGAAAGGGATTGATATGCCACTCTGTGGCCGAAATCTTTTGTTTTTAGAATGTATATGCGTCTTAAAGAGAGAGAGAGAGAGAGAGAGAGAGAGAGAAGAATTGAAATGTTAAAAGAGATTGTTTAAAAAAAAAATGTGCGCGCGAGGTCAGAATATGCTTGTTAGAAAGGAAGGGAGAAGCGAGAGCGCATAGACAGAGAAGAGAGAGAGAGAAAGAAAGCGCACGTGGGTTTTGAAAACTGCTAAAAAGTGTTGCAGGAAAATAACGACGACAGCGGCGGGTGATCTGATGGTGTCCGGGTTGGAGTTTGACGACATGTCAATACGTTATGGTGTCGGGCGCTGTTCTCTTTTCCCTTTATCTTTTGAATTATGTTGTATTGTATTGTGGAGATATGTTCTCCATTGGTTCTGTCGGTTTCGGTTTGATTTTTTTGTTGTTGTTGGGTGGAATGAATTTTTTTTTGTTGTTGATGTATTTTGATGTATTTGTTACATGGAGGATTCCGGGTTCCTAATGCTTGAGTGAATGATATCTTACCATTTAGAGGATGGAGAAATTTAAAAATGTAATTAAAAAAAAAAAACAGTTCTTAAATTGAATGTTACGTGGGTCAGCAAAGTGTTAGGGTTAAAGTGATCTTGTATTTGAGTTGTTTGGGGGGCACTGATAGCAGGTTTGGGTCGGTTGATGGAGACCCCGGACGGGGGTCAATTAGGTTATTTCGAAGAATATCCCTGTGCACAGAGTATGTGCAGCCCAGTTGGGTCGGCGGGATTAATAAAGTTCGCTCGCGTGGTTTTTGCAAACGAGGCGGCCATGGGTTTTGGCTCGGAGAAGAATGGGCAAAGGTGCTCGAACTCTACACGCGTTAAAACTGCGAACCGGTGGTTAGACGACAGGACAGTCGTATTGGTGCGCCACGATAACGGTGGTCGATATTGAAGTTGTGATTAATTTTCGGGACCCAGGGTTGCTCCCCAATCACGTCGGTAGACCGTGTATGGAAGTGGAATAGATTTAAGCTTTATATTTAAGAGAGGGTACCTCAGTCAAATTAATTTTGGTTTAGGGAAGAAAATGATGGACCTGGATTGGTGACCCGATGTGTTCCAGGAACGGTGGTGTCGACATTTCACCCCCGTCACGCCGTTTAGTTAGAGCCATGGGATGGGTGCCACGCCACGCCAATGGGGTTGGGAGTTAGAAACTGGGTGTTTGTTCGCTGTCATTCGCGACGGGAGCACGGGCGTGTCAGAAATGTATGGTCCATATATAGCAAGCAGCATAGCGACGGTACCTTCAGTATGCTTCGAGGCTGACCATTAGAGAATAGGTCAATGAAGGTTTTTTTTCTGTTTTTTGTTCCCCTATTTCGCGAGAATAAAACGCGCAGTTAGTTTTAATCGGCTGTGTGCCGACCGTTTGTTGAAGTTATTTAAGAAAGTGATGGTGGCCCGAAAGTGCAACATACCGGGAATTTTTGGGAAGTGGTCGAGCACGGAGAACGTGTGTGAGCAAGAGCGAATTTATGTGGTAGATTTTGCAGGAGATATAGGCGAGAAACGCCTGATGTTGATTTATGACAGGGGATGGCTTTCCTTAGCCGGTAACGACCGTAGGGAGCAAACTCTCCCACATCCCGGAAACATTGTCATGTGGTGCCGAAGGAAATTCCGGCAGTGGTGAAATGATGGTAACCCCAGGAGTGCTCAGGCTCGGATTTTTACCAGTCCCAGGGAGGGGTTGGTTTTTTAAAAAAAAGGGAAAATCTTGGGATTTTTTGTTTTTTTTGTTTATAGGGAAGGAAGGAGTGTTACAGTACTGTAGGGCCCCATTATGCAAGGCACAGTAGGTTAACTAGTATCAAATAGCTAATTTTGTTATTGAAAAATAAGTTTTGTTTCTGGACTCAGAAGTGAGTTCAGAGAAGTGTTTGATCCAAGAATAGTCATAATAAATTTAGACACCTGACGTGACCTTTGAGTCAGAGATCAGAGTGAGTCGTTTTTGTCCCCATATCGTGCGTGGGAATGATGATTACGTCACCACGGAAAACAAAAACTTAGCTTTTTAGAATCAGTCTGAGCTTAGAGGCGATACTGTTCAGACCGGGTGCGAGCATGTAGCCGGCAAACTGGTAAGGCCCCGCTGTGGGAGGGCAGAAGATATCCCAAAAGGAAAGAAAATAGCCTGAGTATGAGAGAGTCGAGACCGGAATCCCCCTGACAGCAAACGAACCAAGAGATAAGAAAATTGTGTGAGAATAAAGAAACTTGTGTGAAATTTCCCTTCAAGAAAATTCGTGTCTCGTGTATTCATTCTGTCTGAGACAGACCTCTTCCTTCGATCAAGACGACACAGCCAGCGAAGACTAGACGAATCACAGGCCAAAGAAGAGAACAGAAGATAAGGTAAACCTTGAGATTTATTTGAGAACTTTTTAGAGACTTTAAGATACGTATAAATGACGTGAAGATTTAAGACTGTGGTTACGAAAGATATAGAGTAAAATGATATGAGTAGACATGTAGCGTGTATCGTAACACCAAGATAATGCCCCGAGTGATTAAGTGAATGCGTTTTGAAGATATTATTTTTATATTATTAAACGTTTTCTCCGCTAGCTGCGGAATACGCACTAACATGGCTGAGTGCCCTCCAAGTCTTTTTGTTTATGTTCATGTTTGTCCATTGACAAACGTTGTCTATCCATCCTTTATTTTGTTTACCTTTCGACCGGCTTTCTTGTATTATGCCTTTATCAACACATATTTTACATATTCCTTTTTTTTTTATTTTAATTTAGTTTATCTAAAGAGATCAAGGGGCCTACTCTTGAGGCTAACACTTGATTTCCCTATGAGTAAACTTTATATCCAAGGACTCTCTTAAGGATAGATGTTGTTCTTTTTAGGGCTGCTATCTGTACTTCCCTACACTTTGGTTTTCCGGGGATTGTTTCTAAGTATTTACTTAGATTTTTTTTCACCAGACCAGTTGCCCCCACTACAACCGGTATGATGCTTATTTCATCGAGGGACCAAGTTATTTTTAGATCATTTTTGAGATCTTGATATTTTGTTATTTTAAAAAAAATGTTTTTTCCTACACTGTAACGCTTAACGTGACCAAACGCTCTAAACACGTTACATTTGATGACAGAGGATATTGGCAGGATGCCAGTGAGTTTTTGCAACTTTGCTATACTGATGTGATCAGATAATTTATGATCAGTAATGAAGCGCATGGTGTGGCGTTGGAAAGTTTATACTTTCTGACATAATTTTACAGCCCAGTTGACACATTCAAGACTACAGGAAGGACATATGCGTTATAGATTTTCGCTTTGATTTTGTATGGTATGCGTTTAGAAGTTAGGACAGATTTGTTTCTTTTGAAGGCCGTCTAACCTAAGCCGATTCTGTGATTTACAGGTGTTTGCCAAATCGTTAGATGCAGACAGCTTGTGCCCAAGGTAACTAAACTCTGTAACTTTTTCGATTACTAGCGTATTAATATATTAATACATATTATTTACATGTTCATTATATATATTCAAGTCCGTAGAAGACTACAGGAAGGACATATGCGTTATAGATTTTCGCTTTGATTTTGTATGGTATGCGGTTAGAAGTTATGGCGGTTTTGTTTCTTGTGAAAGCGGCCCAGCCTAAGCCGATTCTGTGATTTACAGCCGTTTTCCCGTCGTTCGATGAAGACAGCTTCTGCTCAACGTAAACAAACTCTGTAAGTTGTTCGATTTGTTGGTCGTTGATGTTGATGTTAAGAGGTGTTTATTTATTTTTTATCAGTAGTCATGCATTTAGACTTGGGCGTCTTAATAGAAAGACAAATTTCTGTCGAGTACTTTACAAGATTTTTATTATTATTTTAATACAAAAAAGACGATAAGAACATTTGCAAAAATAAAAAAAGGTATAATTAAACAGACAAATTGTGTTATTTTTAACAAAGTTTGCATAAATGAGAAAATGCTGCCTAAACATACACTCGTAGCCCGGGGGTTCGAATCGCGCGTTCAGTAGTGAATATGCTGATGAAAACAGAAACAATTATATACAGAAAACTGAAACTCACTGCTTCTTTTAATAGACTAATAAACAAATTGTCGAAAATAAACAGTGGAGTTTCGATCCCGGTGGGAAACACTTGTCAGTCTAGCATCGCCGAAGAACTGTGATACAGCGAAACAATCTGCCAATAGATGGTTATCTCTTTCTCTCTCTACCACACACAAACATACACACACCCACACATATATATATATATAATTGAGAGTGAGAGAGAAAATGAGAAAAATAAAGAGAAAGCGAAAGATAAAGAGAAAGAGACAGACAGACAGAAGAGAGAGAGAGAGAGAGAGAGAGAGAGAGAGAGAGAGAGAGAGAGAGAGAGAAGGAAACCGTAAAACAAAATGCACATAACATATTTGTTATTGTTTTAATATGATTTACCATTAAAAAAAATCCTTTCTCTCTCCTTTTCCGACCTGGACATTGTTATGATTTCAAGAATAGAGCCACCACACATTCCAATCATTTCTAAATACTTATTCTTTTTGGTTATACAATTTATGACCTCCATGCCACTCTCAGCCAACGCCCCCTTCCCATGATTAACCAAAAATGATATGGTAGTTCCGTGTAGCTCTTTTGGGGGGATGTCGAGGGTAAGGGAACCTAATAGTTGACACAGAGTCGTAAGGAGACATCTTGCTTTCCTTTTTTTATGTTATACCCTTCCTCCCGCCTTTCTCTTTGTTTTAGGCGCTTGTGTTTATATGCGATCTTTCGGATATTTCGAATCTGTTTTTTTAGGGTTCCGTTGTTTAATCTTTGAGAAATATTCATTTATACTATATTTTTTTATTATTATTATTACTTTTTAGCATTTTTTTTACAAGTGGATTAATTTCTATCTAAATATCCCAAAGTCAGTCAGGTGTGAAATCAATCTTTTTGTTTTGATAGGATGTGCTCATATATATATATATATATATATATATATATATATATATATATATATATATATATATGACCTTTCTTGAGCTTTTTAAAAAATAACTTTGCGATAACTTTTGGCATCTATAATATTTGTTTATCGTTTTGCTAGAGTAAGAATTTCACTCCCCCCCCGACCCAAACAAAAAATAAATAAATAAATAAAAATTAAATAAAATGAAAATAAATACCAGGAATAGCAGAGAATGAAAACAATTTTCATATCAACTTCCAAAAAAATGACATTTAAACTTATTTCCCCAAGGTATCCGTGTTTTTGTCGCGGCGGCTATCACCCGAGTGGGGTGGGACCGGCTTCAATAAATATGATAAGGTTCTGTGTCGCTCCAGGCAATACCCTACCTAGCGATTCAAGGCGATACTGATCTTTTGGGCTTCGACCCTACTGTCAATACCACCCGAAGTTCGCCTTGGCATCATTATGGCAACCTAGGGTTCGACTTGACCCTTCAAATCCTTCTTTGTCAGAATAGGTATGGTCCGGCTTAGACTTAGTAGGTGCACTCTCCCAGGCATTACATTCTCATTCTGAGGAGAGAATTTATAACCGGTCGCCTGAGGCGCCACAACTGTGGAATGCCGACGGATTCATTCTCGCCTATTTTTGTATCCGACCAGAATGCCAGAGCTCGTTTGCTCAACCTTCCAACCTTACTGCAGTGAAATGCAATTAAATAGGGTCTTTGCAATTTTTATCAACTCTCCATCCACCGGCGAAGGCCGTATATGTTGGGAACCCGACATGAAATCAAAGACCCTTTCCCACCTGGAAGAGGCTGGTATTCAATTGACCGCTTTGTCATTTCCCCCAAGTTCTGTGATACACTTCGGAAGCTATTTGATCGTGTGTCATGGTAACCTTTTTGCAGCAAAAATGTTCGGTCAAACCAGCAAGGGCGCCTTCAGATGAGCTCATCCGTGATCGAACGAAGTCTTACCCTCTAATGAACGAGCGTGCTAAAATAGCCGAATTAAGAGACCCTCTATCCTACGGAGATCAGACGCTGGAACTGTCAAGGAGTTTTACACCCGTAGAATAAGTCTGATCTCACCACCGATCAGCAGCTGCGGATTCTAGTTTTTCTTTTTTTATTCTGTCTACTTTTGTTCACGCCAAACAAGGCTCATGCGTAAGGTGCTACTGTGATTAAGCCCTGGTTTATCGAGGAGCAACCTAGTTGGGGAATTGGGCAGCAAGACGTTTGTTCAGATTACATTTAAATTTATGCATGTTGATACGACCGAGAAAACAGGGAGCAGGAAAGGAAATTCCAAATGCAAGCGGTCCGAAGAAAGAAGCTATCAAGGTAGAATATCTTCCGGTATCTTGTGACCTCTACATTGAAGGGGTGGGATTTTGCTCATCTGATTGTTTGGGAGTATTTTGATTTAGGTGGGCCCAAGTGCAGTAAGTTCATCAGAGCACATTTCGTGGAAGTACTTGTAAAACAAACACAGGGATGCCAGACTGCGGCGATGCGACAGAAGTTGAAGCATAGCAGACAGTGCGAGCACCATGAGGTTAGAAATTATTTTCTGCACCCTGTCCAAGAGGGATGAGACTAGTGGTTGGTGCACTAGCCAAGATGTGGCAATAATACTAAAGATCTGTGATATAGTAACACAGTGTGTAAAAAAAAACAACATATGCCGTCCTTCGTGGAGTAAATGAAACCATTATTAGCGATAATGAAAAGTTCATTGTGGATATGTTTATATAAACATTAACATTTCGCTTATTCTTCTGACGGCTGGATTGTTAGATCCAGGCTTGAAGCGTTTGTATGTCTAGTCACACCTAAGAGCAGCGAAGCAGTCTCTCCGTGGAATATTACATATGGTCCCTGATCGGGTTGAGCACTCTGTTAAATAAAATCGCCAACCACAATTAGCAATAATGCAAAGCTATTTGTAAAAACGAATAACGCTTTCTTGCTTAGCCACACTGTCATATAGCAAAACAGTCTGTCTGTCTGTCTGTCTGTCTGTAGAAGACGATATGAATGATTTAATTGGCAAGTTTGGGAAGACCATGGAGTAAGGCTCAGAACGCAAAGTCTCAGTTTGGTTTGTTTTGGTTTGGTTTGTTTTACGGCATATCAACCATCTAAAAAAATATATATATATAATTGTATAGTTAGGATAATTATTTATGTTTCTAGAAGACATTGCCCTTAGAATACATTACTCTTTTAGGATACCTACACAAAAGCTGGGGAAAGACCCCGACAATCCCCAAGCAGCAAGCCAGTAGCATTTGTTTTATGTGATTTGGTTTGTTTTACAGAATGTCAACTATCTATGAATGATTTAATGCCGAATATAATTCTAAAGGTAGGATAATTATTGATATATATTATAAGAACATTAAGCGAGAGAGACGGAAAGAAAGAAAGAAAGAGAGAGAGTTAGAGAAAGAGAGAGAAAGAAAGAGAGAGAGAGAAAGAAAGAGAGAGAGAGAGAGAGAGAGAGAGAGAGAGAGAGAAAGTTGTAAATTGGTAGAGAGAAAATACAAGACCACAAGGAGAGAAAGGGAGAGAGAGAGACAGAGAGAGAAATATATATATAGAGAGAGAAAGAGAGAGAGAAAGAGAGAGAGAGAGAGAGAGATCTATTTGACGATTGGTAGTGTATTAGCAGAAAGTCAATCCGAGTGCAGCTAGAAGATAGGGAAAGCAAATCCGCGGATGGATACGAGTTGCGGGAGACTAGGACCCATTTAAGGCCATTGTCCCAGCCAGGAGTCCATTAGATTTAATACCTAGAATGAACTCACTTAATTGTGTTAAGTTAGAAAGATGGATTCGGCTGCCATCATTCTTTATTTCGTGAGAAACGAAAGGATGGGGAGAAGAAAGGAAAAAAGAAGGAAAAGGTTGCTCGCCCTGCTAATGGCAATGGAGTATTGGTTGGTGGACGGTGGGGGTTTGGAAAGTATTGGGAAGTGGTGAACATAGGAAAGAGAGAGAGAGAGAGAAGAGAAGGAAGTAGACAATCGTTATTCGTTGTAAAGGCAAGGCCAATGACACTCTTGTTTTAAATATTACATACAGGGTAAGTAAGGACATACTGGAGTGGTAGGGTCAGGTGAAAATAGAGTGGATCGGTGGGAGTATGGTAAAGAAAATGAGAAGAGAAACAGAAAAAAAACGGAGAAAGAAAAGACAAAGAGAGAGTGAGGGAGAGAGAGAGAGAGAGAGAGAGAGAGAGAGAAGAAGAAGAAGAAAAAGTGAAATTGAAAGGCTAAAAGAATAAGACTAAAATAAGAAAAGGAAAAGAAAGTAAAAGGAAACAGAAGTGAAAAGAAAAATAGAGAAAAAAGTACAAGGAAAGAAAAGAAAAAGAGAAAATGAGAGAGAGAGAAAATGAAAATAAATAAAATGATGAAATAAGAAAAAGAAAAAAAACAACAAAGAAACAAAACAAAATAACAGCAACGAAATAGAAAAAAAGAAAACAGAAAAGGGGAATTATTTATGATCGAGAGAGAGAAATGCGATGTTTCCAGAGAGAGAGAGACAGACAGACAGACAGACAGAGAGAGAGAGAGAGAGAGAGAGAAAGGATGAGAAAGAGAAGGAGAGAGAAAGCGGGGTGTCCGTCTTCCAGCTGACCGCCAGTAAAATAAAGAAAGGAGTCTAGGATGGGGGGCCAGCATACAAGATGTCGAGTGTGAAGTTGAAGAAGTTAGACAAAGGAATGAATAAAGCCCTGTTGGAGGATCTTTCATTTTTCATTCACCTCGTACGACTATTTGCTTCACTTATGTCTGCTGGATGACATTTATCTACAGCAGCCAATCAAAAGCTTCCAAATTATTCACTGCAGGACACTTCAACTCGCAAAAAATATTCGAATGGCTTTGTATAAAGAAAAAGAAAATAAGATAGAAAATGGCCCAAATCAGTCAGTAAATGAATTAAATAAAAATTAAATGAATGAAAAAGCGAATAAATAAATGAATCAAACTGCAAAAGCCATAAGTAACTAGCAAAGGAAATGCATTAGGAATCAATTAATGAATGAAAACAGAAACAAGTAAATCAATTCAATCAGGAAGAATAATTAAATAAAATTAAATAAGGAATAAGTTAATACAATTAGGAGTAAATAATTGCGTTAATTAAATAATAACTAAAAGAAGGAATGTGTAAATAACATTATTATTGAATGAAATGGCGAATAAATAAAGGAATGAAAAATAAAATTAGTTCACGAAAAAATTAAATTAGGAATAAATTATTGAATAAAATAACTAATTAGATAAAATAATAAATAAGTATATTAAATAAATAATGCACGAATGAAATAGCGATTCAGTAAAATAATGAAAAACTTAATAAATGGAGCAACGAATTAAAGATATAAAAAATTCGCGAATAAAATTAGGAATAAAAGATTGAATAAAATAGTAGTTGAACGAAAGAATGAAATTAAAAACTTATGCGTGAATGAAATGGCGAATAAGTTAAAGAATGAAAAAAAGTAACAAATGAATGAAATCAGAACATTTTTGAATGAGATTAGGTATAATATATTTAATAAAATAAATAAATAAAAACAAAGAATGAGTAAAAGAAATATATTGGGGAATAAGTAAATGAATGAAATCAAGAATAATTGAATAAAGTAAGTAATTAGTAAACGAATGAAGTGGAGGGATAAATAAATGAATCAAATAAAAGAAAAAGAAATAAAAGGAAGTAAATTTTTGTTTTAAAGCGCCAAGTGTATATACGGGATTTTTTTTTACAGAAGCGCCCCGCCATTAATGAAAAAATAAGTTTGGCAAAAAGAAAATGTCCCGATTAGTTGTGCGCAGTGCGCAGTGTGCATACACGCCCTTGACATACTTTTGTGTGTGCTGTCAAGACATGCATCGAGTTAGGGTCACAGTTAGGATCTATGTCTCTACGTTGAGGTAAATGAATTCCTCATTTCCCGCCGTGCAAAATGCAAAATAAACGCCACTGTGGAACGCATCGGGGTATGGTCGACAGCTATTTGCGTGAGTTTATGTGAAGGCAGAACTATTAAGGGAAACGATCTTTTTATACAAATACTCAATAATATGAAGAGATTCGATTCTTTTTTAACAAGCCGCGTGTGCGTGGTCCCCCTCTGTATGTGACTCGATGTGGCGAGTGTAAAATGCAATAAATTTGGGCAATTTGGGGTATTTTTGACCCCCCTTTGACCCTCTGGGGCGCGAACCAGAATTTTTCTGAGGTCAAGGATGCTCATTTTATATCCAGAACAATTGCCTCTACATTTTGGTCAAGTTTCAGAAAAATTGAATGGATGGATCAAACGTTATGGGAGAAAAGGGTCATTTTTTTGCCATTTTGGGGGCTTTTGACCCCCTGGGGGTGCGAACCAGATTTTTTCCAAGGTCAGCGATACTTATTTTCTATTAGGAACAATTGCCTCCACATTTTGGCCTAGTTCCAGAGAAATTGAATGGATGGATTAAAAGTTCTTGGGCAAAAATTGTCATTTTTTGCCATTTCGGGGCCTTTGGACCCCTGGGGGGGGGGGGATAACGAGATTTTTTTTTAAATCAGAGAATGTCACTTTCTAACCTGACCAAAGTTACAACTTCATGCAAAATTTCAGAGAAATTCAATGGATGGTTGCGGAGAAAAATCCGGACGGACGGACGGACGGACGGACGGACGGACATGCCTCAAAACATAAGTCCCCCGATTTTATAAATCGGGGGACCAATAATAAGTAATAGAACACTTATTTATTACAACCTGCATTTTATTTTATTTTATTTTTTTTGGAGGGGGGGGGGGCAAAATTTTTCTTTGTCGGTGTTTTCATACAAAAGATCATAAATACGAAGTTTTAGGGGCTTTGGACAGACGAGCAGCCGCCCCATACAATCCACTAACCGTAAAATGTTAAATTAAATTATAAACAAACCCAAAGATAAACACAAACTAATCACGATGATCAAATGATCGTATTCAATTACTTACTTTAATATATGAAAGAAATTGAATATAAAGTATTATTGAATTGATTATTTGTTTGTTTTACGGCATATCAACCCTTTTCAGGCTATTTAATGCCGAATGAAGTTGGATTTATATATATGTAGATCTTTATATTTTTAAAAATATAAATCAACTGCTTTTTAAAAAGTACATTATAGTCTCTACTTGATTTTTTTAAAACAGTTCCCTCATTGTACCTGCTCTGTAAAACGTTTCTCTTATCGCAGCCAGATCAATGTTTTGGGGGTTTTGTTTGTAGTACGGCATATCAACCATCTATGGGTTATTTAATGCCGAATAAAGTGTCAAATATTATTCTATATGTAAGATATTTATTTATATTCCTAGAACACATTGCTCTCAGAATACATTGCTCTTAGAATAAATTGCTCTCAATGAATTAAATTTGACAATTAAATCCAAATGTTATTAAAACAAATAAAAAACGAGAAACAATACTTATAATACTACTACAGTTATAATATGGTCTACCCTTATGCCAGACTTGGATTGAATCTATAGGTAGACAGAAATTAACTCCAATGAGGGGAAACAACAGATCAGAATCAAAATCTTATGAAAATGATATAAAAGCATTTAACAAAATTATATATGGTTGGGTGAAAATTAAGGTAAAAACGGTATTCTCCAGATAAGGTTAGACTAGTGGAGACTTCCATCGGAATTAGAAAGATTAGTATCAGGGGACATGTCGACGGCAAAGACAGGAAGTCAGCTGATGAGCTAAATAGATTTTTTTCTAGACCGTGAAAGAATGAAATGTTTGGGGACAATCCCCCTTCCCCCAATTCCACTATGAGTGACATGCTTGGGTATTATGCGTGGATGCTGTATACCGGAGAAGAAATATTAAAAAACAAAAAAACAAAAACAAAGCATTGTTGAACATTTTACAGCTTCTTTTATTAAGGCGAAAGAAAACGACTGCAATAAGAAGAAAGAGAGAGAGAGAGAAAAAAACAGAGAGACGTCACTATTCATCGAGCAAAATCTGACGACGTGTGAACGAAACAAGACTTCAGCTGTCTACTACAAGAGGCCAGCCAGAAATATTTTGTTTTGTTACTCAAATTAAAGAAGTTGTCCACCGTAGTGCTACAAGCATGGTATTTCCCAATTTGAAACAGGCTCATCAATTGTAGGATAATATATTTAGTATATTTCATACAAGAATAGAAATGACAGAGCAGGCAAAAGCGAACAGACTTGGAAACGCAAGAGTTGTAACTGATAACGTTTTAACGACGCTAGTCACCGATGGGGGGGGGGGGCGGTGACAAAGAGATGTGTTCATCTTAATTTTTACTCTCTCTCTCGTTGGTTTTAACGCCCCAAAACACAATAAAATGCTTTTCTCATATGATATGGCATACGAACCTTTTTAAAAATTCAAAACAGTTCATTGTATTAAATATTAGTGAGAAATTTAACTAGTATAAATATAAGTTAAAATATATTTGTTGGGGTGGATCTAGTCTCGTACGTAAAGAGGATATATTGTAGAAGCTGAAATCGTGAGAAAAGGTAGTCGCTGAGATTTAGTCGGATATGACGCCAGACTTGCGTTCGATAGGGTAGCGGTTGCTATCTCTCGATGAGACAAGGCGTGTTTTAAGACGTTCTGACAAAACGTTTAGATAATAATTAACTTACAGTACGAGACGATTAACTAGTTGATGTAGATAATTACTTCTCTTCCCAAAAGACCCAGTACTGAATGAATTAATTATAAATAATGCTATAAGAGGAAGGCAACACGCGTGAACATTGGGTCATCGGCCGGAAAATAAGTTAAATTTAAACTGTTAACTTTTAATAACTAAACTATTATAAACACACGTTTACTCTGTAGCAAGTAAATACAACCATTTGGATTCTTTGGATTATTCGGACTTACTTTTCTCATCTAGGATATTATTCTCACAACGTTTCGACCGATGTATCTTCCGACCTTCTTCAGATGCGTCTTGTCGAACTCGGGAATCTGTAGGGAATTTCGAACAGAAACCTATATTTAAGCAGGAGAGGGGTAAATTGTCTTCGTTCTGTCAGCCATTGACCGGTATAATTCTTAGATAATTCGTAATTGTATTATTAATATCGCCCGTACTGGGGATTGAACCTTAAACCTTCAGCAGACTGTCACTTAGAACTGATAATTATTTAGCACTTATATTCTAATGTGTTACGGCTCCCAGCGACAGACTTCGGAGTTTCGACGAGATGCACCTGAAGAATGTCGGAAGTTACATCAGCCGAAACGTTGTGAGAATACGTACCAAGATGAGAAATGTAATCCGAATAATACAAATTATACAAATTATCAATTCGTATCTAAAAAAAAAAAAACTGAAACATAAGTACAATTTATTAAACATATATTTTTATTTTAAGTAAAGCTTAGGATTAGTGTTGAGCACTTTTCCAAATGGTATCACGGTATAAATGAATGCGGTAGATCCGACAGGATTTTATTTACTCCTCCCTAGGAGTTAGGCACAAGGCCAGATTTATCTTACTCCCACAAGTAAGATGTGACCCAAGATCGGGTCGAGAAAGTGGGGTTTGAAAAGCCAGCGCTCGAAAGGTGAGCACTCTGGCCATTTAAAAATTGCCTGGGCAGCCCCGTCGACATTCCCCGGTAGGGGCGCCTCAGACAGTAAGCCATAAACTTACTCCTCCCCAAAGAGGGGAGGCAAAGCTAGGGAGGGTGGACCTCCTAGAACTGCACAGGAAAGGCGTGCAGTATCCATCGGAACAGATACTACACTTTGATCTTAGCCAAAAGGCCAAGCCCAATAGACCCGGATTATACGATTTCCATAGTCCATGTAGACACCCATTACACCACTCGTGCACACCTATACCCTAACCCTAACTCTCTTAAAGAGTGTAATTCCTGAACATCATATTGACGCTTTGTAGATAAAGAGAAAACGTTCTTAATCTAAAGTAATTGCTTTAAAACCCAACCCTAACCCTAAACCTCAGACTTCATTCTTTAAAAGTCTGCCTTTGACATTTCTTCCCCGCATAGCAACACATTACTCGGTGCGATTAATTTATTAACAAATTAAAAATTAAACAAACAAAATTCCTCTCTTATTTGGTGTCCATTCTCCCTACCAACCCAAAAAGTTATCTCCGCTAAAAAAAAAAAAAGAAAGAATTCACCATTCAACAATTAGTAACTCTTTATCGCAGACATGTTAAACGCATCCCCGACCTAAAAAAAAATTAATCATTATTAAAGAAACTGAATATTTTTGCTAATTCTACAAGGAATAAAGAAGCCCGTCGTGAAATTAAATTTAAAAGAAAAAGTATTTTAAATATAGAAAAAGGTGATTGCGAGATATCATGGGGGCGGTTGGTTGGTACAGGGGGTTGTCTTACTGTATGACAAGGGCGACCAACAAAAAAGAAGAAGAATTTAATTTTTAAAACTGTTGTTAGTCATCGGATGGCTATGCGTTCGTCGTCTTGTGTTGACATTTGAAGAACGGTTTATTTGAATACTTTTAGAGTCTATGATTTTCATTAATAAATAAAGAAGAGACTCAAGAAATAAGGGTAGGAGAGAGAGAGAGAAAGAGAGGGGAAAGGTAGAGAGAGAGGGGGGTAGAGAGAGAGAGGGGGGGGGGAAGAAAAGGGAATGTAAACAGAAGTGAGATGAAAAAGTAGATAGAGACACACACACAGGAAAAGATGAGAGTGAAGAAAGAGAGAGAGAGAGAGAGAGAGAGAGAGAAGATGAAAATAGCGAGAGAACAGAAATATACAGATGAGAAGATAAAAGAGAGGAGAGAAAGAGAGAGAGGAGGGAAATAGAAAGAGGAGCGACAACAAGGAAATAGAAATAAAGATAAGTAGAAAAAGAGGAAGAAAGGGAAAGAAAGAGAGAGGGGGGGAGTGAACATGAAAATAAAAGATGAAAATAGAGAGATATGAGTCGATAAGAACGTAGAGAGAGAGCAGCGAGGGAAAAGTAGAGAAAAAAGAGACAGGAAGAAACTAGAAAGAGGGGAAAATGGGGATCGAGAGGGAGAAAAACAGGGGTAGAAAATAGAGAGACAATTGAATAAGGGGGGGATAACGGGAAAAGAAAGTAAAATAAAGAAGAGAAGAGAGAATAATTGAAAAAAGGTGAGAGAAGTAATTTGTAGAGAAAAAGAGAAAACAGTAAAGAGGTTAAAAGAAGGGGGCATGGGAAGAGAGGTGAACAGAGAAAGAAAGAAAGAAAGAAGAGAAAAGAGAGAAAGAACAGAAGGTAATAAAAGGAAATTAAAAAGAATAAGAAAGAGAGAGAGAGAGAGTGAGAGAGTGAGAGAGAGGGAGAGAGGGGGAGATTTTATTATTAGTTAATGAATAAAGATTTATTTTTCCTCCATTTTTTTAAAATGGAAAATTAGGCCTTGTCCACGAGGATGAATTCAACATTCTCAGATGACCATCCACGCATTTTAATTTGTTTAAACGAATCGCTCGTTGCGGATAATATGATCCACTCTCTCAACCAAGTAAGTGATACTGAATCTCAGCGGTTATATGGTTATTTTCTTTTTTACACAAATGAGTCACCACTTACCAAGGCCAAAAGCCTCTCAAGGATAAGAGTTAATGAGATTGTCGGTTAGCTGATGAAGAATACTGTGAGAGGATTGAAAAACATGGACGGAATGGACAAAATTTGATTACTTAAGAGAACAGCTCGACAGATATTTGTTGACACTGTGCTTGAAGACGACGATGTTCATAGTCGGCAGGGAAGCAGTCCCGTCGTAATGTGTTCAACAAATGGAGAAGTTATTGGAAAAAACTCTGTTTAGTGAATTTCTGTTTGATGTCCAGTAAGAGGAAGAAAATAAAACCTTTTTTTACATTGGTGATAGTGAGACGAGTTCTTGCTGTAAATGTTTTATAGGGCGGAACCAGAGATTAGATCTCAGTTTAGCCCCTACCATGACAAATAATAATAGAGTAGAGAAAGACTAGCGACGTCTCTTATGTGAGAAAAAGGGGCTGTAGTGAAGAGAAGAGGTAATCTCCCACTAGTCAATTTTGTACACTGTCAAAGCTTTTTCGGTGTGTAGACTAGACTTTCAAGCCTTGGTAGCGCAATTTTTTTCTTAATGGAAATCGCTCCAGATAAGGAATGAATTCACTTGATGTAAGGAGCTAACAAGAACGAAATATGATTATCGCAAAGACAGGAGATGCCTAGTGGGCTTAGTCTTGAAAACAGTCAGCAGGAAGAGAGTTCCACAAGCTTGCAGTTATTGGAAAGAAGCTACTGGAATAGGAAGCTGTATTAGAATGAGGTAACAAAACAGCGAATTGATGGAGACTGTTAGACCAACGAATCAGACGAGCTGGAACAAAGAAAGCAGGGAATAGATCACATAACTCTGAAGAACACATGTCATAATAGTATTTATAGAAAAGACTGAGACTAGCAACATTACGTCTGTGAGAGAGAGAGGGTGCAGAGAAGAAGAAAGCGTGGGGTCAAATTGCGCTACTAAGGCTTGGAAGTTTGGTGTACACACGCCTTATTATTTATTATTTATTTTACTTATAGTTAGAGAGAAAACATAAATATTCACATCTACTCCCAACGGTATTAGCAAATAGTGATGCAACCGCCTTGCCTGAACTCGAACATAGAACGCCGATCCCAAAGCCTTCATTGGTAACCACTCACCACCATGCTTAACGCCGACTCAGGCTTTGTACCTGCTAATGGTTACCCTATTTAGCTAACCAGGCGTAAATGACAAAATTAGTTTTCACTTACGTAATAATGTAATGGATGAATATATATATATATATATATATATATATATATATATATATATATATATACTTTTGTAAGATGCAATTTCTTTTGTTATTCTTTCTGACACCTGTTGTAAGCATCGTTTTCTTTCTTATTTGTATTTTGTTGTTTTTTTGCCTTTTTATTTCTTCTGTTCGCTTGGCGCCCGACGGAGGTTTACCTGATTATTCTCAGCGGGTAATTACGTCTGTTTCACTGGGGTTCGTTAAAACGACAAATTAAGTAGTAAGTACATTATGCTTTTATGAAGAAGGAAACTGAAACAATGAGAGAGAGAGAGAGAGAGAGAGAGAGAGAGAGAGAGAGAGAGAGAGAGAGAGAGAGAGAGAGAGGTAGAGAGGGGGAGAGAGAGGTGAAGAGAGTAGGAAGACAGAGTGTGAGAAAGAAAGAGAATACTGAAGTATAGAGATATTAGTAAAGTGTAATAAAAAGAGAGAGAGAGAGAAAGAGAGAGGATATAAAACGAGGTAAGAGATGAAGGGGAGCATGCCACAATAAGAGAGGAGGCTAGAGAGTGTGTGTAAGATAGAAACCGAGAGAGAGAGAGAGAAAGAGGGGGGGGGGAGAGCGTAACAGTAAGAGAAAAAGAGAAAATACTAAAGTAGAAAGAGATATATTGACAAAGTGCAAGAAGGAAAAATAGATCGAGATAGAGACGGAGTAGGGTATGAAGGGACACATGCAAAAATGAGAGTAAGAGGGTTAGGGTAAAATAGTGTGTGTGTGTGTGTGTGTGTGTGTGTGTGTGTGTGTGTGTGTGTGTGTGTGTGTGTGTGTGAGAGAGAGTGAGTGAGAGAGTGTGTGTGTGTGTGTAAGATAGAAACCGAGTTAAAGCGACGGAATATAAGAGAAGCGCCAAAGAGTAGAACAAGAAACAGTGTGAGTATATACTAAAAATAATAAAAAAGTAAAAAGAAAGATCTTGGCAAGGTGTGTGTGTGAGAGAGAGAGAGATAGAAATACACACACACACATATATATATAATAAAATAGTTAAAAGTGACGAATTAAAAGGCACAGTGTAAACGCTAGATAGAGGTAATAATGGAAAAGAGATAAAAAAAGTACAAAAGTACAATAGCTACGAGTGAAAGAAGGGTATACAGTGCGAGAGAGAGAGAGGGGGGGGAACAAATGTAAAAAAATAAGAGAGATAGAAAGAGAAAGGCAACGTTCATCAACCTCTCATCATTTAGACATCTTGATTCTCCGTGTAACTTATTTCTAATGTTTCGTGCAACCAAACATCAAAGTCATGAGCGTTCTATCTTGCTGTAGTGTAATATAGAGGCAGGTAAGATGGCGACATATTTCATAGCATTCTGCCATAATTTCACTTTTTAAGTTAACAAAAAAAAAGCGCTGACCCCGAAAATTCTTTATAAATACTCCAAACAAACTAACATTTGGGGAATATTTATTAATTGATGTCTAACATCTATTGTTAAAATTTCACAGATATAGGAAGTATCTGACTTTTCACGAACGGCTTGTATCACCTTACCTCCTTTGCATAAACCTAAATTAAACTAAATATAACCCACACTTGGTTCCCTTACTCCTAGCAGCTGCGCTCCAAAATGCATAATGATCGGTTTATAAGTGTAGACGTGAATCCTGTACATGCAAACACACACACAAACACAAACCTAACTTTATATAAATATGAATGAATGGGAAAGTTGGGGTCATTTCTCGCACCAACGTAAAGTTAACACACCCTATTTTAAGTTACGTCATTTATACACAATAGAACACAATCTTTTTATATACAAGCTTAACTAATTTGCATATTAGTTTTGAAAACAAACCTTTTATTATTTAACTATTATATGTTATTGTTTTTAATTCAATGATTGTTTGGATTTTTATATCACAAACAGTTTTGTTTCACAATATAATTTGATGCTTTCACAGATTAGGACCCACGCTAACTTTGACCCTGTCGTTAGGGTTAAGGTTAGCGTTGGAGTTAGGTTTAAGGTAAGAGTTAGGTTTAAGGTAAGAGTTAGGGTCTAAGTTAGCGTGGTTAATCTGTGAAACTACCTATAATTTTATTTAATGGACAAATATTTAGCATTTGTGTTCAAATGTCCTTTTAGAAACGGACTTGATTTTTTTTTAATTTGCGATAAATGTTTAAATATCAATTGAAAAGCCAAATTCATTTCTTTTTTCTTTTCCTTTCTTTAAGGTCACATTTAAAATATGAATTAATTTCTATCGAAATAACCAAAATGTTAATATCTATCTATACAAAATAAATGAGAAAGACGTTGTTTTGGGTTTACAACAAAGTTATGAATGAAATGTTTATTTTTTATTTTTGAATTTTAAATTCATTTTTGAAGTATTCGATATCGAGCTGGCAAAGTCAGCTATTATTAAGATATATCTCTTTTCCGAACGTTCCTTTAAGTCATAGGAAAGTATTGATTTACTCCTCTCCAGGAGTTAGGCACAAGGCCAGTTTTTATCTTACTCCCACAAGTAAGATGTGACCCAAGGTCGGGTCGGGAAAGTGGGGTTTAAAAATTGCCTGGGCAGCCCCGTCGGCATTCCCCGGTAGGGGCGCCTCAGGCAGTAAGCAATAAACTTACACCTCCCCAAAGAGGGGAGGCAGAGCCTGTGAGGGTGCACCTCCTAGAACTGCACAGGACAGACCCATAGACCGGCGTAAATCAAGCCCCGAAGGCCAAGATAATACCAGTCTATGGGGTGCAGTATCTATCGGAACAGATACTACACTTTGATCAAAAAGGCCAAGAAAGCCAGTTCTTGTTCTTTTCTTCTGAAAACCACCCCGTTATTTTTTTTTTTGGAGTGAGTTGAGTAGGGTTAAGAGTAAGAAGAGGGTGGTGGTGGTATATCAGTCCCTTTTATTATTTTGTGCTTATTTATTCATTCATTTCTGTATTTTTTTTCATATATTACCGGAAAATGGAACAACAATAGACAAAACAAAACAAAACAAAAAACTTTGACGCGAATATTATGGCTTTGACGGGCGAATCATTTGCGTCAGTGATTTCATTTACTCACCCCAACCCCAAAAGACAACAACAACAAAAAGAAGAAAAAAAGAAATACAAGTAGCCCCTATGACGGAACTCTAAACACGGTCGATCCCAACCCCCATAATGGTGAAACAGCTCCCCTCCCTCAACCGAGGACATACACCCGTTACAGAGACCCTCTTGATTTATTTATTGTTACCGTTTGTCGGGGTGGGGCGTCGTGAGTCGGTGAGGGGGAAAGGTTAAATGATGATAAAACGCGCTCAAAACGTTCATTTTTTTTTGCACGTCTCTCTATTCTGGAAATATTTGGGCGCGATTTTTACCGCTTGATTGTGCAAATGCGAATGGCGGTAGACGGTCGAGCAAGACTGTGTTGCGCACGTCTTTCTTTTGTAGAAATTAATTGTCTTAAAAATCAGTATTTCTCGATTTGTTTCTATCTCTGCATGCACGCACGCACACACACACACACACACACACACACACGTGGGTAGGTATTTTTATTTACCTCCTTCCCACAGTGGTAAGATGTGACACAAGGTCGGAAAGTAAGATTGAAAAGACAGCGCCCTAGAGGGAGCGCACTCTGGCCTACAAAAAATGTGTGGGCAGCCCCGTCGGCATTTCAAAGGGCGAGAAGGCAAAACCTGTGAAGGACAATCCCTCAGACGGGCGGAATCAAGGCCCGAAGGCCAAGACGATACCGGTTTAAAGGTTTTAGTATTTATCGAAATAGATACTACACTTTGATCTCAGCGAAAAGACCGAGTGTTAATAGGATTCATCTGTGTTAGTTTATATGTACATTCCAGACGACCGGATGTTAGATAAAGTGATATGTATGTCTGCGTTTACCGTGACTTGATAATCATTACGGCAGTATTCTTGCTGATTCCAAAAAAAAAAAAAAATTAAATCATTAATAAATTTAAAAAAAAAGCGTAACGGTTGGTAATATTTTAAGGTGATCACATGCCCATTTTAGAGAGTACATTTGTCTCATTTCATTAACTGAACGCGTAAAGAAAAGAAGCTGGGCTATATCTATAGCTGTGACCGAAACACGTTTTGCAAATGTGTAGCCAAATTATGTTTGTATACATACAATTCTCTATAACAGCTATATTTATTATTCAACACTCTTAATAAACACATAAGTTTTGTTTATACAAATATAGCATGACTACACAAAAGTGTCGGTTTTCTTTGTTTTCAACATATGTTGAAAACAGAGAACGGACACTTATTTTTGGCCTGAGGAAATTGAACTTATCAAAGCTACGATTGAAACATGTTCCGGATGTGTAGCCATGCTATGTTTGTAGAAATAAATATTTCATTATATATAAATAACTCTGTTTATTATTGAGCACTATTATATCAACACAGTAATGATTCTCCGGATTCTCACCCTGAGAATACAAACCTAACCTGGATTAGTTTGGTTTAAAATGGCCGGATTCGGTATTAAACAACACGAAAAGGGTTGATATGCTGTAAAACAAAACAGTTTTACAGCATATCAACCCTTTTTGTGTTATTCAATACCGAATCCGGCCATTTTAGTAAAAGTTTTTATGCATCAAGTTCTTTATATCTTTAAATATTTATTTATGTTGTTTGGTTTGGTTGTTTTGTAGAAGAAAAATGTTTTTGTTTTTAACTTTGCAGAACATGATTGAGTTTTGCAAAGGGAGACGAAAAGCAACATCAATGTTTGGTGCATTTTAAGCCATGAAGCCGGTGTCTTCAGGCAGCCTTATCTGTATGCATCAGTACCAGAATATATATATATATATATATATATATATATATATATATATATATATATATATATATATTATTATTATTATTATTATTTCATATATCCACATAAAATTTTATAAGGAGATATAATCTTTTATGCATCAATTTTCAGTATTTACTTCAACAGTGCCCAATATGTGAGTAAAGCTAGGTAGTAAGTTATGAAAATATATTTATGGCAATTAAGCTACACAGAGGCTTCCGCGTTTTAGCCTGACGATTCCCTACGGAGATGAAACGCGGAAACCTCTGTGTAGCTTAATTGCCATAAATATATTTTCATAACTTACTAATATATATATATATATATATATATATATATATATATATATATATATATATATATATATATATATATATATATATGTGTATATATATATATATATATATATATATATGAATGCATATTTCGATTCTTGACATTTGTTTTTTATTGAGATCGACAGGTCATGAGTTTAGATTTGAGTTTAAAAAGCATATAGATGAAAACCCGGAACGTGCTCATTTTTAAAATTGCATTTATTACTGAATTTTGATTTCATTATGAAAAAATAATAAATCAAATGACGCGGAAAAGAAAAAAAAACGACAAAACCTACTAAACCGCCATTTGACTCTCGATAAATGTTGAAGGTTCTCTTAGAAAAGCGAAGATAAAAAGGTATATTGCCTGGTTTTTAACCTTTATAAACAATTCGAAAAAAAGATTCCGTTAGATGCCAGCAATGTATTCGGCTTTTAATCGAATAACAGAAAAAATAGACACGTAGTAATAGAAAAGGTTTTAAAGCGCCCAACGAAACAAAGAAGAAAAAAATGGAGGGAAAAATAAGGGACAATATATTGTGTTCAAAATTCAACTTTACAAAGCATAAAATTGTATAAAAAGAAAATTCCGTTGGATGTCAGTAATATGTTGGCCATTAAATTGAAAGTATAAGAGAAAATGGAGGGGCATGAATATAAAAGAACTTATAGTAATTGCTAAAAGAAAGAAAGAAAAAACCCGGAAATGAATACATTTTGTTCAATATTTAACTTTAAAAAATACAATATTAAAAAAGAGGAAACTGGCAATAAGGCTATCAAACGGCGAATATTGAAAGAAATAATTGAAAGGTTGCTAATTAATTAGATTTAAAAAAAAAGAAGAAAACTGCACAAACTATTGACAGAAATTATATTAGTGCTACGCCGTACACAAAAAAAATATCACACCCCACTTCAAACGAAGAAGAAAAAAGGAAACAAAATCAGAAACAAAAATGGAACGGTAAAACAAACAAACAAAGAATAAGGGGGGGGGGAAGAAACAGAAAAGAAAAAGAAACCCTCCAAAATAATTGACATGAAAAAGATTATCAGGAATCTGTCGGACGGGTGAATGGACTGTCAATTGAGTCTTACGCTGATCGATAAAAGGCAGAGGACATGAGAATCAAAGCGCCAATCGCTTCTGCATCCGGCGTGGGAATGGGTCTTTTTTTTGCACACGCCATGCCCGCACCGGAAGTAGGAACGATTGATGCTTTGATTCTTAAGTCGTCTGTTTTTGCTTTTTTCGTTTTTATTGATGTCGGCCATAAAGTTATGCTCGTCCATTATGACAATCAATTACGAGTTAGCCTCCGCCATTTTTAGGTTGAGTAGACACAAGAAATAGTCTTTGATTCTTGTTTGCTTCCATTTTCTTTTTTGTTATTTATTCGGTTCTGTCAACAGATTGTTTTTGTAATTTTTATTTAAAAAAAAACTTTTTTATTCTTTTGATGATGATGATGATGATGATTATTATTATTATTATTATTATTATTATTGTTGTTGTTGTTCGCTATGAAATGCCATCGCTATAACAAGTGGGTGCCGATTATGAAGTCTACGAACGATTTGATTATCCATTGACAGCCTCTTTTAACGCCATTTTAGAGGTCGCCTAGAGCCCACCTTTGTTCGTTAATACCGGATGTTGATTTGATTCATGTCAGAAGAAATACAAAACAAAAATTCTTATTTTTTTAATATTTATTTACGGATTTGTTTGAAGGTTGTGAAGAAAAGGTGGATTGGACGAAAAGAGACACAGAAATGAGGTGTGAACATACGTGTAGAGGAAAGTGAGTGATATACAGAAAAGTAGATAATTACAGGAGAGAGAGAGAGAGTTTATAGGGGGAATGGGATAGAGAAAGGGTAAGGAGGTAGAAAGTGGAGAAGAAAACATTGACAAGTGGAGAGAATGGAGAAAGGAAAGAGAAAAAGAGGAAAGTAGAGAAAAGAAACGGAATGAGAGAGAGGTAGATAGAGAGATATAGAGAGAGGGGGATAGATAGAGAGGGAGATAGAGAGAGAGAGAGAGAGAGAGGGAGAGATAGAGAGAGTGGGCAAACACCGTAAGTGAGAGTGAGGGAGAGAGAAGAGCAAAGTAAGAATCAATTAAATCGATAAAACGAGCAATGAAATTCATTTGGAAACTAAGAAGTTAGAGCCATCTCTTTTAATATCAAAGAGAGAGACAAGAGAAACGGATGAAGATGGAAAACGGATATAAAAAAGAGAGACTTAAATAACCAAGAAAAAGAAAGAAAGAAAATGAAAGTCCACAGTAATAAGAACAGCATGCGAAGACTAGTTCGCCCCCCCCCCCCCGGGTGTAGGGCTAGGGCCGTGTCTATAGAAGTGGTAAATTGGTTGAGACTGTTTGTGGTCAGGGGTTTCGTTTGATGTCGTAATAAAGAAGGTTGGCGGCTTTGGAACAATTACGCCATGTCAAATAGTAATTCCTTTGCCAGCAGACTCGTTATCTGCCAATGGTTATAATTCCGGCTTTGCTCCTTTGCTGGTCTGTCAAAAAGAACAGCAATATTAAAGAGGCGATCGAGTATGCAGTTTTTACTTAGTGTTTCGTAGAGGAGGGAGGAAAATAGATCCATCGCCCTTCAAATCTTCTCCGTAATCTGAAGTGCAGGAGAACAAAAACCCGCCAAAATGTAAATAAAGAAATAGAGAAAGGAAATCGAGAGACCAAAGGAGAAAAATAGAGAGACCGGAAGCTTGTTAAGAGATTAGATAGAAAAGGAGAGAATAAAGGAAATTAAATTTAAAGAAAGAAGACATAGAGAGAGAGGGGGGGTGAGGGGGATGGAGAGAGAGAGAGAAAAAAAGAGGGGGAGGAGGGATAAAAGGAGTAGAAAAAAGGAATTAGAGCAGATAGAGTAGGAAACCGACAAAAGGAATTAGAGAGAGAAAGAAAAGGAGAAAGAGAGAGAGAGGGAGAGAGAGAGAGAGGGGAGGGAGCAGAAAAGTAAAAAAAGAAGGGATACTAAGGAAACGCAGAGACCACAAGAAGAAGAACAGAAGAAGAGAGAGGAGGATAGAGAGTGGAAGCTTATACAGAGATTAGATGGAAAAAAGAGAGAATAAAGGAAAATCAAATCAGAGAACTAAAATAGATAGATAGATAGAGCTATGTATAGATTATATATATATATATATATATATATATATATATATAGAGAGAGAGAGAGAGAGAGAGAGAGAGAGAGAGAGAGAGAACGGGGCAGGTCAACAAGACCCTTACAATTCTAACCCTAACCCACCAGACGTATATGGAGTACATCAGCAAGTTAACATCATTACTTCACATCTTTATCTTCTTTTGAAACCAGTTGGTCCCGTGAGAAATCTGTTTCTAACCCATTAGTGTCTTCCCAATTGCGTTTCTTTAATTTATTATTAAAAATCTTCTGTAAGTACCACTTTTCTTGGTACTACAATTACTTTCAAAGATTTATTCGACTTCATAGAATAATAATAATAATGATAATAGTAGTAGTAGTAGTAGTAGTAGTATTTGCTGCTGTTGTTGTCGTCGGCAGCCGTCTGTTTCAGGAGACAATGGAGTTCTGCGCCTCAGATTATTAGGCCGTTGCCGACTTGCAGCGTCTGCTGTGACTGTGCAATCCCATCCTGGATCGGCAGGATCGGTTACAGTTACCATAGATTTCGGTGGCGTCTGGTTATGAGAGCTTTGTTGCACCTCTCTTTTGTCTGTGCTCTTTCCTCTTCACTCACTGCTCGTCTCTCCTCTCCTCATTCCCCTTAGAATCCAACACTATAATGATAACATTACAGCTTATGATAATGACCACATCAACGGACCAGAATAACTTTACTTGAAATTCCTTATATATTTGAAAGAAGTACTAAGCACCACGAACGTCGGTTTATTCTACATTATACAGATAGACGAGTTTCCAGATCCGGTGATTGGGGAAGAAGAAAGAATTTTAACGAGGTGATCGGAAAAGGCCGGATAATGAATAGAAATGATCGATAGTAACATGAGTGTGTGTCAGTGGTGTGGGTAGGCGTTGAGTTTGGAATGCGACTACGATTGTTTTGATTATTGCAAGGTTAAGGCTAAAATTTTAATTGTAAATATTTGTTTTGTTTTCTGTATGCTAATTCAGGAATGTATCAAAACAATTGCAGACATGCATCACTGATCGATAGAGAATTGGAGAAAATAAAAAAGAACCGACTTGACGATCGAAGCGCGTGGGCGTTCCGCCTTTTGCTCCCCAGCTTGGGGTTTGGGGAACTGATTGTAACCACAAACCTAGTGTGCTAAAAAGAATGTCGACATTATACATACACTAAATGTTAAGCTAAAGAAAAATCCTTTCTAGTTTTCCATCTCTTGATTTCTGTTTCAACAGTTTTCGATTTGGGGACCAAGTAAAGACCAAGCGGATTATATTATAGAAAATTGTGGAATTCTTTTGAAAACAGATGTTTCGTTTGTCTTTATCAAAACTTAGACGTTATGTAACGAGATTACATCAGTAATCAAGCAGGATAGTTAATAGAAATCATAGCTGGTAACGTGGGTAGGCGTAGAGTTTGGAATTCGGCTGCGATTATTTTGATTATCGCAAGGTTGAGACTAAAATTTTACTTGTAAACATTTGTTTTGTTTTCATTTAGAAGTATGTTTATTCAGGAATGTATCAAAACTAATTGTAGACATACGTCACCGATCGAGAGAAGATAGGAAACACATTCAAATATATTCGACAATCGAAGTGTGCAGACGTTCCGCCTTTTCGTCCTCCTCGCAATAGGGTTGGGGAGTTGGCTGTAACTATAAAGCGGAGTTTATTAAAAAGAAATGTCGATATTCCACTTTAAATTGTAAGCTATATAAATCCTTTCTTGTTGTCGATTCTTCATTTTTGTTGTAAAACATTTTGATTCGGGGAGCAAGTAAAGAACCAGGAAACTATATTACCGAAATTTATGCAATTCTTTTCAACATTATATTACGGAGATTGAGAAGGAGACGGAAGAGAAGGAGAGGGAAGAGAAGGAGGGGGAAGAGAAAGAGAAGGAAGGGGCGAAGATAAATGAATAGGGGAAAGAGGGGAACACAAAAAAGGAAGCACAATAGAGAGAAAGAAAAGACAAAGAAGGAGACGAAACGAAATAAATAAAAAGACAAAGAGTAAATATGGAAGAGGAGGAGGAGGAAATGCCACAGTGTGAGGAAAAGAGACAAAAGAAAAGAGGCAGGAAAACCCAAAGAAGAGAGGGGGAAGGAAGAGAGCGAACAAAATACAAGGGGAGTAGGAGAAGAAAAAAAAGAGAAAAAGGAGGAGTGAATCCAAAGAATAAAAAGGAAGAGGATGCGAATCTAGAGACTACGAGAAGGTGGGGGAGGAGAATAATTCAAAGAAGAGGGGGATGAGGAGGCGAATCCAAATAAGGAGAGTGAGTATGAGGAAGAGGAGCGAAAAAAAGAGTTCTATGAAAAACCAAAGAAGAGATAGAAGAAAAGAAACGAGAAACAGTCAAAGAGAGAAATAAAAAAAAGCAAGAGAAAATATACACAAAAAAACGAACCTGGAAAAATATGTGGGGGTAGTAAGTACAAATATTGATAAGAGGGTGTGGCACGCAGAAGAATGTGTACAAGCGCCACACACACACGCAACAAAAACTAATTATGTTTCATTGACAATCGTGAATTGACTTCTATTTACCATCAAACTAAACACTGGCTCACCCTGTATCTCCCCTCGAGCTCATCCTGTGATTTCGCGACGACACAGTCGAACACTCTGGCGACCATTGTCAACAAAGCAGCGGTAGAAAATTTAATAAAATTAGAAACAATGCGATTAAAATAAACAAGTAATGAAATAAAAATCCCCAAATAATAAAAAAAACCTACCCCTTACTATAATACTGCTTTCGTGTGTGTGTATGTGCATGCTTGTAACGAACCCTTGTTACTTAATAAGAACAAGGTGTTACTTAACACCGGTTTTTATATTCAACGAGTGTAAATCCTCCATAAAAAAGATGGAAGCACGTATGCTTTACCAGTGTTCGTAGTCAACTTCATATAAAATAACGTAACAATCGGTGAAGTTAAAAAAAAAAAACGTATCAAAGTGAAAAGTAAAAAAAAAACAAAAAAAAACGTATCAATCGGTATAGAAAGAAGAACATACAATAAAGAAAGAACACGTCTCATTATGGAAATAGAGTGAAGGATTTCTTTCCAAATTCATTTTAGAAAACGGGGGTGGTCTTCATTGCTATTTGCTTTCTCCTTCCCTAAACGATTCAAATGGTTTCGTCCGGCACATTTTGTACTTACGTGATGGGATAGAAGTACACACACGCTTATATATATATATATATATATATATATATATATATATATATATATATATATATATATATACTATTTCATGTATATACACCTATAATATACAGTGATATAATATATTGTGTATATATTTTCAGTATTTACTTCAACAGTGCTCAATACGTGAGTAGAGCTTCGTAGTATTATGAATATATATATATATATATATATATATATATATATATATATATATATATATATATTGCATGTAAGCTAAACAGAGGCGTCCATGTTTCATTTCATCTGGAAAACATCAGACTAAATACCTATATATATATATATGTGTAAATATATGTAAATATATATATATATATATATATATATATTAATATATATAGATATATATATATATAAATATATATAGATATATATATACAAATATATATATAAATATAAATATATATAAATAAATATATATATATATATAAATAAATATATATAGATATATATATACAAATATATATATAAATATAAATATATATAAATAAATATATATATATATATATAAATATAAATATAAATATATATATATAAATATAAATATATATATAAATATATATATATATATATATATATAAATATATATATATATATATATATATATATATATAAATATAAATATATATAAATATAAATACAAAAATATATATATATATAAATATAAATACAAATATATATATATATATAAATATATATACAAATATATATATATAAATATAAATACAAATATATATATATATAAATATATATACAAATATATATATATATAAATATATATACAAATATATATATATATAAATATAAATATATATACAAATATATATAAATATATATATATATATAAATATAAATATATAAATATATATACAAATATATATATAAATATAAATACAAATATATATATATAAATATATATATATTTATATATATATAAATATATATAAATATAAATATATATACAATTATATATTAATATAAATATATATAAATATATATATATATATATTTATATATATATATAAATATATATAAATATAAATATATATACAATTATATATTAATATATATATATATATATATATATATATAAATATAAATATATATACAAATATATATTAATATATATACAAATATATATTAATATATATATATGTATATAAATATATATTAATATATATATATAAATGTATATAAATGTATATTAATATATATATATGTATATAAATATATATTAATATATATATAAATATAAATATATATATATAAATGTATATTAATATATATATATATAAATATATATTAATATATATATATAAATATAAATATATATTAATATATATATATATAAATATAAATATATATTAATATATATATATATATTAATATATATATATATAAATATAAATATATATATAAATATATATTAATATATATATATAAATATAAATATATATATAAATATATATTAATATATATATATAAATATATATAAATATAAATATATATTAATATATATATAAATACAAATATATATTAATATATATATATATATAAAAATATAAATATATATTAATATATATATATAAAAATATAAATATATATTAATATATATATATATAAAAATATAAATATATATTAATATATATATATATATAAATATAAATATATATATTAATATATATATCTATAAATATAAATATATATATTAATATATATATCTATAAATATAAATATATATATTAATATATATATCTATAAATATAAATATATATATTAATATATATATATAAATATAAATATATATATTAATATATATATAAATATAAATATATATATTAATATATATATAAATATAAATATATATATTAATATATATATAAATATAAATATATATATTAATATATATATAAATATAAATATATATATTAATATATATATAAATATATATATTAATATATATATATAAATATAAATATATATATTAATATATATATATAAATATAAATATATATATAAATATATATTAATATATATATATAAATATATATATAAATATATATTAATATATATATATATATAAATATATATATATAAATATATATTAATATATATATATATATATATAAATATATATTAATATATATATATATAAATATATATTAATATATATATATATAAATATATATTAATATATATATATATGTGTAAATATATAGTGTGTCAGGTTGTATATGAAAAGAAATCAAATAAAGTGCTCGATCATATAAGAGAGCTACTATAATTTATTTAGATACTGTATATAACATATTTCCGCAATGTACTGCGGTTTCATCCAAAGGGCAGATTTAGACATCTTTAGTAAATCTACGTGCCCAGTGGAATCATCATAATCACGCCCGATAGGGAATGGCGTCAACAATGACAGAAAACAGTGTATCTTTGATGGGGTCCCCGAAAAAACCGGTGTGGGATAGTGATTAACTAAGACTTAAGCGAGATCGATGTTTGTTCATGTATGAAAGGCCTTCATTTTTATTCCGTAGCAAGTTTTATTTATTTATTTATTCATCTGTTAGCAAGTTTTATTTATTTATTTATTTATCTGTTAGCAAGTTTTATTTATTGATTGATTTATCTGTTCTTTTCGTAATGTTATTGTTATACCTAGTCTGAAATAATACGAAAGGGGCGGCTATATAGTTTGCCGTTTGGGTTTGTGAAATTAGGGTGCCTTTTTGTTGTCGTTTTTGGGAATAAAATTATGTATCGGATTAACTGTTCGATATAGTACTATATCGAACAATTAATACGATACATAATTTGAGGTAAGGAGTTAACAAGAAGGAAAGATGACAATCGCAAAGACAGGAGATACCTATTGACCTTAGTCTAGAAAAGACCGAAGCTATAAGTAGGAAGAAAACAGTCAGCAGGAAGAGGATTACATAAGCCGACGGATCTTGGAAAGAAGCTACTGGAATAGAATGATGTATCATAATGAGGTATCTAAACAGCTAATTGATGAAGACCACTAGACCAAAGAGTCAAACGAGCTGGAACAAAAGAAGCAGGGAATAAATCAAACAATTCTGAAGAACAGGCTACAACAGTACTTATAGAAGAGACTTAGACTAGCAACATCACGCCTGTGTCTGTGTGTGTAGGTGAGAGGGAGAGAGATAGGGATAGAGAGGGAGAGAGAGGGAGATAACTGGAAGAGAGAGAGAGGAGAGAGAGAGAGAGAGAGAAGGTGCAGAGAAGAAAGGGTGGAAACAACAAAATTACAAATACGATTCTGAACCTTATCAAGAGCCCTCAATTTTTTTTCTTTTTATTGCGTGTTTGTTGTTGCTTGTAAGTAAATAAATAAAAGCGAAGACAAAAAGACAATAAATTATGAAAAAAGAGGAAATAACTACGATGAAGATAATCTAAAAATATTCGATCTCAATAGAAAAATCATTTATCGATTATTTTTTATTCACTAACAGTCTACGGCTATAATCACACTGAATTACCGGTTCTCGTCAGAACACCGACGTTAAGCAACGTTGTTGTAGGGAGACGAGTGCTTGCTGTGAATGTTTTACAATGATGAAACTAAAGAATGAGACTCCGTCGTGCACGTTACGTGGGAATAAAGTGAGTAGCGAAAGGATATCGCCGTCGTCTTTTCTGTGGGCAGAAGAGTTCATCCCCCACACTAGATTACGGAATCGATTTTTGGTACTCTATTAAGGCAAGAAAAAGTGCTCTTAACAGAAAACCTCCCAGAAGCGACCATTTACTACTAGATTGCGGAGTTTATTTCATACTATGTTAAAATACGAAAAAAAAAAACACTAAAAAAAAAAAACAGTCTCAAAACTAAAACCTACGCAAATCGATAAAAGATTAAATTTTCTTGCGTTTGGTAAAAGTTATTTGTTGTCTATTTGTTTCTTGTTTTTTTTTCACCCGTTTTTCATTGTTAACTATACTGCAAAATCGCCCAAAATAGAATAGCGGAACGGTCTCAACGTATTTTTTCTGTGGACAGAAGAGATCACCCATATTAGATTGTGGAGTCGATTTTTGTACTCTATTAAGGTTAGAAAAGTTACTCTAACAGAAAACCTGGCATCACTAATCTATCGAAGAACGTATCTGTCTTTTTTCTATTCTTTTCTTTTATTTACCTCCTCTCCAGGAGGTTAGACACAAGGTCAGGTGTGGGTTTTGATGAAAGTGTTTCTGTGGAACCAATTGGATTTGAACCCAGCACACCCAGGTCCTCAGTCAGGGTTTTTATCACTTAGCCATTGTACTTCCCTCTTTTTCTGTCTGTCAACAGTTCGTACTTGTCTTAATCGTTGCATAGAAACTTTTCTTCACTTCATTTTTTTCTTTCGAACTTTTACTTTCTTTACTAACGCCCTTACTTCCTTTATTAATAAAAGTAATAGTCGAGGGCGACCCTAAGGCTCCCCTTTTCATTAACTAGTGTACGGATGTGTTGGGGAGGGTGCCACACCTTTCCTAGGATTACTCCACTTAATTATTTTTTTTTTTTAAGTAAAACTTATCTCGCACATTTTCATTGAATTTACTCGGTTATTTGTTCTTTCGGTAAGATTTAACTCCTCCGGTTTGATGTGTGTGTGTGTGTGTGTGTGTGTGTGTGTATGTGTGTGTGTTTGTATCCTCCCAAGCTTTATCTCATCCAAGCAAATTTTCTTTTTCCCTTCATTCTTTTATTCGAACTTTTCCTCTTTTTTTCTTCCTTAACACTTTCCTTTATGCATAAAAGTAAAGTGGACGACAGTAGTCGAGGGCGACCTGAAGGCTCATTTGTCATTAGCTGAGATGTAGGGGAGGGCGCCACTATTTCCCAAGATTACTCCACTTACCCTTGATTCTCATCTTATAATGCTGAATGTATAGCAAGGTAGCATCAAATACCATTTTTAAAAGTCCCCCGCCCATTAACGAACACTCTTACCAGTATGTCAATCTGGCCGGTTTAAATTTATTATTCATATTCTTATATTATCCGTTTCCGAGTTTTATTCCATGATAAATGCCAGCATACTGAAATCATGTGCCCTTAATAGGGTTAAGATGAAAATTCATATACACAAAATATACAAAAGCAAGGAAATTCCCAAATTTTTACACTTTTATTGTCATTAATTAAGGGTATGATTACATATCAACCACACCATTTCATTATCACATCACTACAGTATAAATCTCTATGCATGAGTGGATGAAGTGTGTGAGGTGCGCTGAAGAAAAATTCTTAGCAGAAAAATACATAGCCCTGTTGTGCTCGCATACCCTTAATGATAATAAAAGTGTAACAATTTGGGAATTTCCTTGCTTTTGTACATTTAGTGTATATGAATTTTCATCTTAACCCTATTAAGGGCATATGATTTCAGTATACTGGCATTTATCATGGAATGTCACTACTTTTGTAAAGGCTATGCCTCAATACAATGGTCATTTTAAATGTTTTTTGGAATTTTCTGAAATGGTATATGGTAAACTGAAATTAAAATGCCATCAACTAGACCCTAGAACCTCTAGCTCTGCCAAACATCAGCTGAATCCATCAAATAGTTGATGAAATACAGGGTAACACATACGTACGTACGTACACACATATAACATGACTTCATGATTGAACTTTCTGGATCTCTGGGTTGCCTTGACTAATGATGCTGAAATTCTACACGATTATAGAACCTATCAAATAAAAATGTTGTGCAAAGTTTTAACTAATTTGGTTTATTGGTCTTTGAGTTATGATTGATCAAAGAAATGAGATTTCCAGCATAGGCCATTTTTGAAGTCTATTAAGGGATAAAGCGCTCTCGCGCCTCCCTTGATTTCTTTCTTTCTTTCTTCATTCTCTTATTTTTTCTTGCCTTTCTTTTTTACCATTTTATTTCATATTTGTAATTGTTTATTTTATATTCCAGCTTTATATCTTATTTCTTGTTATGGAAGTTTTACAATGACGAGATCAGATTTAAAGTTGAGTCGTATGATAATTTTCTTTTCTTCAATTGCATAGCCGGACAGACAGAAAATGATAGCAGAAATATAGTATAGATTAATTCATTTCTTGTATTTCCATCGAAAAAAAAAACAGAAAATAAAATAAAATACTCCTCTAAAAATCCGCAGGAAATAAACATCAACTGGGTCAGTCAATAAATAACTAGAAAAAAAAGACGATATGTCGGAAGTATTTGCCCTTCCCTATTAAAAGAAATGGTTTAGTCTGTCTTCCGAGGAATACTCATATATAGAATGGATGCAAATGGGGCCACTGAATAAAAGAAAAGGGTGAAAGAGGTCAGTAGGGGTAAAGGAATATTCCTACTTTCTTTTTTTAATTTCGAGAGACAGTTTTTTTTTTGTGGTTTTATTTTACAGGGAACGGTGTAACAGTGGACAAAGGAGAGATTTGAAATCTCTTTCATAAAATGAATCCGTACATTACGTGAAGCGGATTCACATTCATATAGACTATGCAATGAAAAAGAAATAAGAAAACTGATGAGTGTGTTATAAGAATTCCTGGCATTTTTTGGAACGGAAAGGTAAATAGAATACTAATATGAAAATTGCAGGGTTGAATTTGTTTAGTTTACGGCATATCCACCCTCTCTGGGTCATTTAATATAATCTGTGTACGCCCGGTCATGTCAAAATCCATAATAACTCCATTTCACGTCAGAATAATTATAACGTTATACTCTTATTTCGTGTCTAAGTACAACAACTGGACAGACGCACACACGTATATCAATATCTATAATATATATATATAATATATAATATACCTATATATATCTCTATATATCTATATGATATATCTATATCTATATTGTATATCTATATATATCTATATGATATATGATATATCTATATATATATCATATATCTATATCTATATCATATATCTATATCATATATCTATATCCGTATATATATATATATCATATATCTATATCCGTATATATATCATATATCTATATCCATATATATATATCATATATCTATATCCATATATATATTATATATCTATATATATTATATATCTATATATATTATATATCTATATATTATATATCTATATATTATATATCTATATCTATATATCTATATCTATATATTATATATCTATATCTATATTATATATCTATATATATTATATATCTATATCTATATATTATATATCTATATATTATATATCTATATCTATATATTATATATCTATATATTATATATCTATATTATATATCTATATATATTATATATCTATATCTATATTATATATCTATATCTATTATATATCTATATCTATATATTATATATCTATATCTATATATTATATATCTATATCTATATATATATATATATATATCTATATATTATATATCTATATCTATATATATATCTATATCTATATATTATATATCTATATCTATATATTATATATCTATATATATTATATATCTATATCTATATATATATATTATCTATCTATATCTATATCTATATATTATCTATCTATATCTATATCTATATATTATATATTTATATATATATATTATATATCTATATATATATATTATATATCTATATCTATATATATATTATATATCTATATATATTATATATCTATATCTATATATTAAAAATCTATATTATATATCTATATATATACACATTATATATATATCTATATATATTATATATCTATATCTATATATATATTATATATCTATATATATT
Organism: Sepiola atlantica; assembly: GCA_963556195.1. NCBI lineage: Eukaryota > Metazoa > Mollusca > Cephalopoda > Sepiida > Sepiolidae > Sepiola > Sepiola atlantica. The sequence goes on from OY744539.1 coordinate 20,977,321, forward strand.
ATATATCTATATCTATATATTAAAAATCTATATTATATATCTATATATATACACATTATATATATATCTATATATATTATATATCTATATATATACACATTATATATATATCTATATATATATTATATATCTATATATATACACATTATATATATATCTATATATATATTATATATCTATATATACATTATATATCTATATATACACATTATATATCTACATATACACATTATATATCTATATATACACATTATATATCTATATATACACAGTATATATCTATATATACACAGTATATATCTATATATACACAGTATATATCTATATATACACAGTATATATATATATATACACAGTATATATATATATATATATATATATATATATATATATATATATATATGTTAGGTAAAGTCAAATGTTTAGACTTTGGTAGTATACATAGAAAAAAGGTGAAGTCAAATTACGTTCATCAGATACCCAGAAAATACTGCAGGTATTAAATCAGCTGTATGGTTAAGACGTTGGGTCAAGCAAGTCTATTTTATGACCATTTAGAAATAAACAAAAACTAAAACATATTCAAGCATAATGTGTATGTTAAATAAAACATGTTTATTTAATTGTTTGGTGAAATTACAGAATAGTTAATAAACCTCAACCTCCTTATGGCTTTCTAAATTATAATGTTCTTATTTCAGCCCGGTCCGTAAACTGCATAAGTACCCGTTTTTAAATTTATTTTCTTACTAATTCTCTGGATGTTCATCATGGACGATGGTTACAACAGAAACAGTTTGAATTATCTCCCCTTTTAACTGATTCTTCTGAAATAAAAATGAAAATTTCATCTGTCCTCAATAATACAGAAGCACCGGAAACCCCGACGTTGTCCGGGATTGAATGATGATCACTACTATGTACTTTTTCACTATGCTCATAACACCATATTACTTTCTTTTTTCTTACTGTCCACTTTCTTTCCGTTTCGCCGCCTAATATAATAGAAAAAGCTGAAATGTTGCAACACTCTCAACTAGTGTCTCATGTCTACGGTGTAAATGTAATTTAAAACGGATATTCATATTCAACATTTTGAGGAGATTCTGTCAACTTGGGGCACTTTGAGGTGGTGGGTACGTAGATATTCATCACATAGAGGGAAACGTAGAGATTCAGAACCACTTCCATTGTCTCCCCAGACATTTTTATGCATATGAATTCAATTTCATAAAAACAGGATATATTTGAAGTTTTAAGGAGGTTATACTCTCATAACCCCCATTAGGGTGCACTTAGAGATTCAGGAATATTTTCATTGTCTTTCCCCGTAAACTTTACATAAGAATACACGTTTAGATTTTATGTAGATTCTTTAACCTGTCTTTCTATAGGGAACACATAAGCACCACACACACATAGCAATTGAAGTATATATAAAGATATTTCTCATTTAAAGAAATTGGATCATCTTTTGTATTCGAACTCTTCATTGTATACACACACATTATATATATATATATATATTCACAAACACACATATATCTGTCTATCTACACAATGTTACAATGTTATGTAATACCTGTATCAAGATGGTCTAATGGAAACTCCGTATGATCTAATATTCCGGGAACTCTTATCTTCTTCAGAACCGTGCTCAACTAAAGTTTCAAGTATATATATATATATATATATATATATATATATATATATATATATATATATATACTTGAAACTTGAGTTGAGCACGGTTCTGAAGAAGTGAAGAGTTTCCATTAGACCATCTTGATACAGGTATTACATAACATTGTAACATTGTGTAGATAAACAGATATATATGTGTTTGTGAATATATATATATATATATATATATATATATATATATATATATATATATATATATATATATGTATATATATAAAGTGAGAGAGAGAGAGGGGGAGGGAAATATAGCTCGTTTACGTTACATTTAAAATTTAATCACAAATTTGAGAACATTTTTAAGCCGCAAGTGAAGATAATTACACGTTTTAACCTCATTAAAACAAAAATGGCGAAGATGTATTTTTAGGAAATTAAATACAAATATATATAGAGAAAAGTAAACAAATAAAAAAGATAAGAATAAAAATGTTTTGAAATAAATTAATGAATGGACAAATAATGGATATTTCTGGCTAGAGACAGAATAGCGTCTTCACGTGCCCTTTTATATTAGAGAACACCCTTTCCAACATTCCGCATCCATCCGGATCGGCATTTGACATTTATTCACGCGACCGGCAATAACATTTATCGCAGTATTTTTTTGTTATTATTCAAACACAGACTATTCTAAATATTTCAATTAAATTAAAATGCTGAAACAGTTGCTCCATCATAATACATAGTTGTTAGAAACACTAGAATGATCGACGCTTATTTGACCGTATGAGTCCCTACTTAATTGCTCCCTACCCCGTACGAGGGCAGAGTTAGACAGAACATCGTTTTTAATGTGAGGAAAATCCAGCTCCTCAAAAAGGGGTACTCTGGATTGAGACAAAAATTACAATTTTCTCAGTCTAGGAGGATTTCTCCTTCACTGACCGAATACAGAAAAGATGAAATGAAATATAGTACACTTTGCTCCAAGCCAAAGGGACAAATAGAGTCCTCATATGAGTCTGTTGAATATTAAAGAACGAAATGCTCTCTAGAAGAATAGGTGTTTGTCATTCGTAGCTTTCGATTCTAACTGCAATTATTGCCAGAGTACATAAAGGCAATTGTTGTTGTTCATATCATTGCAAGTATTGATATATTGGTGTCTTGTTATCCGCGTAACGTAGCAACAGATCTAACAAGCAAAGCGAAACAGCCAATCAGAGAAGAGAACATAACAACGGATAATTCAAATCAACGAATAACGAGCGCAATGACAAGGTGCTCAAATATCAGTACGATCAGTGGTTAGGTTTAGGGTTAGGGTCAATACGATCAGGGGTTAGGGTCAATACGATCAGTGGTTAGGTTTAGGGTTAGGGTCAATACGATCAGTGGTTAGGTTTAGGGTTAGGGTCAATACGATCAGGGGTTAGGGTTAATACGATCAGTGGTTAGGTTTAGGGTTAGGGTCAATACGATCAGGGGTTAGGGTTGATACGATCAGTGGTTAGGTTTAGGGTCAATACGATCAGTGGTTAGGTTTAGGGTTAGGGTCAATACGATCAGGGGTTAGGGTTAATACGATCAGTGGTTAGGTTTAGGGTTAGGGTCAATACGATCAGGGGTTAGGGTTAATACGATCAGTGGTTAGGTTTAGGGTTAGGGTCAATACGATCAGTGGTTAGGTTTAGGGTTAGGGTCAATATGATCAGGGGTTAGGGTCAATACGATCAGTGGTTAGGTTTAGGGTTAGGGTCAATACGATCAGTGGTTAGGTTTAGGGTTAGGGTCAATACGATCAGGGGTTAGGGTTAATACGATCAGTGGTTAGGTTTAGGGTTAGGGTCAATACGATCAGGGGTTAGGGTTAATACGATCAGTGGTTAGGTTTAGGGTCAATACGATCAGTGGTTAGGTTTAGGGTTAGGGTCAATACGATCAGGGGTTAGGGTTAATACGATCAGTGGTTAGGTTTAGGGTTAGGGTCAATACGATCAGTGGTTAGGTTTAGGGTTAGGGTCAATACGATCAGGGGTTAGGGTTAATACGATCAGTGGTTAGGTTTAGGGTTAGGGTCAATACGATCAGGGGTTAGGGTTAATACGATCAGTGGTTAGGTTTAGGGTTAGGGTCAATACGATCAGTGGTTAGGTTTAGGGTTAGGGTCAATACGATCAGGGGTTAGGGTTAATACGATCAGTGGTTAGGTTTAGGGTTAGGGTCAATACGATCAGTGGTTAGGTTTAGGGTCAATACGATCAGGGGTTAGGGTTAATACGATCAGTGGTTAGGTTTAGGGTTAGGGTCAATACGATCAGGGGTTAGGGTTAATACGATCAGTGGTTAGGTTTAGGGTTAATACGATCAGTGGCTAGGGTTAGGGTTAGGGTCAATACGATCAGTGGTTAGGTTTAGGGTTAGGGTCAATACGATCAGTGGTTAGGGTTAGGGTTAGGGTCAATACGATCAGTGGTTAGGGTTAGGGTTAGGGTCAATACGATCAGTGGTTAGGTTTAGGGTTAGGGTCAATACGATCAGTGGTTAGGGTTAGGGTTAGGGTCAATACGATCAGTGGTTAGGTTTAGGGTTAGGGTCAATACGATCAGTGGTTAGGGTTAGGGTTAGGTTTAGGGTTAGGGGCAATACGAGCATTGGTATAGACAACAATACAGCCGTAAAGTCCACCCCCTCCTCAACGAGGCAGGGCTGTGGCAACGGATAGTGTCAGAAATAAGCCACCGGGAACTTCGATTCCTGGCAGAGCTACCCAAGACGGATTGGTCTGATACCCAACAGTATTAGGGCTGCAGCCCGACTAAAGGGACTCTGGTGAAATCTAAAGGTGTCTGCAAAGATCTGGTGACATCTGATCGTTGTTGCCAATTCGTCAGTGAACAATCTAATGCAAGCCAGGACATTTAGTCATCTATCGACGTTGTGTTAGCGCATATGAAACCACAACTCAATGCTTACAGATGACGAACTTCCTCGATGACTTGGAGCAACGGGTGATCTGAAACTTTCCAGGAACATGAAATGCTCCAAATCTACGAGAAGGACTTCAATCAAAAGCAGACTTGGAGTTACTCGTGTCCAGTGTTCGGATCGTTCAACCGACGGTACAGTTATGCGTTATATCGTAAGAATAACAATACGTAAATAAGAAACCCAAGACAGGATTTCAAAGGAATAGTAATTGTATTAAGAATAGTTAATTATAATAAGTTGGTCGCCATTACCGGTTCTAAGCAGACGTGCTAAGCGGTTCGCTAAGCGGTTCTCCTTGGTAAGGTGTTGACTTTATAGTGACCTGACGAATCCACCCTGTCACTATGGGTGAATCCGGATCAGTCCACAACATTATGTATAGCGACGCTGATGATTGGTAGATAATTATTGTGAATTATAAACATTTATCTATAAATTAAATAATTAGTAAAGCTCCCTTTAAGTCGAGCACTTTGAGAGAAATATGAAAAGTTTCTAATTAAGCAATATTGCGAAAGTTCTCTTCCTTGATGGCAGATCGGACGCTCTCGGAGACTTACTATATTCGTAAATAAAATATAGGATTTATTTCTTGCAGATTTAATATGACTGTCACGGTGGCCAAATAGTTATATGTGTTTAATTGGAGTTACTCGGGTTCAGGGTTCGAATCGTCTGAACGGCGTTACAGTTACAACTACTGATGATTGTTAGTAAACATACTAAATAATGTCTGTGGAATAATAAGTATATTATTTATTTATAATATAATAGCAGGAAGACCCGACGTTGCTCGGGATTGAATGAGAATCACTACGATGTACTTTATCCCTATGCTCATAACACCGTATTACTTTTCTGTTTTTATGACCCCCCCCTAACGTCTCGCCCCTTAATATAGCCGGAAGAAGCTGAAGTACTGGAAAACTCTCTGAATTAGTGTCTTATACATCTGGTTTACATTTCATTGAAATCGTACATACATATTTGAAGATTTGAAGGGGGTTCTGTTTCCATGGGACACTTAGAGGTGAGGGCAACTAGCTATTCAGCACATAGAAGGTAACTTAGAGATTCAGGACCACTTACATTATTTTCCCCCATAAAATTTCAGACATATGATTGAAAGTTTTAAGGTGGTAATGCTTTCATAGGCCTCCTTAGGGTTGAGATTCAGTAACACTTCCATTGTCTTCTCCGGTAGATTCTCTGACCTTTCTTTCTATAGAGAAAACACAAAAATCACACACGTATACACATATATATATATATATATATATATATATATATATATATATATATATATATATATATATATATATATATGTATTATAAACGATAATAAAATGTACTTCGCTTATTACTTTATTGTAGTTTCACGGAATCAGCGATCGTCAGAAGCGTAACTGATTGACGTCAATCGATTGCAGCTAGTTGGATTACGTTTTGATGGTCGGTGATACCGTGAAACTGCAGTAAAGTTTTAAGTTAAGTATATTTTATTATCATTTAATAAGTATATTGATCTATACAATAACAAATCGAGCCCTTTCTTTGTTAAATATGTGCTGTATTAATTCGGTTCAATTCCGATTCGGGCAGTTGGTTTTCTTATTATAATAGAATCTATTTCACTATGTTATATGTATAAACGAGCAATAAACTACCCGACATCTGGCGGTTATTAATCTAAATATAAGTATACTTTTCACATGAGATATCTTTAATTAATTTTGTTGTAATTAAAATAAAACTAATAGATTTCATTTGAATTACTTCCTTTGAAAATTAATGAACATAATATCGCAAGAAGAGGGTATCTTAAGAAGGGCGTAATATATCCTTTTTTTGTTAATAAAATCACTTTAATTTATTACTCTTAATATGGACGAAACTATTGCATATATATAGAACACATAGTCCAATACAATCACAAATGAATAACGCCAAACATTAATTTATTATAAACTGTTTAAAAATAGTTATGCAAGTTAAGCATACAAATAGCCGTGTTTGGATTGCTGCTCTCTACTATATACATAAAAAAGTATTTCAACTGAATATGTTGTATCATTGATACACGCCATAGATGGTATCGTCTTGGCCTTCGGGGCTTGATTTACGCCGGTCTATGGGGTTTTCCTGTGCAGTTCTAGGAGATCCACCCTCCCAGGCTTTGCTTCCCCTCTTTGGGGAGGAGTAAGTTTATTGCTTACTGCCTGAGGCGCCCCTACCGGGGAATGCCGACGGGGCTGCTCAGGCAATTTTTAATGGCCAGAGTGCTCACCTTCTCGGGCGCTGGCTTTTCAAACCCCACTTTCCCGACCCGACCCGAGCTTGGGTCACATCTTACTTGTGGGAGTAAGATACAACTGGCCTTGTGCCTAACCTCCTGGGGAGGTAAATAAAATGTTGTATTATTGATTTTAAGTAACGGTGAGCTGTTTTTATAGTAATATAGGTGTGGTAAGTGAAAAAAGAACTTTCGCATTTATTCATTTAGATATAACTATATATATATATATATATATATATATATATATATATATATATATATATATATATATATATATATTTGTGTGTGTGCGTGTATTCTTTCGCGCGTAAATCTAATGATAGTAATTCAGTATATATTCAGGCGAATGTAAGAATCAGCAGCAGATTAGTGAAGTATTAGAATTGGTTATAACGTAAACTAGACGCCGACAACGTTTTCCCCAAAATCAATGTAATCATAAAAGTTGTAGGTAAGCTAGGAACAGAAATGCATAAACTCTGTTATGTTTCTGACCTTGATGTTTGGGTTCCTGCTTCCTAAAACACGGACACACTTTTTGGCCAATCCAATATTGATGTAATCCTCGACCTATATAAGAGTCGGATACGTCCAAAGATTGAGTAAAGCTGCCACATCTGGGGAGGTGTCGCTCAGCGCACCTTTCTTACCTTGACAGAGTACAACATCGACTGTGCAATCTAGTGGGTGAAGATCTCTTCTCTTCTCTGCAGTCCCTTTCTCGCCGAAGTAACGTTGCTAGTCTTTCTCTACTCTATTTTTATTTCCATGGCAGATGCTCGACTGAACCTCAATCTCTGTTTCCTCTCTGTAAAACATTTACAGCAAGAACTCGTCTAGCTTACCACCACTGAAAAAAACAAACTTTCATATTCCCTCCTCTGTATTTAAAATACAAACAGAATTTCCATGAAGAGAGTTTCTTTCAAAGAACTTTCCATCTGTGGGAAATGTTTCCACGTAGCTGTTCTGCTTCCCTGTAGACAACAACATGGTCGTCTTCAAGTCCAATGTCAACAAATATTTGTCGAGACACCATCTTAAGTAATTAAATTTTGTCCATTCCACCGATCGTTTCCAATCATCTCATAATATTGTTCATCATCTAACTACCAATCATATTAATCCCAATACTCGAGTGGCTTTTGGCCTTCGTAAGTGATTACTCGTTAGTATAAAAAAAATAGAATGTGCATTTATCATCTTAATTAGTTATTCATGAATCTGAGAATTTTTGGGGGGGGGGGGATTATGGGCATCTACTCTCCCTACAGGTTAGGAGGAGGTATCTCTAAGAGAATATTATTCTGGATATTCTCCAAGAATAAATAAAAAAATAAAACAGACCGCGCATAACAAAGAAATTCACGAAACAAAACAAAAAAAGGTAAAAATTCGGAAAGGAAAGGTGATTTATACGGACAGGTTCTGCGCGTTGGGCTTGTTTAAGTCAGTTATACAATTTTAAAAAAAGATAGGGGGGGGGGAGACTACATTAATTTAGAGTTGTCCCTTTTTTCTACTCTATGCTCCCCTTGCTCTCAGCCCTCCCCCATATCCGCCAAACCCCCATAAAACCTGATCCAGGCCGCCTGCCACGCCCAAAATGGTCTGTCTACGCAGCTTCCTTGCAACAAACTTGCGTCCTCATCTTTGTCCGGTGACAGAGGGTAGCAGGTTGGTTCTGGTTGGGGATAGTCGTGGTGGGTTGTTAGTTGGAGGTGAGATGGGAGGATGTGTAGGGTAGAGAGGGAGGAGGTTAGAACAACCACCAGGGGCCTCGTAAAATTTGATTTGCCCCCCCCCCCCTCAGTGGCGAGACAGAAAAAGAGAAAACCAGTGATTCTGTTCAATTCACGTTTGGTAGGGGATGCTAAGGATAGTAAAAGAGAGAGGGAGAGAGAGAGAGAGAGAGAGGGGGGGGAGCTATAGATGGAGACCTAGATGGAAATAGATAGATATATAGAGAGCTTGATATATATATATATATATATGAGAGAGAGAAAGAGAGAGAGAGAGAGAGAGAGAGAAAGAGAGAGAGATGTAGATAGAAAGAGAGAGATGTAGATAGAAAGAGAGATAGATAGATAGATAGATAAAGCTAGATAGAGAGAAGTAGATTATATATATATATATATATAGATAGAGAGCTAGCTATATAGATAGATAGAGAACTAGATAGATAGAGAGTGATAGCTAGACAGCAATAGATATAGAGATAGATAGATAGATAGATAGATAGATAGATAGGCAGACACACAGATAGATAGAGAGCTATATAAATAGAGAGAGCTAGATAGAAATAGAGAACTAACTAGCAAGATAGATAGATAGATAGATAGATAGATAGATAGATATAGAGAGCTTGCTAGAGAAAGAGAGAGAGAGAGAGAGAAATAAAAAAAAAGAAAAGAAAAGAAGTTAATAGTGGTGCGATAGATAGATGTTTTTATTGGGTTAACGGCATATCAACCATCGTTGGGTCATTTGATTCCGAAATCATACATAATGTTTTTTGTATACGACTTCTTTGTAGATTAATTTGAATTTTGAAGATCATTTTCTTACATACAGTACCTGGTCTTCACAAATGGTCAACCATCCTCAACATAACTTTAGTTATATTACAGGAACCTGCGTGTCATCGTGTAGATAGACAGATAGATAGATAGATAGATAGATAGATAGATAGATAGATAGATAGATAGATAGATAGATAGATAGATAGAGATAGATAGATAGATAGATAATTTACTAATCCAAAAGGATAGATCTAGATATATTTGGAAATAATGATACAGACATATCGTTGGCTAAGTTTTTAAGGTGTCTCAGATACATACATATGTATGTTGAGTATTTATTTACCTCCCCAGGAGGTTAAGCACAAGGCCAATTTTATCTTACTCCCACAAGGTAAGATGTGACCCAAGCTCGGGTCGGGAAAGTGGGACTTGAAAAGCCAGCGCCCAAGAAGGTGAGCATTCTGGCCATTAAGCCCCGAAGGCCAAGACAGTACCGGTATATGGGGTGCAGTATCAATCGGAACAGATACTACAGTTTGATCTTGGCCAAAAGGCCAAGAAGTTGAGTAATAATTTTATTTACTCCGCTACAGGAGTTAGGCACAAGCCCAGTTTTAGTTTACTCCCACAACTAAGATGTGACCCAAGCTCGGGTCGGGAAAGTGGGGTTTGAAAAGCCAGCGCCCGAGAAGGTGAGCACTCTGGCCATTAAAAATTGCCTGAGCAGCCCCGTCGGCATTCCCCGGTAGGGGCGCCTCAGGCAGTAAGCAATAAACTTACTCCTCCCCAAAGAGGGGAGACGAAGCCTGGGAGGGTGGACCTCCTAGAACTGCACAGGACAGACCCATAGACCGGCGGAATCCAGCCCCGAAGGTCAAGACAATACCGGTCTATATGGTGCAGTATCCATCGGAACAGATACTACACTTTGATCTTGGCCAAAAGGCCAAGAAGTTGAGTAATCATTACTATTACCGACATAAATTATTTTTAAAGAAAAAAAAAACGTTCGAAAACGTAAGGGTTAGTGTCAGAGTTAATTCGGGTCCTAATCTGAAGAAGTAACAATTATTCAAAAGCAATTAATTTTGCCTTACCTACTTATTTGTGACCTATTTGCGTAACACAGTAATATTTAATATTTAAAAAAAAAGTTTAAAGCAATTTAATTTTGCGTAAATAGTGACAGGGTAAAATAATCCACGTTCAGACATAACACGATTAGCTTACATAACCGGATTAGTTTAATCACGGTCTCTATTTACGGCAAATGAAATTGCTTAAAACTTCTTTTAAATATTGAATATACATTTTTTTTACGCAAATAGGTCACAAATGAGTAAGTAAAGCAAAATAAATTGTTTTTGAATCATTTCCCAACGGTATTTCCTATAAAATAATTCATGTCGGTAATAGTAATGATTACAATTACCGTAGTGTTTTTTTTTTTAGTTGCCACTCGTCCGTGTGTACGTAATACCGTTATTAAATAAATGGTTATTTATTATTCTACGGGGTTGGAATCATAACACATTTACGAAAGGAACAATAAGACCCATACAAAATTCGAATCTGTGTATACGAAGTGAGCCCATCTCTACAGAACCACCATCCGCTCATGCATGGAGTATTTGTTGTCACATCTGGGCTGTTGCATCATCCACCAGTCTCTCCTCTTAGACAAGGTCCAAAAAAGAGTTTCTAATCTGATGTCCCTCACTATCGACCACGTTCTAGCCCTTGTCATATTACCGCAATGTTTCATCCTTGTGCTTGGTTTACAAGTACTTCAATGAAATGTGATCCGATGAACTTGCTACTCTGGTTCCCCATTTGGCTAAGATCAAAGTGTAGTATCTGTTCCGATGGATACTGCACCCCATAGACTGGTATTGTCTTGGCCTTCGGGGCTTGATTTACGCCGGTCTATGGGTCTGTCCTGTGCAGTTCTAGGAGGTCCACCCTCCCAGACTTCGCCTGAGTTTATTGCTTACTGCCTGAGGCGCCCCTACCGGGGAATGCCGACGGGGCTGCTCAGGCAATTTTTAAACCCCACTTTCCTGACCCGACCTTGGGTCATATCTTACTTGTGGGAGTAAGATAAAAAAACTGGCCTTGTGCCTAACTCCTGGAGAGGAGTAAATCAATACTCTGGTTCCCCATGACGTAAACACACTCGACGAACCCGACAATCAGCTAAATCCCATCCATTCACTGTGGAGGTCCCCAGATGCCGGAGTACCTTCTACTTCAATAGCTTCTTTCCTCAATCTGCCGGCCTTTGGAACTCCTTTCTTGCTCCGTTTTCCCGACTGTACCGACATGCAGAAATTTAAAACTAATGTAAACAAGAATCTTGCTGCACAGATTCCAATTTAGGATGAACCCCCTAAACTGTTATCCTAATTATCAGTAGCCCCTTACATCTACAATGGAAACTTGTCTTGCTTGGGGTGGCCTATGTTATTTAAAAAAAAATCAACTTGTACATAATTCGAACCTGTGTCTACGAAGTTGGCCCGTTTTTAGCTGACATCGCTTTAACTAACTAAGCCAACGAGACTACGGTTTAACAAGGTTATGGGTATGGTGAACTTATGATAATGTTAAATAAATGGAAGTTATTACCGACAGAAGGTTGTGTAATATGTTTCTTTTTTGGATGAAATTTGTGTTTAAGTCGGTAATTTATTCTACGGGGTTCAGAACAGGAAATTGACGAAGAGGAAATGTGTCAAATGTACAAAGATATAAAGTAATACATTTGTCTATTACTTTTTATAAAACTTTTGTTCGCGCCAAACAAGGCTTATTGCCATTGAAACGTATGTGGCTACTGTGATAGGTGTCAGATTCATAGGTGAGCAACCTGGGTAAGGAGTTAGGTAGAAAGATGTTTGTTCATATCTCATTTAAATTTCTGCAATTTGGCACCATCGCGGGAAAAAAGTGAGCTGCGAGGACATTCAATAAGCAAGCGGTCCAAGAAATTGGAGTAGAAATATGTTCGGCATCTGGGGGACCTCAATAGTGAAGGGGTTAGATTTTGCTGCTAGTCGGGTGGGTCGGGGGTACAAGTGCAGTAAGTTATTTAGAGCACATTTCACGGACGTAGTTGTAAAACAAGAACAGGGATGCAACAATCATGACCCTATTAAAAATTTCATTTTATTTAAACTTTTTTTACAAACAAAATTATGTTATGAAGAGAGACTCTTTTTGAGTTAGTTTTTATAGACCTGATCTCAGGGCCCCCTGGTGTGGCGAAAAGGGAGATAATTAGATCTGTGCGCCCTCTGGTGTATGTAAGTGTAATTGATTGTGTGGAAAGGGCAGCTACGAACCTCCTTAGTATGAAGAAGGCGAAGATGAAAATTATATATATATATATATATATATATATATATATATATATATATGCATGTTTGGTTAAACAATAGGGCTAGCTTCTGTTTATTTATTTTTTGATTCGTTTTTTCAATTCATCGCACGGCCGATTTGGTATTGTCGTCCATGTTGTGTAAAAAATCTCCATATTTTCGCGAACGTTTTCGACCGACGTCGGTCATCTTCAGGCGGATGAATGAGTATTGATTTACTCCTCTCCAGGAGTTAGGCACAATGCCAGTTTTTATCTTACTCCCACAAGTAAGATGTGACCCAAGGTCGGGTCGGGAAAGTGGGGTTTAAAAATTGCCTGGGCAGCCCCGTCGGCATTCCCCGGTAGGGGCGCCTCAGACAGTAAGCAATAAACTTACTCCTCCCCAAAGAGGGGAGGCGAAGCCTGGGAGGGTGGACCTCCTAGAATTGCACAGGACAGACCCATAGACCGGCGTAAATCAAGCCCCGAAGGCCAAGACAATACCAGTCTATGGGGTGCAGTATCCATCGGAACAGATACTACACTTTGATCTTAGCCAAAAGGCCAAGTAAGGCGGATGAATGAGTATGCAAAATAAAAGATTGGTGAATTCATTAAGAAGACGTTTTTAAAAAACATTTCAATACAACTTCAACAACACTTCAACATACCTTCACCCCCCACATAACGAGCATGGTTGATACTAGGTTTATTTACTTGAATAAACAACGCTTCCATTATATGGAATATATATAATACCAAGTCAGTCGTGCGACGAATCGAAAACACGAATCAAAAAATAAATAAACAGAAGCTGGTGCTATTGTTTAACCAAACATGCATAAGAGAAGGAATGTTGCCTAATTAAATTTCAATATATATATATATATATATATATATATATATATATATATATATATATATATGTGTGTGTGTGTGTGTGTGTGTAAAAACATCGAATAAATTTAAAATCTTCACTTTTTCTGAAGACGTTCGTTGATCCGAACGAAACTGGTCAAATCTCTCGTTTTCTTTGATGATTTTTTTCCTGTATTTAAAATTTGCTTTATTCCGTTTGTCTTTTTTTTCGCACATCTTGTCTTTCACAGCATTTCATTTTTATGATATATCGTGCATTTTACCCTCATATATATATATATATATATATATATATATATATATATATATATATATATATATATATATATATATATATAAAATCATTTTCATATGCATTTGATGAGGAATTGATTTTAAAAATTGATGGTATTTATCAAGGTATTTGTTGATGACTTTTCTTTATCATTTGGTTCTGTTTTGCGGGGGATTTGGAACTTTTTTGGACATGTATAACAAATGTACTTATTTTGTATGTCAGTTACGAAAATTTTGATTTGAAAGTTTTTGTTTCGTTTTGGTGAGAATCAGCATTTATAACTTTTATGGTTCATTGTAATAATAAATGCTGCCTAGAAATTTCTTTGGGGTATTTAAAAGGGTTTTATGGACACAAACTCCTATTTGAAAATTAAAATATATAAGATTTCAATTGCATTTAGACTCAAACGTTCATTTTTTTTGTCGTGGATATGTAGATTATCACATAATCTAGCATATAAAGTTATCTTGTTAGATTTTGAAAGTCAGACCAAAATAATATGTAATCTGACAAATCAAACCTTTTAGTAAGCAATTTTCATTTGTAATTGTTGTACCGTGTTATTGACAACAAAATAACGTACTTAGTTACAGTTTATTTACAAAATATACTTAGTTCGGCCCAGGCAAAAGCTACTATCAAACATTTCTAAGTAATAGCCTAAAAATTAAATCAGCATTTTTAAATTGAAGAATATAATAGGTGTTGTATACCTTAAATATAGAAATGTGAAAACAAAAATTAAAATCTCTCTCTCATATATATATATATATATATATATATATATATATAGATAGATAGATAGATATATATAGTACATATTTACAAAATAAATACCCAAACTATTCCAGGTGAAAACTTGATGAAGGTTAGTATTTAAAAACAGAGCATATATAAGAAAACAATGGTATCTTACATTCCAATGACCAAGTCTTTATTCATTTTTCTTACAGAAATTCAAAACAAGTCAGTGTAACTTGACGAACGTTTCGCTCACAAACAAACAACCATGAATAAACATGTAATTACCAAGATATTTTATTTATACAGCTCATATGTGTATATATATATATATATATATATATATATATATATATATATATACGGATAATGATGTAATGAAATAGATAAAATTTGCATAGTTTACAAGTTTATTAACTCATCAAGTGTATTTGTATTCCCTGTTTGAACACTTAATGAGTTAATAAACTTGTAAACTATACAAATTTTATCTACTTCATCATTTCATTATCCACTATATTGAGCTTCAGCGTATCTCGATTGGACCTAATATCATTTTTGATTTTTATATCCATCCGTTTATATATATATATATATATATATATATTATATATATATATATATATATATATATATATATATATATATATATATATTATATATATATATATATTCAGTAAATGTGATTAGCTAACACCCAATCATTATGTTTAATGATACTAAAAAAATTCAATCATACTAAATCGACTATTCGGAAAATTAAAAAAATAATTAAAAAGTCTCGAAGAAAAATCTCCGTGTTATTTAATAACATTTGCCTAAATGAGAACATGCTGCCGAAACACACATATTATATATATATATATATATATATATATATATATATATATATATATATATATATATATATATATATAATCATTTTCTTTCTTACCGTGCCCCTCCTTTCCAAACTGACTTGTATTGATTGCCGTCCATGGTCTTATGTCGAGAACCTGAACAGATGTACGAATCAGTTCCACAGTCTTGAGAAGACAATGATAATCATAATGGCGATGCGGTCCCACACATAAGATAATGCATTTAATTATATTGGGACGGGGCACTTGGTCAACCCCCCTAGCCTTACACTCAGCATCGAAAAAAACAAAAAAACAAAAAACTAAAGCCCCAAAAAACAAAGAAATCCTAAAAATGTAATCTTTTTCTTTTTTTTTCAATTATTATTTTGTTGTTGTCGATGGAAGGAACAAGGGCACACAATTCGCAACATTTAGGTCAGAAGGTTGACACGGTTTAGAAAATACAAGTTCAGCAAATATGGACGATAAAGAAAAAACAAATACGTAGAGATTTTTTAAATCATATTATATGTCGTTCCATTGACCTTAAAAAAATAGACGGTTATGAGACCCCTATTTGAGATCTTTGGGGGTTGTAGAATCACCCCTTAGTCGCGATTACTTACAGGTCTACTCTGATCCGAAATGGTAGTATATTCCATGAACACCATGTATGCATTAAATAGCAATTGTCCTTGGTATTATAGTAAGCTACATTCGGGAATACTTCTATTATATTTCCCGGTTAATTTTACATAAGAATACAATTTTAGATTTTATGTAAATTCTTTAACCTTTTTTTATATATAGCACACACACGCATACAATATATATATATATATATATATATATATATATATATATATATATATATATATATATATATATATTATATAAATAGTAATACATAGTAAGCTATGAAAATATATTCATGGCATTTAAGCTACACAGAGACTCCCACGTTTCATCCCCGGGGGAATATTCAGGCTAAAATGCATTTTAGCCTGTGTAGCTTAAATGCCATAAATATATTTTCATAGCTTACTACCTAGCTCTACTTACGTATCGAACACTGTTGAAGTAAATACTGAAAATTGATACATAAAATTTGTATGTGATACATGAAATAAATATATATATATATATATATATATATATATATATATATATATATATATATATATATATTATATATATATTAGGGTTTACAGTTAGTGCCCTGAGCCGATTGTGAAGATAAATAAATATTTTAAAATTAAATTTATTTACTGGTAGTTAATGGAACATGTATTTAATTTTGAAACAATTGTAAAACTATTATTTAACATTCTTATTCATGAACAATGTTCCCATTGGCCTCGACTCAATCTATAAAACATGAACATTTATTTTTTGTGTGGTTGAATATAAAATGAAAAAAATATCGCCTTAACAAGGACTGAACTCAGTTTTCAAATCATGAGACTTTTGTGCTCAATACATTACCCATCCTCCCACCACTTCTCGTCATTTTCGCCCCTTTTCTATCTCATACACCAGTGGGCAAACTATCAATCGATTAAGATTATCCAAGTTTTAGGATCGTACTTGATTACCCGCCACCTAGTCTATCTCCCCCTCTTACTCTCTAAGGAAAATGAGAGATACATATTGTTCATTTCTAACTAGGTAACGTATAGATGTACGCACAATCTACCAACGTTGGCCCAACGAGTCACGGATCGTCTGGTATAATAGTAAATCTGTGATAATCTTGCTTGTTTGTTTTTAGATTGAATATTTTGTATAGTCCAAAGAAGGGCACATGACATGAGAAGTGGCGGAAGGAGGGAAATCGGAGAGGGCAGTGGTGGGAAGAGGTACATTGAGGTGGTAGTAGTAGCGTAGGAGGAGAGTAATACATAGAAGACATTGCCAAAGCTGCGGCAAAGAAAGTGGGCTCTCTCTACCGTGCTAGAAAACTTCTCACATCTTACAGTATCCTATATCTCTACAGAGCCACCATCCTCCTATGCATGGTGTATTGTTGTCACATCTGGGCTTGTGCACTATCCACTAGTCTCTCCCTCTTAAACAACGTTAAAAAAAAGTCTCTAATCTGATAGGCCCCTCACTATCTCCAAAGCTCTAGACCCTGTCCCATCGCCGCAATGTTGCATCCTTGTACTTCTTTTACAAGTACTTCAATGAACTTGCTGTTCTGGTGGGCTTCGACGTAAATACACTCGATCAAACCGACAATCAGCTAAATCCCATCCATTCACTGTTGAAGTCCCAAGATTATGGAGAGGCTTCTACTACAATAGCTTCTTTCTTCGAGCTGCCGGCGTTTGAAACTCCCCCACTGCTTCCTGTTTCCACGACTGTACCGACATGCAGAAATTGAAAACTAATGTGAACAAGCATCCCGCTGCACAGTTCCCAATTTACGATGACCCCCTAAATTTTCACCCTAATTCTCAGTAGCCCCTTACCTCTACAGAGGCAACTTGTTTTGTTTGGGGTGAACTATGGTGAAACAATTTAAGTAAATAAATAAATAAATGAATAAATAAATAAATGAATAAATATATAAAAGAATAGAATGTCGAAAGTGAAAGAATGTTGTGTGTTTTTTTTTCTAAAAAATAAACACATTTATCAAACAAGCTTTCGACTTAAAACCATAAAACTTGATAAATACTTTTTTAAAAGTCGAAAGCTTGTTGGATCTTTAATGTAAATAAATTTGTTTATTTTTTGGGAGTATAAAAAATATTAATTCAAATTTAAAGCGATGATTTCCAAGTGCAAAGTTTTATTTCAATAACTATATATATATATCGGTTTTAATTGCTTCAATATATATATATATATATATATATATATATATATATATATATATATATATATGTAGGTAAAATATTAAAAATATAATTCAATATAACTAGAAGTTCCTTTAAGTAAAATTAAAGTAAGACCACTGTTGGAGAGATTAAAAATTCACCTGAAGCCCCTATGCAATACTGCGACTCTGTCGTCAAGTTCTACCGAATGTCTTAATGTTTACAGTCGCCGCTTTCAGTGTTAAATACAACTTAATTTCTTCTTCATCACGTGACAATCTTCCATGGCCTAAGAGACTTGGCGAACGCTTACAGATTCAAGGTGTCTGTGAACCGGGTTCATGCCCTGTGAGCGTCTGAGTTTTTTATTTTCTTGCGCTGATGAGAGCCATAAGCTCGAAACGACATCGTGCGTAGGTAAAAAAAATAAAAAAATATAATTTAATATTATATATATATTGAAATTTTAGAACCAGACAACATGACGCGAAATCACGCGTCATGTTGTCCAATTCTAAAATTTAAAAGTATATATATACATATATACATTATATATATATATATATAGATATATATATATATATATATATATATATATATATATATATATATTAAATTCAGTGGCAAACAAACAAGAGAGGGAGACAAGGACTTAAGTTGACCTTAACATGCTATAAAGAACTCGGGTTTTGATTGAAGGTGGTCACGAGAATAAGATTTAGAAACACTGGTCTACAGGACTGGTGGGCAATAATATCAAAATGACCGGCTTCAATTTCGGACGAGATATCCGTCAGAAAATGGATCATTATGCGATAATCCACGCAGCAAACATCGGGGAATAACGAGTAGCGGTGATTGGAACTTAACTGGATCGCTACGTGTGCGGTAGGGTGATGCAGATGAGTGGTTACATGTTTGTGGGTGAGAGTAGCGCTGGTTGGGAGGGGTCGCGAGGATGACGCGATTGAGAACATGTTCACTTTCTTCAGCGATTGTAACGGCCGATTAATAAAGCTGCCAGTTGATCGGATAACGGACGACACTAAAGGGCCTAAGTGCGTCTCGGAATGACATGTGTTACGAGGTATTAGGTAATTTGCCACAGATGTTGATACGTGGAGAAAATTGCTGGTTGTCGACTTCGAGACATTGTCAGAAAGATGACAGTAATAATAGTAATAGCAGCAATCCTTACATAATGGAGAATTCGCGTTATGTCTGTCTTATATAACCACAACCCGTAATCGAAATTATATTTTGTCGTGTCCCGGTCTTTCTGTCGGGGGATTCAAATAAAAACAAAGCCCCATACCAAGAGCAAACACAATTTTTCTCGAGTCAAATTTTACGAAGAATTTAATGGTAATATTTTTACAATAATATCGTATTACATGAGAGATTTTAAAATAGATTGGAAAGTGCATGTGAGGAAGTGTGTGTGCATATATATATATATAAAGATATAAAAGTGTCCCTGTTTCTCCGACTGTACCGACATGCAGACATTTAAAACTAATATGAACATACATCTCGCTGCACAGCTGCCAATTTAGGATGACCCCTAACTTAACTCTCACCCTAATTCTCAGTAGCCTCTTACGTCTACAGTGGCGACCTGCCTTGTTTGGGGTGAACTGTAGTATATATATATATATATATATATATATATATATATATATATATATATAAGATAGATAGATAGATTAAGATATAGAGTAAGATAGAGATATGAAGAGAGAGAGAGAGAGAGAGAGAGAGAGTATTCATAGATTCAAAATAGCATTTCAATCATCTTTCAAAAGTAAAAAGTTCCAACAAACATAATATTTACGTACGTTTCTAGAATAAAATGTATTTGAAATAGATTGCCGAAAAACAAAAACATAAGTCAATCGTGAGATTGCATAACCTTAACTGACAACATAAGATTGGGCCAAATCTTATCTGGGCCTGACTTTTCCATCTAATATATAAAGTAGAGACGTTTTTTCCCCTGTACGTTCTCGGAGTATAGGAAAATAACCACATGCATCACAGGCTACTAAACTCACCATTACATTACACTTATTCACTCGAGCGTGTTTTAGTACATTTGTTATTATTTTTTCTACCTAACACTAAATATTACATTTGGCCCACCATCCACGTCTCTCCGAAAAATCAACTCCATATAGGTGGTAGCAAAAACTTTTCTCCCTAACAATTCTGTACTGTCACTCTACTCATCGACACCGGGAACTAATAAGCACAGTTTAATTTTCACAAAACACCCAGTTCTTATTTATTATTTTCCTGGTATTAATTTACTACATAATATAAAGAAATACGCAAAGACTTAATGACCGCTCCCGTTCACTCCGATGATTTTCCGCGAATATCAGATTACGTTATTTAAAATTCTACCTATGACTTCTACATTTATATTCATTCCGGAATTAAGCGAATGAAATTAACGAAAACAGTTCTTGCAACATGTAGTCATTCAACATGGCGGCTACAATTCCTTGATCGAATCGACTTCCTATTCAATTCAATAAGCACCAAGATACTGGTAGACCCCGATACATTTACATTTTCAAAATCATACACCTTTAACACGCATATTATAGAAAACTTGCCCAAATCCAGTCATTTTCATCATCTACAAATGACATGAACCGTGTCATTGCTGAATCTTAACATAACACGCATGCCCATAATCAAGCTTAGCTTAATTGACCTATTTTCACATGAATTTTTAACTCGAAACGGTGGCGCAGTCGTTAGGAAGGCAGGTTTCATTATCGCCAGTTTCAGCGTTCGATCCCATTCTACTCTACCTTTTTTTCTTCTTTTTTTTAATTCATAGCATTCGCCAACACGGTAGAGGTGGGGGGAGAAACAACAATAAACCGTTTTTTTTTATTCGACGTCATGCAACAGGTAGTACTTTCTCCCGTGCAACGCCGGGCGACGTGTTTCGCTAGTATAATATAAAGTATTCCCGAATTATGCCATGGAAACATTGATAGCTTAAAAACTATTTATCTGATCAAGCTGAAATTTTGAAAAATCGAAAGTTTAAATTCCGTCAAAATTTTGACCTTGATCGAAGTGTTTAAGGTCGATGTCAAGGTCATAAAGATGCGGGATTTCATTGGCTACACTATTGGTCAAGTAGCGAGTCCTTACGACAAACAACCTGAAATATCGCCGAAAGTGTGACTTGTCCATGACACGTAACCTAGATATCCCGAAATCAAATCAGTTCTAATTTAGACCATGACTGATATTTTGATCAAGTTTGTTGACGATTGTCAAGCGATATACATGCTAGGACGTACACAAACAAACATACTCGATCGAAAACATTAC
>OY744539.1:21004061-21011561 GCA_963556195.1 Sepiola atlantica
TGTTTTTATTACACATTTATTTGAATTCTCTTTCTATACTGATTTTTCTTTTTAGAATGTTTTCTGTTTCTTTATATATTTCTTTGTTTATCTATCTATACCATTCATCCAGTAGATATGGTAATTTTGATCGCTTCAGCTGAACAGCAGAAAGAAGGTTGAAAATTTAGACAATGAATTAAGTACAAGCTTTTTTGCTATCTGCGTGTCTATGTATGTATCTATCTCTATATCTGCGTGTGTACTTATCTATTTACTTATCTATCTATCTATCATATGTATATATATATATATATATATATATATATACATATTAATTATGACAATATATGTTTTAGAATATACTATCAGTGTCTTTTAATTAGCAGTCTCTTTAAAAGATACATGGTTATTGGAATATGGAAAGTGTAGTATCTGTTCCGATGGATACTATCCCCTATAGACCGGTGTTGTCTTGGCTTTCGGGGCTTGATTTACGCCGGTCTATGGGTCTGTCCTATGCAGTTCTAGGAGGTCAACCTTCCCAGGCTTTGCCTCCCCTCTTTGGGGAGAAGTGAGTTTATTGCTTACTGCCTGAGGCGCCCCTACCGGGGAATGCCAACGGGGCTGCCCAGGCAATTTTTAATTGCCAGAGTGCTCACATTCTCGGGCGCTGGCTTTTCAAACCTCACTTTCCGACCTTGTGTCACATACTCCTATTGTGGGTAGGCGTTAAATAACAGCCTCCTGAAGACGGTCGCGAGACCGAAAGCGCTCTAGAAATGGCTCAAGATACAACGTTAGGCGCCATAATCCACCAATTGACACCGGAAAACCGACGAATCGCGTCGAGAAATTAACCAGAAAGATAGCAAAGAAAGAAAACTCCGTCGTCTTCAACGACACATGTATAATATATATATATATATATATATATATATATACATATATATATACATATATATATATATATATATATACATATATATATACATATATATATATATATATATATATATATATATACATATATATATACATATATATATATATATATATATATACATATATATATATATATATACATATATATACATATATATATATATATACATATATATACATATATATATATATATACATATATATATACATATATATATATATATACATATATATATATATATACATATATATATATATATATATACATATATATATACATATATATATACATATATATATACATATATATATACATATATATATACATATATATATACATATATATATATATATATATATATATATATATATATATACCCTTCTCTATTTGCCCACCTGCATTCATGCACTCATCTAACCATCTATGTATATGCGTACTTATCTAGCTAGCTATTTTTGTGTAATCTATTTATTTGTGCATCTATCTATTTTGATTTGTATCACTCTATCTGATTGTGTATATCTATCCATAATATATATATATATATATATATATATATTACCCTATGTTGTTCTAACATACTGTAATATATATATATATATATATATATATTACCCTATGTTGTTCTAACATACTGTAATATATATATATATATATATATATATATATATATATATATATATATATATATATATTACCCTATGTTGTTCTAACATACTGTAATATATATATATATATATATATATTACCCTATGTTGTTCTAACATACTGTAATATATATATATATATATATATATATATATATATATATATATATATATATTACCCTATGTTGTTCTAACACTGTAATATATATATATATATATATATATATATATATATATATATATATATTACCCTATGTTGTTGTAACATACTGTAATATATATATATATATATATATATATATATTACAGAATGTTAGAACAACATAGGGGAACGTTAGTTTTGGGGTGGAAATGCCAAATTAGTGAAAATAATAAAAATAAAAATAAAGCAGAGGATCGAAATATCGTTAAAAAGTCACACAACGCGCGATCCGCCATTTTCTGGGAGCAGGCATAAACAGAGGTTGAATAAAGTCCGGTAAAGGAGACCAATTATTGGTCCCCTTTGTTTGGATTTGAAACCGACGGTAACGATATTGTTCTAATCTTCTGTAATACATATATAAATAAATATTACGCTCTTATTTCTGATTTTTTTTAAATAATCAAGCACTCCGCTTGTGGAACAGGAGAATAAATATATGATGTATATCTTTAAGTAGAATGAACAAATGATGCTCGATATACGAGATAGAGCAATTCTATAACAAGTAAAAGATGAAAATAATTTTTTAAAAAAATACAATATCTATTAAGTCATCAATTGTTCAAGACATGGGGTTTTAAAACACAGGGATTTTATTATTCCTTCCCTAAACCATGATTTTCAAAGAAGCACGTGGTCCCCCCGTGCTATTTTTATTTTTATAACGTGAAATCTGCGAACCCTCTTTTTATTCTGGAAGTAAAAAAACGATTTAAAATAAGTTAAAACACACGAAGAAAAAACTTATCCAGGTAGGTAGAAGAGTAACTTATCTTGCCTTTGGTAACATTTATTTGTTGCGCAGTTGTTTTTTTGACCCGTTTTTAGTTCTGTTGACTTTAGTACATAATTCCCGAAAAAAAGCTACGTGAATCAGAAACATTGGAAGACATGGCACTTGAATAACTTGTTTGTGCATCCATTTAAGTTAGACATTCATTTACGTTCTTTTAGTTTTTATTTCTTTGCTCGAATCTCCTGTTCTTGATTGTATTCACGTCAAAAGCGATCGTCAACAGCGTGAAAGTGCGTGTTACAACATAGACAAAAGATCACAATTATTGCATTGCCATTCAGCACACGGACGCGGCTTCTTCGTTACGTCGCGACTTACTCC
Organism: Sepiola atlantica; assembly: GCA_963556195.1. NCBI lineage: Eukaryota > Metazoa > Mollusca > Cephalopoda > Sepiida > Sepiolidae > Sepiola > Sepiola atlantica. Next base: position 21,006,956 of record OY744539.1, read on the forward strand.
CACTTGCCGCCCTCCCTCTCCGCTGTCGGCTCTTTGCGCGTGCGCCTTTCACCCCCCCCTACCTCTCCGCCGAAGAATCCGCAGAAAACCCTTCGCTTGAAATGCCAAACAAATGCGACTCATTAGCCTAATTAGCTCCGAACAAAGATAACAAGAGATTTACAGCACAGACGATGTTCGGTGGTAATGGCGGTTTGCGGAGCGAGGATTCGAGGTGTAATCAGCTGGGTAAGAAAAGAAGAGGAACAAAAAAAAAAGGTGGGTGTTGGTTGACTGGTTTGTTAGTAGGGTAACAAGGATGTGTTAGCTCGACGAGGACTTGTTGCTAGAAGATTAGAAACCAAGACGGCCACATGCGAACATTTAAATAAATAATAAGAACCTTCCACTCTATAATATAGAAAGATGTGTATTTATTTGTATATTTTTATAAACATTATATATATATATATATATGAAAAATATCTGTTGTTGTTTATTATCTACGGACGTATACGTTTCGTCTCTTTTCAATCAAGACTCTTCAGCGTAGAAGTATGACTATCACTACTGGTCACACGATTCGAAACCCTGGATTATAAGTATTTTTCAACTTCAATCCAACGTCTTAAACCTCGCGGCCAATATTTGAACAGCTGATGAACTGTGGTAGTTTTAAATACATTTGAAGCGGCGATGGCGACACAGGCATTCTACTTATATTAAGGAATGATGCATTATAAAGCAAATGACGTCACGCTGTATTTGCACTACTACTAAAGTCCTCTACAAATTATTAAGGAGCGACAATATATATATATATATATATATATATATATATATATATATATATATATATATATATATACATCCGTCCCGTCACACTAAAGTTAGCTCGTTAATAACGAAACTCTTTCTACCTTCCGGACGAAACTATTTCATGTGCTGAGGGGAAGAGAGAAAGCAAATAGCAAGTCAGACTAACCCCGCTTTCTGAAATGAATTCAGAATGAAATCCTTCATTCTAAATAAAAAAGTCAACGGCACTTGTGGTTTTTACGTCACCAGAAATTATTATAATAATTTATACATGGAAAATTTGATCACTGACATAATTCTAGGATTTTATATGAATATTAGTGCGAACACTGGCGAAGCATATTTTTCCGTCATTTTTGACGGACGTTGTACAATAATAATAATAATAATAATAATAATAATAATAATAATAATAATAATCTGGAAGAGTGCGGAGATCACTGCGACATTGGAGAGGCTTATAGCCATCCAAATCCCAGAGAAGGCAAATAGTCGTTACCAACGAGAAATTGATGGTAAGCGTCTGTTGTGATAACGCAAATTCATTTGCAGTAGTTATCGAAAGAGGTGGAGAGCACTGGAAATATGGGGAGACTTGTTGTCACTCAGACTCCAGAGAACACCACTGGTGATTATCAGTGAGCAATCACTGATTACTGCCTATGTGAGAACTCCTTTTGAGTATACAATAATAATAATAACAATAATAATAATAATGTCAACAAGAACAAAAACAGACACGACTGAGTAGGAAAGGCAATCCACTGGGAACTGTGCAAAAATTTACACTTTGAAATGCAGTCAAATGGCGCAGACACAAATCAGAGACAGTATTGGAAAATGAAAATCGTAAAATTCTCTGAGACAGGGAAGTACAAACGGACAGACCCACCCAAGTGAGGACACTGGATGTGATAATCAGCAAGCAGATTGATTTCGCCGTCCCAGTAATTCACAGAGTGAATATTAAAGAAGTATAACAACTAAGCAAATAGACGGAAGTTAGTAAAGAACTAAAAGGAATATGAAACACGAAGGAACATTATTGTAATGTCAATAATTTTAGGAGCACTAGGAACAATTACGAACCCCCTGGAAAAATATCAATTGGAATCAAAGAAGATGATCGACACCAGACCACGCACGGCACTGATGAAAACAGACAAAATTACAAAGGAAAATTCTCGAGCGCAGAAACAACCCACATAACCAGCAAACGCCGACCAACAACGGGTTAATTAAGTTAGAAATAGAACAAACATATAGAAAAAAACATCACACAGGCCCAATTGAATTGAAACTGACACAGACGACATAATCTTAGGGCCCTCTCGCTCCAAAACGCACACAAAAAATGAAGTGGCACCAGCCTCGGGTTGTACCTTACACGGTGGTCATTAAGGGCCAAGAAGGATAGTAAGACAGAAGAGCGCATTCAGAGCCAGAACACGCAATTCTAGCACAACGGAATAACAACTTTCCTATCTCCTTCCATGTGCCTAGCGTCGAGCGGATTTTCTCATGGACTGAGCTTCTTTACAAGGGCTTCCTGTCCATGGAACACATTATCACCGGACTGCTTCCATTCTGATTAAAACTTGGTCGTCTTAAAATCCAATATCAACAAATTCTTGTACTAAACCACCCACTAATCAATCAAACGCAGTTTATACTATTGATCAATGTTAGTACTCCCATAGTGTTCCTCAATCATTCCGTTTTATTAAGCCTTGTACTCAAGTGCCTTCTTGCCTTGATCAGTGGTGAGAGACATATTTATATATATATATATATGTCTCGTATACACAAAAGTTGGCGAACAAACTGCCGGACAAATCCATTTAAAGTATTTAGGTGAATTGAGAAAGCAAGTAGCAAGTAAGACAATCTATTTCCATGATAACACTTTTTTCTTCCATTTTCTATACCGATTGATACGTTTTTTATTCCTTTTTCTATACCGATTGATACGTTTTTTATTCCTTTTTCTATGTCGATTGATACGTTTTTCTTCCTTTTTCTATATCGATTGATACGTTTTTCTTCCTTTTTTATACCGATTGATACGTTTTTCTTCCTTTTTTTATACTGATTGATACGTTTTTCTTCGCTTTTTAAAACTTTCCAGTGTGAGAAGGTTTTTTTCCTATTGTTTTTTAAAACTTCGTCGACTAAGACGTTACTTAATATAGAATATGAATATTCGTGCGAACACTGGCGAAGGATACTTTTCCCGTCATTTTTGACGGAGGGCGTACACTCGTTCTTAAATAATCACCTTAAAAGAAAATTCAGCTTTAAGTGGCAATAAGCGTTCATATGGTTCCAGTACTTTCCGCATCCTTCAAGTAAACTGATGGTTGGGGCTCCACCTTCTCGGTTTTTCCATCTTCCTTGACCCTTCACGACAACTCTGTGGAGTACCAGCCGAGTCTGGTGGCCACTGCATATGTGTGAATGTGTGCGTTTGTGCAGGGTGTGGGGGAATGTAAGCTCATGAGATTTCTAACAGTTTGCATCCCTTAAATATTAACCAGAAGTGCTACTTGGCGTTGCCCGAGGGCATGGAATAACAAGAGAGAAAGGGTAAAAAAGTGTGTACCATCTCTCTTTTCCTTTTCTCACCTCTTCAGCCAAGAAGGATTTCTTTCCTCTGAGTGAGGACATAACAGGTACTGCACTTTGATCCTAGCTCAAAGCCAAGAGAGTGCATTTTAGAGTTTCAGACCAAAGGTCGATGGAAAAAATCGTTCTTTATGTTGACCTCCTCTCCCATGAATAATATTGTTCCTGGTGACCTCTAGAAAATTTATATTAAAAAGGAAACGTGTCCATATTCCGATTCCATAGTCCGAGGCAATGCTGAAAAAAGAATATGTCAGCTTTGTGCGTGTATCGTGTAGTTTGGGACTTTAAGCTGGAGACACATGTTGCAATACCCGTTCCTTCAGTGCACCCGGTAGCATCAAGCAAAACACAACGATAGAGACAAGGACGTGCTCGAGAAACTCTGTTTCTTTATTCTTCAGCACCAGCTGGTGTAAGTTAAATAATTACATATTTCTTTGTTAGCAAAAGTCATTTGGCATTATTGTTCTTTCCTTTGTCTTACGAAGAAACCTCTTTCTTTACCTTGACGGCGGTTGATTTTCGAATCTATCTAACGTAGGTTATTTTCACGAAAACAAGACAGAGTCATTTACCTTGCAACCTAGAGGGAAACACGACAATATGTTCTGTAGCAGTTTGCTCCCTGAATATAGGGAACGCTTGTGGTCCCCACGCCAGTTGTTTACATCAGTTCGGCTGTGGTGAGGGTACCTTTCTTCGGGGCTGACCACCGACAAGTTTTTCTCTATATCCTCCCAACTCGATCTCTGCTACGTAAGCGCCCCTTCTTCCTTCGTTTAAAACCACCGTTTTAATTTTTGACTTTGCACTCCGGGTGCCTTCTTCTTCTGGCCTCGTGCACTCTTTTTAAAGGTTACCGAGTCGTTTTTTTTTAGGACATCATACTCCTAAATGAACTCGTCGACCTCACATACTTGGGCTCGTTCAAAGGTCACCGATCCATTTCCGTTGTTCTTTTATGTCTAATTGACAATCTATCTAGTCTTCAGCTTTTCTTCATTATTGCGGGGTCATGCCCTTATCCTCCCCGTGACGTCTTTTGGCTTTTTGGCTAAGATCAAAGTGTAGTATCTGTTCCGATGGATACTGCACCCCATACTGATATTGTCTTGTCCTTCGGGGCTTGATTTACGCCGGTCAATGGGTCTGTCCTGTGCAGTTCTAGGAGGTCGACCCT
>OY744539.1:21014061-21089061 GCA_963556195.1 Sepiola atlantica
AAAGCCTACCATCACTTGTCGACTTATTTCGCCCAATGACTTCACAAGTAGCAAGATGGTAATGATGGTGATATTTATCATTATTACTATTATTAATTATTATTATTATTATTATTATTATTATTATTATTATTATTATTATTATTTTTTAATACTATTATTATTATTATTGTTATTATCATTAATATTCTTACAAACTTGTTATTTCTATTTTTATTCTAATTTTATTTATATTATTTTTATTTTTATTTTTATTTTTATTAAGGCTTCTATTAAGGCTGTTATCACTGCGACTATCGTAGGTATGATTGGCAGGCGTTATCATTGTCAAAATCGGTTTTGTTAATGATAAAACTGGTAACACCAGAAAACTTCTCTTATTAAATGATTCCACTAGTATTGATCTCGATATAATATAATCACAATTTAAAAAAAAAAAATATAATCACAACAAAATTCACTACAAATAATAAACAAAACATTAAAATAAAATAAATAAAATGCAAAAGTAGCAATTAATACCCTAAATTAAAATTATCAAACATTTTTATCCACATGATAATTACTTATTAGAATTAAAATAAAATAGGAATGACGGTTATAATCATAATTTTATTCTCATTTTAAATTTAACTCACTCTGGCCGTCGCTCCATCTCCCTTCCTCCCACCCCGGCCGAAATTGAGATCATCACAGCACAGACACGTGAAAAACCTCCCACGTAATAATTTGAGGTTTGGTAGTTTTGTTTTACGGCATATCAACCCTTTTTGGGTTATTTAATGCCGAATCTGGTCATTATAGTAAAAGTTTTTAGTCTTCAAGTTCTTTATATCTTCAAATGTTTAATCATCGTTTTGGTTTGGTAGTTTTGTTTTACGGCATATCAACCCTTTTTGGGTTATTTAATGCCGAATCTGGTCATTATAGTAAAAGTTTTTATGCTTCAAGTTCTTTATATCTTCAAATGTTTAATCATCGTTTTTGGTTTGGTAGTTTTGTTTTACGGCATATCAACCCTTTTTGGGTTATTTAATGCCGAATCTGGTCATTATAGTAAAAGTTTTTATGCTTCAAGTTCTTTATATCTTCAAATGTTTAATCATCGTTTTTGGTTTGGTAGTTTTGTTTTACGGCATATCAACCCTTTTTGGGTTATTTAATGCCGAATCTGGTCATTATAGTAAAAGATTTATGCTTCAAGTTCTAAAAATAAAATAAAAAAGGGGAGGGAGAAAGGGAGAGGGGCTGTTGTTTTTGTTTTTGGTTTTGTAGAACATAATTAAGTTTTACAAAAAAAAAAAAAAAAAAAAAAAAAAACGTCAATGTAGGTGAATTTCGTCTCAGGGAGCCACAGGGCAGCCTGATCTGGTATCACCAGGTAATAATTTGAAACACGACTTGTTGGGGTCCTCCCCCCTCATGTCCCATGTCACCGTTATAGACAAAGCCCCAACTCTGTCCCCCCCCCTCCAATGTATTTTCAATTTTCAATCTCCCGTTAAAGTTGAAGTTAAAATTTATGCCATTTGAATTCCTTCGCCCGCCCGATGAGTTGGTCGCTATTTGCACCAATGAAACAAAACTTGTTTTGTCGCAACTAATGGAATAAAATCAATATATATATATATATAAATATATATATATATATATTTATATTATATTTATATATATAAATATATATATATATATTTATATTATATATATATATATATATTTATATTATATATATATATATATATATTTATATTATATATATATATATATAAAGAGTGAGAGAGAGAGAGAGAGAGAGAGAGAGAGAGATGTAAAGTTAGTGGGAGAGAACCCCAGCAGAGTGTTCGATTATTAAGAAAAAAAAAGAGCTTAATATATATTTATATATGTAATTACAGAAGTAAAGACAACATCGGTACCGTCGGTTTCAAATCCAAAACAAAAGAGACCTATTGTTGGCCTCCTATGCCGAACTCTCTTCAGACTCTGCTTATGTCTGTCTCCTCGGAAACAATTTCCGATTAGACAGACGTCTGTAATTACATATATAAATAAATATATAGATATATATAGACAGAGAGATGGGGAGAGAGAGAGAGACAGAGAGAGGGTGGAGAGAGAAGGATAGAGAGACGGTCAGAGGGACAGATGTGTTAAAAAGGATGGAATGGAAGCGAGGGGAGTTTTAAAAATTAACGTGTGCGTATGAGAGAGAGAGAAAGAGAGAGAGAGAGAGAGGGAGAGAGAGACAGAGAGGGAGAGAGAGAGGAAGAAATTGTGATGGACGAAATTAGTGCATGAGGAAATGATCCGAAAAATACTTGCAATCTTACTGGTAGCTGTTCGAAAAACTACACTGAAACTTGGTCTAACAGCGGTCTGCTAAATCATTTTTTCTTTATTTTTTCTTTTATATTGAAACACTTGTAAAAGTTTACGCATGAATTCGAGAGAAGGAAGAAAGGCATACGAATAAGATAAGTGTGTAAAAACGTTACCAGAGAGAGAGAGAGAGAGAGAGAGAGAGAGAGAGAGAGAGAGGGAGAGATAGAGGGAGAGATAGAGAGGGAGAGAGAGAGAAAGAGAGAGAGAGATAAAATATACGCGGCTGTGAAGTAAAGAAAAAGAGACAGTGCAATGAAGAAAAGAGATTAAGTGAACAAAAAAAGGAAATAGAAATAAAATTAAAAAAAATAGAAATAAAAAGAGAATAAGAAGAAAAGAAGAAGAGAAGAAAGAATAAGGAAAGAGAATAGAGGTAAGATTTTAAAAAAGAAAGAAAAACAAATAAAAAGAGACTAAGAAGAAAAAGAAAGAAAAAACATTAAAAGAATTAGGAAATGAAATAGAAATAAAATTAAACAAAAAATTAATGAAAAATAAATGAAAATTAAAAATAAAATAATATTGAAAATGAATCAAATGAGTAAAACATAGTAAAAAAGACATGGTCTGATTATAAACAGAAAATAATAAAAATTACAAATAATGAAGAATTAAATGGGGATGAAAATAACAAAACAGAAAAATAAAGAAAAGGTGAGATAGAAAATAGAATGAAAAATTAAAGAAAAAGACTGAAAAATGAAAGCAAAAGACTGAAAAATGAAAGAAAAAGAATAAAACATTAAAGAAGAAAAATTAAAGAAAAAGAATTTTAAAAAATGAAAGAAAAAGAATAAAAAATGAAAGAAAAAGAATAAAAAATTAAAGAAAAAGAATGAAAAATTAAAGAAAAAGAATGAAAAATTAAAGAAAAAGAATGAAAAATTAAAGAAAAATAATAAAAAAATTAAAGGAAAAGAATAAAAAATGAAGAAAAGGTCAGATGGAAAATAGAATGAAAAACGAAAGAAAAATAATTACAAACGACGAAAAAGGTGAGATTAAATATAGAATGAATAATGAAAGAAAAATAATTAAAAATGAAGAAAATGTGAGATGAAAAATAGAATAAAAAATGAAAAATAAGAATGAAAAATGAAGAAAAGGTGAGATGGAAAATAGAATGCAAAATGGGAGAGACTATTCAAAGAGGATGAAAACACATTGAGGAAATGTTGATTATGAAGTTAAAAGGTAAAAAAAAAACAATTAAAGTATTAAAAAACAAAAGCAAAAGAAAACTCGGATGGAAAATAAAGAATGAACATATAAAAAGGAATTAGAAACTAAAACCACATGCGAAATAAAGAAAAATAACAATAAAACCGAAAAATAATGAAGTACAAAAAGTCAAAAGATAACAAGAATAAAAAAGAAAGAAAAAGAAAGAATAAACCAAAATATAAACAAATGCAATGAACAAATGAAATAAACGAATGGAATCATCGATAAAAAGTACTTAAGAAACGAACGAAGAAAACAGTTAAAAAGGGAAGAAAAATTAAGGAAGAAAACATCATGGAAGGCAAAAATAATGAAAATTGAATTAAAAAGAAAGAAAAAATTAAAAAACATACAAATAATAAAAGTAAAAAAGTGTGGAATAAAAAAGGGCAATAACACCTAAAAACCACGAAGAAAAAAGGGGAAAAAATGCAAAAAAGAAAACGAAAGTATAAACAAAAAATATAAACGTATCAGTTAAACAAAAAAAATAATCTGTAAAAAAATAATTAAAACATAAGAAAAAGGTAAACGAAGAAATAAAAAAGTTAAAAAAGAACTGAAAGTTGAAAGAAAATATAGAATAGAATTATAAAATTTAAATTTTAAAAATGAGAGAAAAACAATAAAAATCGAACGAAAAAGAACGAAAAAAAATGAAAAAGATAACACGAATGGAAGAAAAGAAAGAAAATGAAATATGCAAATAAAATAATCTATGATAAAATAATGTATTAATAATAGAATCATTGGGTAAGTAAGAAATCAAAATTAAAAAAAGAATTAAAAAGTAATAAAAAAGGTGAAAAACATGAAAGTTGAACGAAAAAATTAAAAACAAAAAGGAATTGAAAAAAATTGGTAAATTTATAAAATGTTTGAAAAAACAATAAAATTCGAAAGGCCAAAGCGACAAAAATGAAAAAAAGAAAGAATAGAAAAGTATAAACAAAAATTATAAACGAATGAAATATTAAAATAAAATAATCTTTAACAAATTAACAAAATAATAAACAGAAAAAACTAAAACAGAAAAATGTCAAAAAGACAGTAAAATATGAAAAAAAAAAATCAGCCTCGTTTTAGATTTTAGTTCAACTTTTTCCCCCGATATTTTACCGAAGAACAGCGGGCATCGTTAATGTGTAAAAGGTTTTTAAAAAAAAAATACATCATTTAAAACTTTTTTTCTTACCATTTTCCATCGGCGGAATAAAAAATAAATAAAATGACAATGCCCTGAGAATTGTTCACGAAATTGGCAGATCAGGTGAATACCACTTGAAATTTCCTGAAGACTACATTCATCATAAAACTCGCATTTTCCCAGTTTAATGTCTAGACGCAAAATTAATTTTCCCGTGATGCTTTGCAATTACCTTGTTTTCCCGCGCGTTTTTCGTTCTTTTGCTTTCTTTTTAATCTTATTCTGTCTTCTGATAAGGTTTCTTGTCTGGAAGACCAAGAAGAACGATATCTTTTTTTTAGGGGTTCCAATATTTTTCCATTTTTTTTCTTGGAGAAAAGTATCTATTATCGTAGAAAGGCTTCACTTCACGTAGCTTCTTTGCTTGTTTTTTAGCCTTTCTCTTCGTTTCATTTGTTACAAGAAAGGATTCATTTATTATAAAAAATAAAAAAAACAGACGGCCATGCATCAGACGGGTAATTGCTCTCTTAGGTAATTTTTCAAAAGACGTAAGAAAGAAACGGCCATTCTTAAGAAGTGTCCATTCAAACTGCACACTTAGCGATGAAAAATTGATTCCGAACTTAAGCGTGACCGTCTGATAAACATGCCTTTATTTCAAAGTTTAGTACGACAGTCTGATGAAAATACTATTTCAAAGTAAAACTTGATAGTTCGATGAACATGCCCTTTCAAACTTAAGCGTGACGGTTCAATGAAAATGGTATTTCAAATGAAAAGGCTTTTTGAAACCTAAGCGTGAATATCAACATAATATGGTATTTAAAACAGAAGCGTGACAATACGATGAAAAGAGTATTTAAAGCTTTAGCGGAACACTCGGACGTAAATGACTTTTAAAACTTTAGCGGGACAGTCGACGTAATTTCTATTTCAAACTTTAGCTGGACAGTCGACGAAATTTTTATTTTAAACTTTAGCTGGATAGCTGACATAATTGCTATTTCAAACTTTAGCGGGATAGCCGACGTAATTATTATTTCAAACATTAGCGGGACAGCCGACGTAATTTCCATTTCAAACTTTAGCGGGACAGCCGACATAATTTATATTTCAAACTTTAGCGGGACAGCCGACGTAATTCCTATTTCAAACATTAGCGGGACAGCCGACGTAATTCCTATTTAAAACTTTAGCGGGACAGTCGACGTAATGTCTATCATAAATTTTCGCTGGACAGCCGTTGTAATTTCTATTTTCAATTTTAGCGGGACAGTCGACGTAATTGCTATTTCAAACTTTAGCATGGCAATCTGATGAAAATGTTATTTCAAACAAAATTTAACAGGAGAATGCCGAGCCAAAATGTTGTACCCATAACACTAGTACTGATATGGACAACAGGCCGAAACATGTAAATTATCTAAATAAGAATAAAGTTAGATACGCAATTTCTAACATAGCCAATAAAACCTTCCAGTAATTTTATCTCTTAAAATTATCTTTTCTTAATTAACATTCAGCAGCGGTGAATCATCACGAATAAGCTTTCAAAATGGCTGATTAAAATTGGATTAATTACTAGTATATTGTCTCTTCTGATGATCAGCTTTTAAGTTACATTTACAAGAGAATCCCGTTTAGGATTCATATATATATATATATATATATAGAGATAGAAGAAAAAAGATTGATAAATATGCGACGATTATTTTAATAATTTTTAAAAATAATTCTCATATTTTTCAAATATTTGAACTTTGGTTTTTTCGAAAGCCAACTTATCCATCTGTATTTCTCCTCTGATGATAAGATTTCGATCTTTGAAAAGCCTTGGCTTAAGGAAAGGAAAATAAACACTAGTTTATTACTGACAACCTTGCATTGAACAATTGAATTTTGAAATAAATTTGGACAATCGTCGCATATTTATCAATCTTTTTTCTTCTATCTCTACTATTGCTCTATCTCGTATATTGAGCTTATCCTTTTCACAATAGGTTCCATCCACTAAAAGTTTTCACTTTGGTTTATTTTGATCCTATATATATATATATATATATATATATATATATATATATATATATATATATATATATACACACACAAACGCTATATATAAAGTTGTAGTTTCTGTCTGTCTGTTTGTATTGTCACGAACATTTTGTAGAGTTTGGGAGATAGATCTCCATAACCATATATATTCTCGAACTACATTACCAAGAGTAATCTTGATAAGTCATTCATACTTGATTCTGATCAAAGTGGAAACAATATCGCGAGACTTACGCCGAGTCATTCAATGTTGAAATTGTACGTATCGGAGAATAGTCAATGTAAACGACTTATTGAACATAAGTTGCTATTTTATCAATCGCTAGGGTAGGGGGCGTTCATACTTTTACCAAAGGTATTACAATGTAGGTTGATCTTATAAATCCGACTGGAATTGAACTTGCGTCGTCGATTCCACATTCAGCGTCGGTATCCATTAGTCGTCCAGAAGGGATCGAAAAAGACAGTAGACGGTATAATGTCTTCTATTCTCAGCCGGGAAAGGATCTAGCCTACTTTTGTTTAGATCTCTAAACATGTATATTATTGTTTGGGCTTTGCTGTAGCACGGCCGTCGTAAAAACCCAGGCCAGTACACTGAGTCGAGTTGTTCTGGTGACGTAATTGATAGTGGTTAGTAAGAACCACTGTCAATGAGGACCGTGGCTGTAGTCGTAGAAGTCGTTCAGAGGGAGTTGAAAAAGACAGCTGACAGTATACTCTTTTTTTCTATTCCCAAATCAAGGACGGATTCGGTCTGCTCTTGTGGTCATTGGCTTTCAGAGTCACTAGGACCACGTCTTACATGTGTTATATTTCGATATCTGACCTCTCGTTGTTGGTGTCACTTAAGGGGTTTTCCCTGACGAAATAAGATTTTCTATTTTTTTTAATCAAAGAAAAAACAAACCTTGCTATTTTACAAATACATTTTTAATTAAAACTACTCAAAGTCATGAGAGAGAAAGAGAGAGGAATGTGAGAGAGGAAGGGGGGGAGAGAGGAAGGGGAGAAAGTGAAAGAAGGAGAGGCAGGAAGAGGGAGAGAGAGGAAGAGGGAGAGGCAGAGGGATAGGGAGAGAGGAAAAGGAGAGAGAGAGAAAGGAGAAGATAGAGATAGGAAGACGGAGAGAGAAGAAGATTGAGAGAGAGAAAAAGATTAAGGGAGGGAAAAAGATTGAGAGAGAGAGCGAAAGATGGAGAAAGCGAAAGATGGAGAGAGAGAGCGAAAGATGGAGAGAGAGAGCGAAAGATTGAGAGCGAAAGATGGAGAGAGAGAGAGAGAGAGCGAAAGATGGAGAGAGAGAGAGAGAGAGAGCGAAAGATAGAGAGAGAGAGAGAGTAAGATGGAGAGATACTATAGAATATCTCAAACAACTGACTTACTTTTTCGTTCCCCTAACTTGTCACCGTGTCAACGTAGACGTGGCTGCTAAAGATAGTTTATAAAACATTTGACAATCTACGAGAGCTACTGGGCTCTGCCACATGCCATTTACATCCATATTAATTCATCGTTTTTATTATACAATTACCAAAACGTTCTACTCGCCATCAAACCCATGCTATAATGTAGCTATATTAACGTATTTATAGAAGTTCATTTAAATTTAATCGACATGGATATCACCTTCGTTACGTTTGGCAGTAGTAATCGGGTTGATGCACGCTGCTGGTATCACTGACATGCATGTTTGTAAAAAAATAAGTCGATGAACGGACAGTTTAGGATAAAATCACGGACAAAATCGTCTCGATCGGACATCATGTAATGAAAAATTATAATAAAAAGTTGAAAGATTATTTGAAACGCAGTGGTGGGGGAATTTATAAAATACAAATCTTTGCGTAAGGATTCTGTTTGTATGGCATCAGTCCACGGACAATGGTTTGATGAATAACTGCAAAGTTTATCAAGTAAGTTGAATTGAAAATATTGTATCGAAATTGGAAATAAAGATGCGATAACGGATGTGTGACGTATCCATTCATCTATTCATCTATCCATCTATGTCCCATACGTCTGGGAACGTCGTCGGGGAGCCAGGCAAATGCTCTATCTGTCCTAACTTTTCTGTCGGCATGATAGAACCTGTCGGAGTCCATGCCCTCTCCAGACAACATACAGCACCTGGTATTCCAACTGGTCACCCATTTAGTACTGGCCAGGCTCAACGTCGCTTAACTTCGGTGATCTAACGGGAACCAGTGTGTTAACGGAATTATGCCGTATATCACGTATAGGTTCCGTTTAAAAACACGAACAGGACAACAGAAAGAGAGAGAGAGAGAGAGAGAGACAGACAGACAGACAGACAGACAGACATGCATACAGACAGGAAGACGAGATTGTTGAGATACGTATTTCTGTATTCGGCCAGGAACTTAGACAACAACTGCTATCGTTTAGCTGACTCGCACTAACAACGTGTGCATGCAATTATCCATGGAGCAGATTCTCATCAAAAGAAGAATTGTTGCAACTGTATCAAATGTTGAGTATTGATTTACTCCTCTCCAGGAGTTAGGCACAAGGCCAGTTTTATCTTACTCCCACAAGTAAGATGTGACCCAAGGTCGGGTCGGGAAAGTGGGGTTTGAAAAGCCAGCACCCGAGACGTGAGCACTCTGGCCATTAAAAATTGCCTGGGAAGCCTCGTCGGCATTCCCCGGTAGGGGCGCCTCAGACAGTAAGCAATAAACTTACTCCTCCCCAAAGAGGGGGGGGGCGAAGTCTGGGAGGGTGGACCTCCTAGAACTGTACAGGACAGACCCATAGACCGGCGTAAATACAGGCCCCGAAGGCCAAGACAATACTAGTCTATGGGGGGCAGTATCCATCGGAACAGATACTACACTTTGATCTTAGCCAAAAAGCCAAGTTTGATTTATCTACCTCCCACAAGGTAAGATGTGACACAAGGTCGGGAAAGTGGGATTAGAAAAACCAGCATTCGAGAAGTTGAGCACTCTGGTCATTAAAAATTGCCTGGGCAGCCCCGTCGGCATTCCCCGGTAGGGGCGCCTCAGGCAGTAAGCGATAAACTTACTCCTCCCCAAAGAGGGGAGGCAAAGCCTGGAGGGTGGACCTCCTTGAACTGCACAGGACAGACCGGCGTAAATCAAGCCGCGAAGGCCAAGACGATACCAGTCTATGGGGTGCAGTATCCATCGGAACAGATACTACACTTTGATCTTAGCCAAAAGGCCAAGTTTAGTAAATAGAAGAGATTCTGGATTTTCAAAGAAAGACAACTTGAGTTTGTTTATTAGTTTATTTTAATTATTTTCGTCATATTCTTTAGACCTACAACAACAAAGAAGCCGAAACGACTATTCAACATACGAACGGTAGTACGAATAGGAATTGTGGCCTTTGCATCATTTTAATTTTATAATCAAGAACATTATAACCTCACCATCAATCAACGTTATTTGTTGCCAACTATTATAATACACAATCAGAAGAATATCAGTCTCTACGTCACTTTTATGTCCACTTACGAGGCTTAAGATCAATATATAATGCTACTAAACCTTGTGCCTAGAATCCTTATTACAATGTTGATCAAAATCCATTAAATGATTTTGATTCTAGAAAATGTTTTAAATTAACGGGCTTTAAGAAGAAATTGAAATTCAGGGAATCTTGTTTAATTGTTACGGATCCAATTTACTGCAAATCTGAAATATTTCAATTTACGTATGAGAGGTGGCGCTCATATTATACCCCAAAAAACCGCTGAAAATATCTCAAATAAACTGAAATTTGAGGAATATTTGTTAATTGATGTCGAATACTTATTGTTAAAATTTTACAAAAAAATCGGAGGTATCTGAATTTTCACGAAAAAGCTTCGACTTACTCTTTGTCCCCTTTGCATAAATCTGAATAAAAACTCAATTCATCCCACATAACCAACCCTTACGCCTTGCAGCTGTATTCCAAAATTGATAATGATCGGTTAATTAGTTTAGGAGTGAATGATGTACAGAGAAATATATAAAAAATAAACACATAGATAACTTTAAATAAATAGAGATATACAAATTAACATTTAGCTTTAGTATTTGTGAGTAAATACGTTTTCCGTGTAAATATTTTAAGAGTTTTTGAACTTAAGCCCTTTGTATTATAAACTCGACGATGACGTAACCGATGCGATTATAATTCCGTTTCCGTCTCGTCGCAACCCTGGACCAAACCTTGGTTACCCAGCCGGTCGACTAAGAGGCGAGTTGACTCTTTGGAAATGTAGCTGTCCGAAACTTGTCTTGCCAGCCCGTCCATATAGAACGGTATGTTTAACATATAAAATTGGCAGTAGGTTTTAAATTCCTTCCAGCTATTTTCCACTTGTCCCCAATTTATCTTGAAATACTTATTATTGATGTTCTTGGCTTCCAGCGATGTGACTTAGTTAGAGTTGTGAACCATTTATTAACTTAGCTGATAGCGACACATTGCCAGAGAGTTCTGCGTTTATAGTAGAACGAAAGAGTCATGATGACGACAGGGTGGGTTAGAGGGAAAGGGTGGCCAGTAGAATGGGGCGGTGGCAGGAGAGGAAATAGTGAAGTTAACCCTTCCTATCTTTCTTTCTCTCTTTCTATATTTGCATTTTTCTTTCTATCTCAAGATATGAAGGATCCGCGGTTATCGATATAGTGAGCAGGCAGCCAGACCGGCCCAATTCCTGTACAGGTGCCAGAAGCAATCAAATCATGCCCAACATGCGTTCACATTCCATGGTGTATGGAGCTCTCTGCGGGCCGAGGAATGTCTTTTTGGAAGAGGGACGGGTAAAAGGACGTCGACAGATTTGTGCGCATGCGTGTCTGTGCTAACGTCGAAGTCCGTTACATGGGATTGAAACCGGTGTGTCGCCCGAGGAGGAACAGACGACAGCTGTCGATTCAATACTAGAAGGTACCAGAATGATAATAAGATGGGGTGAGATGGTGAGCTAGCGTGGCAGGGACGCAGGAGCAAGGATGAAGATGAAAATTAAGAAAAATTCGAATAAAAAATAGAAAGAATCAAATGCAGCTAGAAAGAGAAAAAGAAGAAAATAAAGATGATAGATGGAAAGGGAAGAGGTGGAATAAAACAATATATTTGAATGGAGAAATAAAATTAGAATGAAAGTAAGGCCAAGAGAGAGAGAGAGAGAAAGCGAGAGAGAAAGAGAAAGAGAAAGAGAGAGAAAGAGAAAGAGAAAGAGAGAGAGAGAGAGAGAGAGAGAAAGAGAGAGAGAGCGATTTAAGGAATGAAAGAAAGAACCAATGAAACAATGATGATGTTTAGGTGGGCAACAAAAGAAAAATAAGCATAACTGAATGAAGTAAGAAAAATGAAAGGAAGAAATAGAAAAAAATGAAGAAAATAAAGGAAAGAAGAGAGAGAGAAAGAGTAAGAGAAAGAGAAATAAATAATCAAATAAATAAATATGAGAGATGAAAAAACTAAAGAGGAGGGAATAAACCGATACATTTTTTTGGAGAAAGACAGAATGAAAGACAGACCTGGAGAGCGTGTGATAAAACGAGAGGGAAAGAGAGAGATAGAGAGAGAGAGAGAGAGAGAGGGAGGGCTATAGATAGATAGATAGATAGATAGATAGATGAAGAATTAAGAAAAAGAAGAGAAAGAATGTATGAAAGAATGACAATATGATGATTATATGGAAAGAAATAGAATAGAAAAAATAAGGTAAGAAATAATGAAAACAGAGAGAGATGAATGGAAGAAATAAAACGAATCAACCAAAGAGAGGAAGAGAGGTGAAGGATGGCAGAAAAAAGGGTAGAATTTATGGTAGAAAGGAAAACTAAAGGAAACATTGAACGAAGAAAGAGAGAAAAGAAAAAAAGAAAGAAACAGAAATACGCAAAGACAGAGAAAAGAAACGACGAAGAAGGTTGATTAAAAGAATAAAAAATATATAAAGTTGAACAAGGAAAGAAATAATGAGAGAAAAGGAGAGAAATAATTAAAGAAGTAAAAGAATGAAAAAGAGAGAAAATAAATGACAGGTTGAATTAGATTGCAAAAAACAAAAATAAAGAAAGTATATAAAAAGATATAGATAATAAAAGAAAGAAAAAGAAAATTAATTAAATAAAAAGAAAGAAAATTAACACATAAGAAATAAAACAAAATAAAAATAAGTTATATATATATATATATTTTTTATTTTGTTTTATTTTTTATGTGTTAATTTTCTTTCTTTCTTTTTATTTAATTAATTTTCTTTTTCTTTTTTATTATCTATATATTTTTTATATACTTTTTTTTTCAATCTAATTCAACCTGTCATTTATTTTCTCTCTTTTCATTCTTTTACTTCTTTAATTATTTCTATCTTTTTCTCTCATTATTTCTTTCCTTGTTCAACTGACCGGTCGTGAATAGTAATATGTCTATGCTGATGAGTCCCGATTGAAAAAGGACGAAACGTATACGTACATAGATAATAAACAATAACAAATATTATTATATATATATATATATATATATATAAAGAGAGAGAGAGAGAGAGAGTAAATGACGGAAAGAAATAGAGAAAGAATGAAAGAAACAGGTTAAATTAGATGCATAACTAACAAAGAAAAAATTAAACGAAGAAAGAACGAAAGAGAGAAAAAGAAAATATTGATTTAATAAAATAAAATTTAACGAAGGAAGAAATAAAATAAAAAAGAAACATATAAAGAAAAAATACGAGAGAAAAAAATAAAGGTTGACAAAAAGGGGTAAAGAAACAATTGAAGAAAAAAATGGGAAAAATACATTCAAATTCTAAAATAAAATCAGAAAAGGTTAAAAAAAAGACAAACAGAAAATACGCGAAGAAAGAAAAGCACATCGAAAGAAACTGCTCCTCACCATCTCGCCTGGTTTCCACCTTATAGACAATTATATTAGGGGTGGGACGTAATTGGTGAAAATTTCAGATTCATGCGAGCAGTATTTTTTGTGTTCATTTATACATAAATAACACTAAACAATCAAACATTTTGAAAATTTGCAAAATTCAGAAGGTGCAGGCCACTAGTTTTTGGCTATTTTACATTCATGAAAACCCTTTCACAGCCTGAAAATGGTCCTAAATTAAAGTACTATATCAGATTTAACCATCTATATCAATTCATAGCTTTTGAGGATATTTTAGGACCTGCAATGTCGCATGAAACCACTTTTTCACCGAAAAATGATGGATGTTGAGTCCCGTGGAGCCCTAACGGCTATTTTTGGCCTGCACCTTCTGAATTTTGCAAAATTTTCAAAATGTTTAATTGTTTAGTGTTATGTATGTATTAATAAACACAAAAAAATACTACTCACATGAATCTGAAATTTTCACCAATTACGTCCCACCCCTAATAATATGTAAGTCATAGTTGAGAAAGACACCAACTTTGCCATTTGGAACATCAAGGACGAGATAATTGCCCAAATCCAACTAGTGTTCACGTCTCCGTGTTGAAGGATTACGTTAAGGCCGCGTGCGCCGGGTCTATGTCCTAAGTTATGGCGACTAAGGGCGGCTTCTTTGAGTGAGCTATATTCTGTAAAATATCCGCTAAAAGATGCGCTTTGAATTTCGAGAATACATCAGCTATTATTTATTTCCTTGCCAAAAAGTGCTAAATTCGTTTCGAAAAACATGCAATGTTGTATATTGAGGCGTAAGAAAGACGAAATGTCATGTGGTTATAACCCCACGGGCGAGAAAATAATACATTCGCTGAGTCTTTTTTTGAACATATATAAATCTAACTAGACCCGAGTCGTGGGCATTGGACACGCACCCCCTCCCCTTCTAGAGTAACTCGGTTGGATATAGTTAAATGGCTTATTAGTACCATGGTTCGCGAAGGCGTCGATCTGAGAAATAATAAAAGAATTGAATCATAAAATTGTGTTGAGTTACATTTACAGTCGATGGCCGCATGTAAGAGAGGCGATACAACAAAATGTAAAAATAACATTTTGTGTTTACTAATGAATCACCATATATCAAAAACAAAAGCAAGTCGACGATAAAGGTAGATGGGTGGACAGCAGAATGAGGAATAATATTATGAGAGGATTGAAAATAATAAATGGAATCTTTAATTTTAGTTTCGATGATTGTGCTCTAATTTTTGTTTCAATTTAACCAACAAAAAATGATGCGGTCTCTTCGCCATGGTCTTTCTATGTACATTTACAATTCAAGTTATTGTTTAGCCCGTGAAGTACGCATGAAGTTGCTGGTAGCAGAAAAATAAAAGTACACAATAATAAACAACAATGCCCCTATTTGCTTGCCTCCCCACCATGTTTGACGGAAGGTCCGTTTTTAATTCAGGGGGGAAATCAGCTTCCACTATGGATATTGACAAAAATAAAAATTGGATGAATCTAGAAATATTTCATTTTCACTGACCGAGGACAGAAAAGATGAAGCGTAGTATCAGAACAGGTACTACACGTTGCTCGTAGCCTAAAAGAAAAGGATCTTACCTCGAAGCAGCGTTTCTCTACCTTTCTAACTTCATTGTCATCCTTAAAATTAATTACGTTTCAGAAAACACCTGCGCAAAAACAGAATTACATACCATATCTTTTCTCATTTTATTTTGAATCGTAGTTCACATGGTATATATTTTTGAATAACTGGTTTAAAGGAAATGTGGTACTTCTGTATTATTGGGTCAGAGGAAATGTTTATTTTCATTTTAGAAGAGTCAGTTGAATGGGGAGATAATTACCCTGGTTTTTGTTGTAACTATAACCAATAAGAGAACACCCAGAAAATTAAGAAAAATAAATTAAGTAAAGGCTACTTATGCAGTTTACAGACCGGACTGAAATAATAACGTTATAATTTAGAAAGCCATTTTTAAAATGGGGAGGTGGGAGGTTGATGAACTATTCTGTACTTTCACCTAACAATTTAATAAACTGGGGTATGGTTCTATTCAGTCCAAGGAAGCCAAACCTTCCAAGCTTTTTTCTTCTCTCTGAGAAGGGATTAGGTTATTTGTTAACGGCTCGGGTCGCACCCACTGGCAAATTCCGACGAGACTGCTCAGACATATATTGTAGGCCAGAATGCACTTCACCTATTGCGCTGGATTTTCAAAACCTCAGCTGACCATTGCTTAATGATGAGGTAAATAAACACACATCTGGCACAGCTTGAGTAAGTAATGTTCATACCACTTGAGGATACGTTCTCGACAATCAGTCCGATAGTAGCTTTGTTGCTTCCGGTTCTGTTCAGTCATAGGATGTCCATCCTCCCAGGCCTTACATTCTCGTTTTGAAACAGGGGTTACTTTATTGCTAATCGACTGAAGTTTCCCTGCCAGGGAATCGCGACGGGGCTGCTGTAGGTCAGAGTGCTCTTCCCCTAGTGCGCTGGCTTTTCAAAACCTCACCTGGCCTTGTGTCTAACTTTCACGTGCACTAGATATGAGTTTAGTAATATTACGTATATGAAATTAAATGAAAAGTGCATTAGCTTATCTCACTTGTTCTTGCGGAACCGCAAACTTCCGGGAAAGCCCGGTTGGGAAACGCTGCTCTAAAGAGATGAACATGTCAATGAAAGCGAAATGTTAGCTAATAAGGAGTGACTCACAGACCCCTTTTGTTATCATTCGAATCGGACCACAGTCTCCCGTTCTATTATCAAATATTTGCTCGTTTTCGACCGCAGATCAACCGCAAATTGATTCATTGTTCTTGTCGCAAAGGGTAGAGTCCATTTGGGGCTATCAACAGAACTAATGAATCTCCCGATCGCTGATTTTGCAGATACAGGAAGACTGAGCTATTTCGTAACTAGCCAGGCCTGGTTGCTTTTGTCTAAGAGCCGAGTCCGTGCGTAACCTGCAGACGGGCCTGATTGCGCCCGGTCTGTCCATCTCCGTCGCCTCCGAAGCCATTAATTGTCAAACACGGACATCGATAAGGTGGCGTCCATAGGTCGGTTAACTATAGTCGCCATCTTCGACGGTTACATATTGCTGAGAGCAATATGATTCAAAAAATTGCCTAGCATCACAATCTTCATAATTGAACCCTTAAAACAAAAAACAAAAGAGCAATCACAGATCATTTACAATATTAATATACATATCAAATTGTGTAAAATATTGAATCCGATAGTTCTCACGTATGCATTCTTGATTCTTTTTTATTACAAATGTTGGATTTTTTGTAGAAAAATATAACCTGCCACCCCTAAATCTAAAACAGAAAAACAAAAAGGGAGTTCTAGTAAAAGTATACAAACTTACTTTTATCACTTACACAAATGATCAAATCCGTCCATGCCATTAAAAAATATGGGGTTCCTTATATTTCTGCCTCCACATAAACGTACACGGACAGCTGTTCACGATTCCGCGATGCGTTCCACAGTGTCGTTTATTCGTCATTTTTAACGACGTAACTAACCCAACGCATGTCTAGATACAATTCACAAAAGTAGACCAACGACATGTTCGCTACTACGCACGACTGGCGAGGCTATCTTTACGAGGTACATTTTTACATTGGATGTGGGACTCTTTTACAAAATATCCCAATTATTTCTGAATTCATATTAAAATGTTCAACACTATTACCGTTCTAAATCTAATCTGATAACTTGTTCAAAAATATTTTACTCTATTAGCCTCGAAATAATTAAGTGGTTAATAGATCTTCTTTCAATCTGCTGATCGAGGAGAAATATTTTGAAAAAGTGGGCGCTATAATTAGAAATGCAATTAATCATTTTGAAAGTTTCAATTAAATCGCATCTTATTTTTCAATATAGTAAAGTAGTTAATCCTAAACTTGAAAATATCTCTTTCCTTTTTACTTCTATTCACGCCAGACAAGGCACACTGCCACCGAGACGCAAGAGCCTTCTGTGAATTTAAGGTCAGATTTATAGAAGAATTATATAGCTTTGGTTGAACAAAGTGGTTGTTTGTTTAATGTTAGAAAAGAAAGTTCACACAAGTAGACTATCAGCAGATATTTTTTATACCTACGGTGTTGTGGCCTTGAGAAAGCCCAACAAAAATAAGTGCAGGGTCTCTTTCCATGCGCAACACGACATTACAGTTATACCGATATTGTATAACTGTTGATAGAGCACTCGCTCTTAGCTCTACCAAAGAGTTAGGGTTCTTGTACTACCAGTCAAAAAACAGCAAGACACGCTGTCAAACCTGTACCCTGAACATGTCAGAACAAAAGCGGCAAAGACTAGTCGTGTGAAACTAAGTTATAAGCAAGTTGCCCAGATAGAGAGAAAGAGAGATGGTGAGACGGCATTTATCGACCTAGTCAGAAATCAAGGCCAAGCACTGGATGTCTTTGAAGTATCTCTGTGATGATAGCTCTGCGCCTGGCTAATAGACAAAGAAGAAGTGCAAATGCCGGGCGATAGGCGGGGCCTATCTACCCCATTAACTGTAGTCATTTTCTATTTTTATTAGTGTTATCACTGTTTTTTTATATGCATTCTAATCTCAAGTATTAAATGTCCTTAATTTAACAATAATACCTTTGTGGAAATGTATTAATATTATATTATACTATAAAAAGTAATGACCCATTCGGTCGCTGATCTTTCGTTAAGTTTTTTTGAATCAAGAAGAAAAGTGAGTTTACAAAGGCAGTTTAATTTTTTTTCAAATAAAAACAAAATCCAAAATTAGTCTTTTTCTGCTCTCGCCCCTTTTTCTCATTAAAACTACGAATTAAATAATATTACAAATTGTGGCGATTTACTTTTAATTATAATGGGATATTCACATCTTTATTTTTTCCTTTCTTTATTAACTTCGATTGTTAATAAATAATCAGAGAGAGAGAGAGAGAGAGGGAGAGAGAGAGAAAAGAGAGAGTGAGAGAGTGAGAGAGAGAGCATAGAAAATAAAAGCAGGAGAGGGGTCAAACAACATACAGTGAGAGACGGTGAGGGTGATAGAAAGTAAGTAAGAGATGGGGAAGACAATGGAAGTATTCCCGACTCTCTAAGTGCATCTCTAGAAGGGTTATGAGAGGATACTTTTAAGGGGCCGAATATCCTTTAAAACTTCAAATATATCTTATTTTGATGAAATTTATATCATATGTATAAAATATACGTGGTGTCGAATCTCTGTGTTATCCTCTATTTGCTCCCACCCCAAATGCTCCATTGGGGACATAACCCCTTAAAACTTCAAATACGTATATCCAATTTTAAATGAAATTTGAACAGTGTGTATAAGACATTAATTCAGAGAGTTTTCCAAAATTTCAGCTTCTCTAGACTATATTCCGAGGTAAAACAAAGAAAGTATGTTATGAGCACAGTGAAAAAAGATTTATATAATATGTATAAAATATTCTGAGGAAGACAATGGAAGTGGTCCCGAATCTTTAAGTGATCTCTTAACCTAAAAAAAAGATCTGGGGACCGAACCTCCTTTAAAATTTCAAATGTATCCTTTTTTGATGAAATGTATATATGTATAAAAATCTCCGGGTAAAACAATGAAAGCGGACCCGAATATCTACTTTACTCTCTATGTACCGAATATTTACAAGGCGCCACCCCTAAGTGACCCATTGGAACATAACCCCTTTAATACTTCAAATACTTTACATGATATGTATAAAACACTAATTCAGAGATTTTTCCCACATTTCAGCTTCTTCCGACTATATTAGTGGCCTAAGTTGGAGAAGCGGGATGGGACCAGTAAAATCAAAAAAAATAATATTGTATTATGAGCAGAGTGAAAAAAGTACATAGTAGTGATCTTCATTCAACCCCGAGCAACATCGGGTCACCCCGCTAGTAGATATCTATTTTGAAATCTGTCTTTACAATAACTTTCCAGATCGAGAAGAAATATTAGAATAATGTCGCCCGTAGTTAGAAAGTCGATTTATTATCTTAAAATGTTTAATTAAATCAATTTTCACTCTTCTCTCTAGTAACTCGCTTTTAGATCCAAAAGTAGATATGATTTCCCAGGCCCATTGAGTCATTCGGTATGATTGATAGCGTTTGACATTTGTTTCGGTTATTACCCCAAATACAAAAGTAGATTCCTGTTTGGCTCAAATTAATCATCTAATATATAAAGGAAAGCCAGTATCTCTACCGTTTCTTTGTCATCGATAGCTTTCTTTCTAAATAATGAATATTTGGTTTTGATTAATCCGTTTATCTTGTGAATCGTTGCAGCATGTAGTAAAGAAGAATAACATTTAATTCGATTTAATTCCTTCCATAAAATCCTTTGTCCGGGTTGAAAATATTTTCTAATGGCAGACATTAACATTTAAAAAAAAAGACGTAACACCAAATTCGTCCACGAATATTTATTTCTCTTTGATAGGAACAAAAACTTATATTCTGGACTAATTCCGGCATAGTTAAAAAAAAAAAAAGTAAAATAAATTGCAAGTAAATGCATGACCGGGCACTCCCAGATAAATGCAGTTAGAGAGATTTCCGCGTATTCTTTTTAAATGTATATATATATATATATATATATATATATATATATATATATATATATTTATATATATATATGTGTGTGAAACACTCAAATAATACTTGTGTTTGGTGCTTATTGTGTTTTTTTTTATACCACTTTGAAGTTAGAATCTGGAGTTTTAATATCAGAGAAAATAGCTGGAACCTATTCTTACATGAAGAAAGTACGTGACAGACCTTTTTCTTAAAACTAACTGAACCTACCAGGCGTTGCACGGTAGTGTATTTACTTTCCATTTATTTTGCTTTTCTTTTTTAAAACTATCCCGGTTTTTTTCCAAATTTGTTTTTTCATACAGTCAAAGAAAGATAACTCTGTAGTGATTAATACAAAGTTACGTACATTTCATTAAGATAGCTGTCATTTGATAATTCCGACCCGGACAAAGTACTTTGCGGAAAGAATTAAATCGAATTACATTTTATTGCATTTATCAACATGTCCCAACAGCTCACAAGAAAAACTGACGAACTGGAATTATATATTGATTTTGTATGATAAAAAAAGTTTTCTATTATGAAAGAAAAAGATAAAGAGACTAGTTGATTGTTTTGTTATACGGCCTATTCATCCTTTTTGCGTCATTTAATACCGACTTCGGTACTTTTGGTAATAGTTTTTATGTCTAAGTTCTTTATATCTTCAACTATTTATTCATGGTGTTTGGTTTGGTTGTTTTCTAGAGGAAAATGTTATTTTCGTTTTTGGCTTTTCGGAACATGATTTAGTTTTGCGAAGGGAAAGGAATAAAACAATAACATTAATGTTTGGTGCATTTTGGGTCAGGAAGCCGGTATCTTCAGACAGCCTGATCTGGTAGCACCAGGATAAAGAGACCGACTTTACTTTATATATATGATCATATATATATATATATATATATATATATATATATATATATATATATATGCACCGTTTTTTCTGTCATTGTTGACGCCATTCCTTGTCAGGCGTGCCTACAATCCTTTCAGCTTGCCGATGATTCCACTGGGCACGAAGATTTACTAAAGATGTCTAAATATGCCCTTTTGGATGAAACCGCGGTACATTGCTGAAATATGTAATATACAGTATCTAAATAAATTATATTAGCTCTCTTATATGATCGAGCACTTTATTTGATTTCTTTTCATATACAATCTGACACGCGCTCTCTCTCTCTCTCATATATATATATATATATATATGGTAAAATGAAAAAGGAAAACCAAAAACCGAATGGAAAGAAGCCGCTTCTTTCCATTCGGTTTTTGGTTTTCCTTTTTCATTTTACCATCACGTCGGATTACCTTCGTCCTTCTATTCCCATATATATATATATATATATATATATATATATTACTTTGTTTCGGCTGTTATGTCTCAGTCAGTCAAACTGACACAGGTGGTTATGAATTTTGAATACGTTCGTGAATCATACACACTGGTAGGGAATAATGAGACTACAAATAAAACAACAAAGACACTAATTGTAATAATGATAATAATAATAATAATAATAATAATAATAATAATACTAATAATAATAATAATAATAATAATGAGAATAATAATAATAATAATAATAATGATAATAATAATAATGTCTTTCAAAAGAAATGCAACAGCCTTGCAGACGCCATTTTCTTCTATATCAATAAATATCATTTAATTATCAATGTGAAGGTCCTAATACCTATTTGCTGACTCAAGAAAGGCTGACGGGCAAAGATGAAGAGAAGGCGACCTATCCATCCCCTCAGAAAATTATCAAAGGGCCAGCACCGATGTGGAGGTTGAGGGGCGTACTAATATTTCACCTCTTTGATGGCGAAAACGAATTCTTTGATTTCCCTGATGGAACAGCATATAACGAGACGACTTTGCCTGTCGGCACGTCAGGACAATGTGTAGCACATTTGTGTGTGTGTGTGAAGCACGAGTATGTATGTATGTATGTATGTGTGCGTGTGAGGGAAGTCGGATTTATTCGCAAAACCGGCCCAGTAATTTGCTCCCCACTACAAGGTCAGCCCATTTTACGTTCCCATGTTGCATATAAAAACACAAACAAATATACGAAATGCTTGCAATAAATAATAACGCAATGAAAAGTGTGTTTCTTCTTCTCTATTTTACCAGTGGGAATACTCGTCCCAGGACAGGGTTCGTGGTAAAACGCCAGGTTACTGGGATGCAAGGCGAGTAGACGCCTAACAATGTTCTGCTCGACCACCCTATTCTGGGACGATCCTGCAATCTGAATTAAACTGAAAACTTCCCCCAAAATACTAAATCTTATATATATATATATATATATATATATATATATATATATATTATTTTATTCATGAAAATCTTTTATTATTCATAGCCATGTATTGTCTACACTATTGAAATTACGTAATCGTACCGCCGGCCGGATGATTCGGAAACCTTGATCCAAGTATAATGAACCCGGTTTCTTACCACCCTGCCGTCGCGATGACTACGCTTTGAAATGCGAAAGAAATACGTCATATATTTTTAAAATGTAAACACAAGAAATAAGATTCTAACAGTTTCCGATTCCTTAAAGGGAGAGAACTTCGCAACGTGGCTTACTTTGAATCTTCAAATTGTATTCATTTCAGAGGGATAAACTTATATATATATATATATATATATATATATAATTATTTCATGTATCAACATTAAATGTTATAAGGAGATATACTCTTGTGTGTATCGGTTTTCAGTTAGTAGGATAAGGTAGTAATTTATGAAAATATATTCATGGCAAAAGAGCTACACAGAGGCTTCCACGTTTCATCCCCGTAGGGAATCGTAAGGCTAATATATATATATATATATATATATATATATATATATATATATATATATATATATATAAATATGGTTTTAATGGTTGAGAAGCTTCCAAGACTATATATATATATATATATATATATATTTATATTATACATATATATATAATTACTATTTCATGTATATGCATATAATATCATGAGATGATATCAAAATATTGTTCATATATATTTTTAATATTTACTCCAACATTAAAATACGTAAGCAGAGCTTAGTAGTAGTGTTAAATATATATATATATATATATATATATATTGCAAATAAGCTACACAGCCGCATCCATGTTTCATTTCCGCATGAAATCATCAGGCTAGATTTGCTGATAATCAGATGATGATGATGATGATGATGATGATGACTGGTAACTTGACAATGGAAATAAGTAGAACAAATGAGTGAAAGGAAAAGATTTGTTAAGACATGGCAGATGAAAAAAAGAAACAAAAAATGGGAAAGACACACAAATGGAATTGACGAAAGAAAACAGAAAAAAAAGACCGCGAATAAAAATAAAAAGGAGAATAAAGTCAAATTGAGAAGAAAAACGAAGAGGACAACGAAGAACAAATTGTTACAATAAAGGAAGGCGAAGAAAAAGCAAGTAATGGGAAGAAGAAAAAGAAGAAAAAGAAGAAAAGGATTAGAAGAATAAGGAGAAGAATGGAGGAAAAAGAATACAAAAAAGGAAGAAGAAAAAGATGAAGACAAGGAATAAGACAAAGAAAAAGAAAAAAAAGACGAAGAAGAAAAAGAAATAAGAATTAAAGCCAGAATAAAAAATATTAGAAGAAAATTGTTAAAAAAAACGATGACGCAATGAAGAAGAAAATAGATGAAGAATAAAGACAAGGATGAGACGAATAAGTAATAGAATATGAGGAACAAAAAAAAAGTTTTGAAAAAAAAATCGAAAGGCAATACTAGAAGAAGAATAATAAGAAGAAAAAGAATAAGAAGAATGGTATGAAAAAGAAATGTGTTATGGAGAAGATAACGAAGAAATAAGGAAAAATGATAAACGTGAACAGAAAACGAAGAATCACTACAAGATTAAATAACAAAAAAAAAAACATGAATACATTTTGAATGACAGAATCTCACGGAATAGAATGAGTAGTTAAAGCTCGAGCCTCAGAGAGAGACAAATAGAGAGAGAGAGAAAGGGAGAGAAAGAAAGAGAGAGAGAGAAAGGGAGACGGGGGATAGTTTTGAAGACGTAGATAAAGAGTTTAAAGACAGATTTAATTAACTCATTTTTGTTTACTATCTCTTGGAATAAAATTACTAAGGCTTCTGATGCGAGAGAAGGGATCATTCCAATATGGCAAAAAAAAACCCAACAATATAAGAATAAAAATACACGATTTCAAAGGATGCTATCATCCCAGACCCTTCTCGATCTGAAACACAAAATGACACGGAATCCTTTATATAAAATCAGTGTACACACTTATCTTCACATAAAATTCACAGAATTACGTCAGTAATTTAATTTTTCATAGAAATTTTTTATTAGCATTACCGATGACTTAAAGAAAAAAAAAACATCACTTGAAATGGTTTCATCCGGGGGTAGTAGCAAAAAGCACGTGTTTTGCTCGCTAACTTTTGCGTGACGGGAAAGAAGTATATTTATTTATATATAGATAAATACACATTGGGTTTATTACAGAGTAGAGGATATTAAAACGTATTAAATCAATATTTGTTTGCCTAAGGTTATATTTTAATCACACAAAATACATGTTGAAATATTTCTTGTCTTTTAGGATTGCATAATGTAAAAAAGAACATTCCCTTTAATTGTTCTAATTGGCCGTAATTTGCAATTAACTGACCAAGTCACCCATCTATTACTAAATTTCTGTCTATTACTCTCACCCTCTATGTATGTTGTAAAACCTCCCCCCGCTCTTATTTTATACAGTCCCTATCCCTCTCGCTTCCGTAATACCCCCTCCATCTCTTTATTTATTAACAAAGGTAATAAAACTAAATTATAAACAAAATATGTGAATAATTGATTATAAAAAAAACAGGAAATATCCCCACAAGTATTAATACGATTTAAGCTATGGGTAGAGAGAGTGAAAGAGGGATATAGCGAACAGAAAGATAAATGTGTGATTTTGTCTCACTTTTTCCTAATTCAAATAAGTATACTCCGACTTAATTGTGACCTAACGGATATATATATATATATATATATATATATATATATATATATGTTAATGCAATAATGAAGGGAAGACGTGTTGAATCTTTCATAATTAAAATATTTAGGGGATTTAGGGGATGAGAAAAAATTGCCAGTCGACTAGTTTCGCCCACACTTTACGAGACTGATATCGCCGGATTTAAAAAAACAAAAACCTTTTATATTTAAAATGAAATTAGCGTTATGTTATGAAGGGGAAGATAAAAAAGTTCGAATTTAGAATAAAATAAGCGTGATGTTATATGGAATGGAGGTTGTGTCTTAGAGACTAATCACACTCAACCCCAGGAGACACTCCTTCTGTTTGCAGAGGAAGGGCCTCATCTTATCATTTGAAAATCTTGGAGACTATCCACGTACGCCTCAAGAGGCCCTCCCTCTGCAAACAGAAGGAGTGTCTCCTGGGGTTGAGTGTGATTAGTCTCTAAGACACAACCTCCATTCCATATAACATCACGCTTATTTTATTCTAAATTCGAACTTTTTTATCTTCCCCTTCATAACATAACGCTAATTTCATTTTAAATATAAACGGTTTTAATTGTATCCTACATTCTCACCCATATTTAAAATCCCACGATATCAGTCTTGTAAAGTGTGGGCGAAACTAGTCGACTGGCAATTTTTTTCATCCCCTAAATCTTTTAATTATGAAAAATTCAACACGTCTTCCTTTCATTATTGCATTAATAAAGTTTTGTAACCCCCCAAAAATGATGAAATAACTTAAGACTAGGTACAACCTGAGTTTAATTAAGAAATTAAACGCTATCATTTTAATTAAAAGTAAAATAAGGTCTACATAAGAAAACATAACATTTCTCCATTCTTGTGTCAGTAATAATGTCTGTCCTTCGTTCATTTTATTTAAAGTAAGAAAAGCGAATTTACATCCAGGGAATAAAATAGAAAATGCTTTTATCCACAATTTTTTGGATAAATTAGCATTAAATCTCCAAAAGTTTAAGACCACTCTTATGCAACTATGGAGGGAATCAGTGAGCACTCTTACATTTTGTGATAGAGTTCGTTTCGCACGGTATCTTGCAATCATACATGAACGTAGTCGTAAAAGACTAATGCTTCAATTTAAAAACAAATTGCAACATCTTATATATAAGAAATCTGGTTGTTCCAAAAATTCAGAACCGGGTAAGAACGTCCTAAACTTATCCTCCCAGGACTTGTCTCCTGCTGAACTTTTAGTGCTAGATCATGGATTGGAATTTTGTATCCCACCATCTGGTACTAGACGTGAAGAAATATTTTCAGAATTCGAAATTTTAAATTCTCAGGCAGAGAGACTTTTACCTATTTCGGAGACCAAAGTAGGGGACCTCAAGGCTAGACTGAATGATCTGACGCACAACTATGCAAGTACACCAGTAGCCCATTCAGAGTTTACATGACAGAAGGAACACTATCCTGTCATTAAAACTCTACGTCAAAATAAGTCTCTTGTAATAACTAGACCGGATAAAGGCTCAGGGGTTGTTGTGTTAAACCATCAAGATTATATTCACAAAATGATGGTTATTTTGAATGATACGAAGAAATTCGTCAAGTTGGGTCCTGTTAGCACCCATGACGCAACAGCTACCTTAGAAGCCAAGTTCCAAAGGAAATTTGTCAAATGGGTAAAAAAGCGGTGTGCTCCATTCAGATGTGGCCAAAGAGATCAGACCCTCTGGCTCTATCCGTCCACGTTTATACGGATTACCGAAAACGCATAAGGCGGATATCCCAGTAAGACCTATCCTTTCTATGGTCGGGTCATCTCAACAAAAGGTTGCAAAATGGATCTTTGGTATTTTAAAGCCTGTATTAGAGCACTACAGTAAATACTGTTTAAAAGATTCGTTTTATTTTGCAAACTACATTCAGCAATCTAAGGTTACAAATAAATGTATGTGCTCTTATGATATCAGTAACCTGTTTACCTGTGTCCCTATTTTGGAAACGATAGATATTTGTGCCGATTTTTTATATCGTAGCCACTTATCGCCTCCTTCCATTCCTGAAAGCACGTTCGTTGAGCTGATAAAATTTGCTACTACATCTGTTGAATTTAGTTTCAACGATGTTATGTATAGGCAAATCGATGGTGTTTCCATGGGGTCAGTCCTGGGACAAACGTTGGCGAACATTTTTGTGGGTTTCCATGAGAAAGAACTACTATCGGGACCCATGAAACCGTTAGTCTACTTTAGATATGTAGACGACACATTTTGCCTCTTTAATAATGAAACAGAGGCAAATACATTCTTCTCCTTACTGAATAATATGCATCCCGCATTAAAGTATACATATGAAGGTGAGTGAAATTCCTCCCTAGCTTTCCTGGATGTATTGGTGACGAAAACTCCATTCTGTTACCATACATCAATATATCGTAAACCTACGTTTACAGGATTGTATACTCGTTGGGACTCATTCTGCCCGGGCAAGCGAAAGTTGAATCTAATTTGGACCCTAACACACAGAGCTCTTATGATCTGTTCAAAATAAAAATTGGATGAAGAAATACAAATAATTATTGATACTCTGTCCAAAAATGGCTACCCTCTGGATGTGATTAGGTCAGTCATCAATAGGAAAGTGGCCAAGTTTTCTGAGGAAAAACTAGTACGGTGGCTAAATGTCCAATTTATATTCGTTTGCCTTGGTTAGGTACAGTAAGTGAGAAGTTCGCCAAACAAATCAGCTCAACGGTGGAAAATTGTTATTTTTCATCTAATGTGCTGGTTGTGTTCTGTACAAAACCTCTGTTACCATCCTTTCAAAAAGACGTCCTGCCCCCCCCCCCACACCATAAAATAATGTGATTTATCTTTTTAAATGTAATTGCAGTGCCAATTACGTGGGTCGGACGACGTTGAGATTAGACAACAGAGTGCAGCAACGCATCCCCAGTAAAATAAGGAATGGAACCTTCCGGTGACGGGACGTTCTAAGAAATACATACGGTTCTTCGATAACTGACCATCTAATAAATAACCCGTTGTGCGCAACGAACTTCATCACAGATTCATTTTCCATCTTAAGCTGTGCTCACTCATCTTATCATTTGAAAATCTTGGAGACTATCCACGTACGCCTCAAGAGGCCCTCCCTCTGCAAACAGAAAGAGGTGTCTCTTCGGGTTGAGTGTGATTAGTCTCTAAGACACAACCTCCATTCCATATAACATCACGCTTATTTTATTCTAAATTCGAACTTTTTCCCCCTTCATAACATAACGCTAATTTCATTTTAAATATAAAAGGTTTTCTTTTATTTTTAATCCCACGTTATCAGCCTTGTAAAGTGTGGGCGAAACTAGTCGACAAGCATTTTTTTCTCATCCCTTAAATCCCCTAAATCTTTTAATTATGAAAGATTCAACACGTCTTCCCTTCATTATTGCATTAATAAAGTTGTGTACCCCCCAAAAATAATGAAATATATATATATATAATTTTTATCCACATACTTATACGTTTCATTTTAACAGAATCTTCAGTACATAGATAACTGTTCAAACCGGTCGCATGATTCGAACCCCAGAACACGAGTCACCTGGAACTCAAATTTAAACGCTCTAACCGATGATGCCAATTAAAACTGTTATGCAACAAGTTGAGAACAATAGCCTATTTATATCAATTCAGGCAGACACCATAGTCAACTGTCTTTACAGTGTTAAACAAATCACGTAGATAGGAACTTGGATATATATACATATATATGACCCCCCCCCCCCAAAAAAAAACGTCCCCAAATCTAATTAGGCCCCGTTTCTTAGTGTTTCGTCCGAATGAAATGAATTTTGGGGCATAACTAGTTTATTATATTCACAACATCATATCAAAACACTAGGGTCGTTGCCCTTTTTTTCTCCGTTTTACAGCATGTGTTCTAGATGGACTCCTTTTAGCTCTGTGCATTTCTTGAGGCGCAGAACGAAATTGTCCATGACGTTCTTACAGACTGAATTGGGAATGGCTCTCATCTCCTCCCTAATGGCTTCCTTGAGTTCCGTGATGGTTCTGGGTTTCCCTGCGTACATTCTGTCCTTAAGGAAATAATCTGGGGAGCTTAGGTCCGGGCTATGGGGTGGTCACTCAAAATTAGTCTTGAAACTGATCACTCGGCCTCCGAAGTTCTCTTTCAGCCAATCTTGGGACAGGTTTGAGGTGTGAGAACTTGCTCCGTCTTGCTGGAACCAGAACTTGCTCATGAGCGACGGGTAGAGAGTCTGGAGCTCACTCTTGAAGGTTTTGAGGACCTCCATATACCGCTCCTTGGTGACTGTCACTGCTGCGCCAGATTCTTCGATGAAGATTGGTCCAATGATTCCTCTGACCGAGATTGCAGCCCACACCGTGCAATTAGGAGAGTTCAGGGGCTTGGTGGCTACTTCATTGGGTCTGGAAGACCCCCCAGAAGACATTTGTCTTGAAGTTTGCCTTTCCGTCAAGATGAAAGTGGGCTTCATCTGAGGTCCAAAGGAGGTTAAGGAAACCTAGTGTCTCCTCGATCTTATCGAGCATCTTGACTGCCATAGCGCTCCTCTGCTTCTTGTCTGAGGCTGTAAAGGTCTGCAGCGTCTGTATTCTGTATAGGTAAGCCCTGATATCGTTCACCATCACTCTCCTGCAAGTCTCACGGGAGATACAGAGGGACTGACTTCGCTTACGCACAGAGCGTTTCGGACTCTCCTGGAGAGACTCTCTCACACTTTCGACCAGCTCGGCTGTCCGCGTCTTGGGACGTGCCGAGTGGCTTAGACGGTTCTCACTGGCAGCGTTGAAGTTCTCTACGGTCCCATACTTCTCGAAGTGGTCCAGCCAGTTCTGAATTCTGCTTTTGGGTGGAGCCTTTTCACATCCGAACTGATGCATGAAACTGTCCTGGGTTTTCTTAAACGAGCCTGTCTTGTAGTAAAATTTAACACAGTGTATTCTTTGTCCCAGCTTCCACTGAGGTCTTGGTATACTCACGGTTGTTGATTTTGCCATGTCCTGTAAAATAAGGGCAATCGGTGAATAAATAAAGGAGATATCACATAAAGTGTACACGGGGCCCGTTTTTTTTTTAGTCACCCTGTATATATATGCAGGCTGTTTGGAAAATCGATGGTATTGCTTCTAAAGACATATATATGTCCAGAAACGAGTTATTTGCCATTAAAAAAATGCTGATCACCACCACTTATTGTAAACATACAGTATATATGATAGTACACTATTATATCTATATATTGTATAGATAAACCTATCTCTGTGACAGGTAAAATGAGTTTAGGCCTGGTGTTGCCACACACACAAAGCACATCATGACAAAAATGACACAAAACAAATATAAAAGCTATGCGACTCGGAAAATCGACGTGGGCGCCATGATCGACAGGGGCTCCTTTAAAAGACACCTCTTGATAGATATTCTGGAAAAAAAGGCACATGGACGATCAGATGTCACACCGTAAGACATGAAAAATAAAACACAGCATGAACTGTTAAACCTGGTTTATTTATTTATTATTCATAGAAAAAAAATACAGGTATTCTCTATAATATGAAAATAAAGAAATTGAAACAATAAATAAAAATTATGGTTTTGGATTGATTTTTTATATGGTCATTTGAATGCAACTATAAAGTATATATGCTCTAGAGCTTGTAATACAACTTCATTGAGCTTGCAATTTGAAACATTTTCGGATATTATAAAGAGTATATACTTATATATATATTTTATAAGCATTCTCTCTCACGCACACACACATATATATATATATATATCATAAGAAATCACACACATGTATATATATATATCATAAGAAATCACACACATGTATATATATATATATATATATATATATATATATATATAAGAGCTCTCTCACACACACACATATATATATTATTCTCTGGAGAACTTCATATCTAGGGGAGAGAAATGGCAAAATAAAAGTGAGAGATTTATTTTGGATGCGTAAGCATTAATAACAATGGCCGTAAATAAAAAAGGGAGAAAGAGATGGGGAGAAAGCGAGAGAGAGAGAGGGGGGGAAGATAAGGAAGGGCGTGTCATGGGTTTCATTTGGACCATGACTCAATGTTAGGTTAGAGTAGACTGAGCACCTGAGACCTTGACAATAAGATAGGAGCGCGCGCGCGCGAGAGAGAGAGAGTGAAAGAGAGAAACAAAAATACGAAAGAGAGAGAGAGAATGGGTTAAGTCGGCTCTACTCACTTCTTGATATCAATCCTTAAAAGGTAATTAATCATTCATGGGTCAGAGGTCATCGTTACTCAATAAAGACAATGACAATGGTAGATTACTTTGGATGAATTACATTGGGGATGCTGGAAAGGGTAGTCTTCGAGGTGACAACAGTCTCAGGGTTGTTTATACAGATTAGCATCCCTTAGGTCTAAGTCCTAGCCAGTTTTTTGTCGGGCACTACTCATTACGATTACTGCTTTTGTACAAAACGAAACAAAAAATAGTTTAGTTGAAAAAAAATCCCGCTTAAAACATCAACAACAAAAACAACAATTTTAACTAGGCCATCCAACTAGAAACCAATTACTTTGGGAGAAAGAGTTGCCTAGTGACGGAGGGGCGGAGGTCGCATATTAAATGAGGTTTTATGAACTGAAACATTAAACTTTCATCTCTAGATTAGCATTATTTGATTATTTCAAAATTAAAAAAAAAAAATCTGTGGAGAACCCCGGCAAAAAATTAACATGATATAATTATATCATGTAAATATCATTTTTTGTTTTCACCCTGTTAATCTTGGAAATAATATTTAAGGGGAAACAATTCTTGCACCCAAAAGTTATCCCCATTTCCAAAATAAATTTTGAAGCATAATTAATCTGCCCAGAGTTATCTACCTCTTCATTTGACCATACAACATAAAGACAGAGGAAATCCTTATTCATTTTAATTGTTCCTGTTGTAAATTGTAAATAAATCATTTAGTATTATTGATTTACATAGAATCGGTTTCATCCATCTATTTCTTCATATTTACGTCTTACCACTCACCAAGCTACTTCACAACACACCCAAAAGAAATTAAGTCTGTATGGGCGAATATAGAGCTACGTGCTATTTTTTTTTAAGATGGCGGTCATTTAAAAATAATTCTGATCCGGACAAAGTTTTTTTTTCTGGAAGGAATTAACAAGCACAGAATGTAATTCTAAAGGGTAAAGATTAACATGATATAATTGTTGTGTGTGATTGGAATATCTATGCTGATTTAAAATTCATTCTAACCGATTGCGAGCATTATTACCCTAGGGAAATTATGAACTTTCAAGAGATGCATTACATAGCAACTTGTGTTCAATTAACGGTGTACAATGAACCGTTTACAAAAAAGTATCGCGTTTTAGTATTATATAACCTACTAGCTGTACTAACCGGCGTTCCCGGCAGTGTTTCAATTTGCCATAAAAAGACAATATAGTTTTTCCAAAAATAATATTATTCTCTTCAGAAGGAAGCAACTCTGGATCAACATATACAGAGTTACGCCTCTTTTCTAAGATGGTGTCCTTATGAAAATAATTCCGATCCTGTCGAAGTATTTTCTGGAAGGAATCAAATCGAATTACTGTTTACTGATCGTTGGCAACGTGCTGCGACGATCCACTAAAAAAAAACTGACGAACTAGAATACACTATTGATTTTGTAGGAAGAAAGCTATCGATGACAAGCATCGATAAAGAGACTAATTTTGCTTTACAGATAAAAAGTGAAACGAAATATAGTAGCAGTTTACATTACATTTTTTAATAGATTGTGTGCATGATTGAATCTATATTATCTTTGTATTTAGCCACTTATAGGTTTCAAAACTATTTGATAAAATTGCGCAAATTTTGTCATGAAGCACCCTTGAGATGCAGAATGTTTCACAAGGATCGAAAGCGTTGTTATTATTGCTCATGCTGAAAACAATAAATACATCTTGATTGCTAAACCACCAGTCAGAATGGTGTCAAATTTCGTCATGGAAAACGCTTCGAATGCGTAGCGTTTTAAAGTTAATGAACTGACTTTTTAATTTCAACATTTTATTTATAACAAGCTAATTCGTGTGTCGTTATTAACAACATGTAAGCAAACAAATACACCAAATAACTACTTATTGGAGTTACCTGTCCAAGAATTGGATTTTTTCCGCACATCCATCGAGCTCGATAGTATAGAGGTAAAATCCTAAATGCTAATCGCAGTTTTAAGACATGGGATATCGAATCTAAGTGTGAAAATACTTGCCACGTATAGCAACACTGAAGAGTCATGTTACAGCTATACAGCTGACTGTGTATGATTTATATATATATATATATATATATATATATATATATATAATTATTTAATGGAAAATATTTTTTAAATTACTTTCCAAATATGTATACATTTCATCATTGCGGAATCTTCAGTGTGGAGACAACTGTCCAGCCGGTTTGTAAAATCAAGCAAAAAGCCGTTATAAGCTACGGATAAAATGCAAATATTTTATATTAATTTTTCTAAAATTTGATCTGGAATTTTTTGGATAGAATACCTTTCCTCAGAGACGAGAGATGTTTCATATTAATAAAAAATTACATTGATTTTTCATTTTTAAATTAAAAATTAAACGATGCTTCAAAAAACTATTCCATTCTCTCTCTCTAATTAGTTTTTTTTCATTCATAAAGACATGTACATAATCTGCGACACTGAAATATTCCTTCTCAAAGATGATTTTAGGGAAGGATATCAGATTTTCTTTCAACCTGATAAGATCTCAGATTTTAACAGCTGTTGATCGATAACATCGACACGCCAGTGTCGCGGATTATGTACATGTCTATGAATAAAAAGTAATGATTTTACTTTACCTGGATAAATAATATATATATATATATATATATATATATATATATATATATATAACCGCCAAACACTCCTATGCCCTGCCATACATACGCACACGACACATAAGAGAGAGAGAGAGAGAGAGAGAGAGAGCAATTATTGGTGATGAGAGAAATAGTAGAAAAGGATAGGATAGAAGGTAAAACTTGGTGCAGAGAACAGAAAAGAAAGTAAGAAGCGTAGGAAAGGAAGAGAGGAGAGAGAGAAAGAAAGAGAGAGAGAGAGAAAGAGAGAGACAGAAAGAGAGAGGATTAGAAAAAGAAAAAAAAGAAAGGTGAAGCGTAGAAAAGAATAGGTAAGGAAAAGAGGGGAGAAAGATAAGGGGAGTAAGATAGAAATAGAAAAAGAACAAGAAAGGTGAACAGTAGGAAAGAATAGAGAAGACTAGAGGAGAGACAGAGAGAGAGAGAGAGAGAGAGAGGGGGGGGGAAGAAGGATGGCACTGCGTAGCAAGAAAGAAGAAAAGAAAAGAGATAGAAAAAGAGACCGGGAGGACTAAAAGTGAACAAATATAAGGTGCATGATAAGCCCGAGGGTGTCAAACGTCTTGGAGTTATCGTCACTACCCACTGGTTCGATAATGCTTTGGGGCTACTGTCAAAAAAAAAAAAAATGGCCGATAAACTTTGGGCGAATCGATCAAATATTGAGGGCCCCAAAACTGACAGGGATAAAAATGAATGGGATAACGACATTTCTGATATTTCGTTCGCATGATTGGTATATAACGCGCGAAATTGCCATGGAAATCGCAGAGATTTACTCTAACTTCGACAGACATTTATTGGAGCTTGTTTTAAGTATTGTATCTAGTATTCTTAATGTTTTTTTATAACTAACATCTCAAGGGTTCTTCTTTTTTTTTCTTTTTTTTTAACAGTTCACCCCAAACAAGGCAGGCCGCCACTGTAGACGTAAAAGAAAGACTGAAAAGAACGAAAAGGGGAGAAGGTTGTGGGGGGAGGTCAATCTAAACTGGGATCTGCGCAGCGAGATGTCTGTTTACATTAATTTTAAATTGCTGCATGTCAGTACTGTCGGGGAAACAGGGGGCAGGGATGGAGTTCCAGAGGTCAGTAGCACGAGGAAAGAAGCTATTTCAATAGAAAGCTCTCCGGCATCTGGGGACCACCGCAGTGAATGGATGAGATTTAGCTGATTGTCGAGTTGGTCTAGTGAATTTACGTCGAGGGGGCACCAGAGTAGCCAGTTCATCGGAGCATAATCCATTGAAGTATTTGTAAAACAAGCACAAGGATGCTACATTGCGGCGATGGGACAGGGGCTGGAGCTTGGTTGACAGTGAGGGACCTATTAGGTTGGCGACTCTTTTTTGGACCTTGTCAAGGAGGGAGAGAGTAGTAGATGATGAACCAGCCCAGATGTGGCAACAATACTCCATGCAATACTTGGTGCAATTCTACGCAAGAATTTTGCAGCCTTTAAGTGTTTACATCGGAAAGCGCTAAGAGGGGTAGATTACCTGCTATTTATCGACCAGAAAATCTTGAAAGAAGAAAAACACAGAAAAACGGATTAAGTTATGCAACAAGTACAGGACAGTATACGACACAATCCCGTAAACATCGATAATTTAATGCTTAAAAATGTACAATATGGAGAAAGTAAAGGAAAAATAGAGACTACAACCGGCGGCTGAAGAACAACATCTTGGAGAAATAAGAATAAAGAG
Organism: Sepiola atlantica; assembly: GCA_963556195.1. Classification (NCBI taxonomy): domain Eukaryota; kingdom Metazoa; phylum Mollusca; class Cephalopoda; order Sepiida; family Sepiolidae; genus Sepiola; species Sepiola atlantica. The sequence continues at coordinate 21,050,116 of OY744539.1, forward strand.
TGGCATTGTTTCTCTTAGCCTAAATGCACAGTTTTTCGTAACTGAATAGAGCACTATGGGTAGCTGATCATGCAAATATAAAGCGTTATAGATTTTCTTAACACCTCTCTATGGCTGATAAGGCGACTTGGTTTCGAATCCCAATTGGTAACACTCTACCGTTTCTAGCGGCCCTGAACATGCGTGGTACAACGATACAGCTATCTGTGGAGAATGATATATATAATTAAAAGAGGCTTATATCAACGTTTAAAGTTAACGTTAAAATTTGATTCTGGGTCATTTGAACTTACGCTCAAATGTATATAGACGTGTAGGTTCAGAATTCACTTATGACAATCGAAACTACAGTGAAACTGCAGTAAATATAAGCTCATTTTTATTATCTATTACGATAGTCATCCACAAACAGCTGTTCCGTCAACTACGGTCCATCAGTGTAGGTAGCGTATCCAGGCCGAGATTTGAAACCCAAACTGTGATTATCGGTGTTAGCTTTATCTATTTTTCTTTTGTTTACATTCTAATGTTTTAATAAGTCAAGAGAACTCAATTCATTTATAGATTAGTATTGCTTTACGCTACGTGGAAGTCGATATTTCGCCTACCAGAATGCTCCATCCATAATTAATGAGTATAGTCATCAGAAGAGAATATGTTTCGCTTTATCACAGCTCTTCATTGTAATTTGCAGGCAAGTACCTCGAGTCGACGACATAGTTGAGAGTCGGCACTTCTAACTGTTCGGCCGTCAGTTACAAGCCGCGAATAAGCGAACTCTCAATGTCTATATATTGTCAACTGCCGAAGATGGCTCCATTTGTTTTCATGAAGAGTCTTTCTCACACACACACACACAAACACGCACATATATAATTTAGGTACTTATATCGATCTTGACCCAGTTTTCGCGAGTTTCTTATCGGAAGCGTTCGGCTATCCTACGCAAACGCCCGAGAGATGACGAGTCGATTTGTACCAGACGACAGCACCGTATCAAAATCGTCGTCTGGTACAAATCGGCTCGTCATCTCTCCGGCGTTTGCGTAGGACAGCCGAACGCTTCCGACAAGAAACTCACGGAAACTGGGTCAAGATCGATATAAGTACCATAATTTATTTAAACAACATCAACTATTGTTTTCATTTCGAGACGCTGAAGATTCCTTATCGGCTATAAGACGACTTTTTAAAAGTTAAAAAAAGTCAGTCCATCTGGATGAAACCGCGGTACGCCTCTGAAATATGTAACGTATATTTTTTAAATAAATAATTTGTATTTAGCTAAGTTTTTTTTGCGATTGAGAACTTGATTTCTTTTCAACATAACCTGACGCACTATATATATATATATATATATATATATATATATATATATATATATATATACACACTAAAAGATTACTCGTCCCAGGAAGGCTAAAATTAATTCCCCGAACCGAACAGTTTTTCACCATTTTTATGTCCCCCTACGAAGATTAAAATAAAGATATAATGCTACTAAGCCTTATTTTTAGAATACTTATTCCAATTTTAATAAAAATCCATTACGTGATTTTGATTCAAGAAAATCGTCTAAAGTTTAAGGCTTAAGCTTAAGGGGTCTTAAGAAAAAACTGCAATGCAGGGAATCTTGTTTCATTGGTGTCTAATAACAAATTTAATGCAAATCTGGTGTTTTTGAATTTTCAAATGAGAAATTGTCCCCACAATTTGTCCCCTGAAATCTTTATAAAATACTTCAAGAGAAACTGAAGCTTGGAGAATGCTTATCAATTGATACCTTTTGTTAAATTAAAAAAAAAAAGAAGAAATTAGAGATCTCTGAATTTCACGAATAGCTTATATTCCCTTCTTTTATTCACTTTGCATCAAACTACATGGAACTACATATAGCCCACATTATCACCCCTTACACCCAGCAGCTATGCTCCAAAAATTCATGATGATCGACTAATTAGTTTAGGAGTGAGTCCTGTGCATAGAAATATATAAACGTATACACACACTTAACTTTCTACAGATGGAGATATGTGTTTCTTTCCTTTTTTTTTCTATAGTTCGTCCATAAGAACCTCAGCAACCACCAGAACGAATGTGGCTATCTGCTGTGCACTGCCCTGTCCCCTGTCTCTCGACCCAGTCCTTTTTAAAATGCATTATTCGCAATTCGGATAGATACTCCCCTCCCCCCACTCCCCTGACTCTGACTCTAACAGTGTCACTCGCTTTCGCTGGCTCAAGACGAATTTCCTCTACAGCTCCGGCGGCCTTTGTTGTCATTTTCGACTTCATCAACATCACCACTAACAACAAAAACAACAATCCATATTTCTCCTCGTTCTTTCTTTCTTTTCCCGTTATTTCTTCTTCTTCTTCTTCTTTAACTTCTTTTTTCTCGTTTACAGTTTCTTCTTTTTTTCTCGCTTCCAATTTCTTTCATTTCGTTCCGTCTTTTCTTCGTTTTTCTTGTTTTTTTCTTTCATTCTATTTTTTTGCGTTCTTCTGTTTTTTTTCCTTTCTTTTTTTCTTCTGCTTCTTAACATTTCTTTCTTATCCCTTATTTTTCTTTTTACTTCTATTTCTTCTTCTTTTTTCACATGCTTTCCTTTTTATTCGTTTTAGTTTATTTTCTTTTTCATCCTATTCGTCTTCTCCTTTCTTCTTTCATTTCGTTCTCATTATTTGATCTCTTTCTTCTTCATCCTATGTGACTTCTTCTTCATCATCATCATATCATTATTATTTGCACTCACTAGAAGTTCTCACACAGGCCATCATCAGGGATTACTCACTTATGATGACTGGTGGTGTTCCCTGGAGTCTGAGTGACAACAAGTCTCCTAAGATTTCCAGTACTCTCCACCCTTTTCGATAACCTTTGCAAATGAGTTTGCGTTATCGCAACAGCCGCTTACCATTGATTTCTCGCTGGCCGCGATATTGATCTTCATTAGGATTTGGGTGTCAATAAGCCTCCCCGAAGTCCCAGTACTCTCCACACTCTACCAGTGGAGGTCTGGTTAGTGCTCTATCTTCTCGGTCTTTTAATTCTGCTTGACCCTTCACAACTATTTTGTATGGTATCAGCCGGGTCTGTTGCCCTTTTTAGTAGCGGTTACAGTTTATTATTATTATTATTATCATTATTATTATTATTATTATTATTATTATTTACTTGCTAGAAGTTCTCAGACAAGTAATTATCAGTGATTGCTCACTGGCAATAACAAGTGATGTTCCCTGGAGTGTGAGTGACAACAAGTCTTCCCAATCTTCCAGTACTCCCCGCCTCTTTTAATAACCATCGTTAATCACTCTGCGTCATCGCAACAGCAGTTTACCATTGGTGACTCGTTGGTTTTCTATTGAGTCTGAGTGACAATAAGCATTTCCAAGGTTTCAGTATTCTCTGTACACATCTATTGGAGGTCTGCATGGTGCTCACTCTTCTCAGTTTTTTCATAAGTAGGGAGATTTCAAGTTTTTAAATTATCATTATTGTTGTTGTTGTTATGGCCATGTTCAGTAAAAGTCCAATGTCTTCCCATACTTCCTTCAAGAATAATCGGTACTTAAAAAAAAAACAAACAACTTGTATTCACCCCAAACAATTGCTACTGAGACGTAAGAGGCTACTGTGATTTGGGGGCCGATTTATAGGGGCCATCTTAAATGGGGAGTTGGGCAGGGAGATATTTGTTTACGTTACATTTAAATGCCTGTATTTTGGTACAGTCGGGGAAACAAGGAGCAGGGGAATTCCAAAGTCAAGCATTCCGAGGAAAGATGCTATTAGAGTAGAAAGTTTCCCGCCATCTAGAGACATCTACAGTGGAGGGGTGGGATTTTGCTGACGGTTTTCTCCAAAATAGTTATTTAATATTCGGCTCATGCAAATATTTTTCCATTTCTTTTGTTGACATTTTAAATCTTATTCTAAGTCTCAAAATAATTTTTTTCATCCTTTTATTCAATTTATTTTCATAATTTTATTCGGTATTTAAAAAAATATTTTCTTTCGCTTCATTCTTATTTATTCCGTCTTCCATAATTCATTTTTTTTTATGAATAAAGAAAAAAAATTCAAATGTTTCTCTCTTTTTGCTTATTTCATTTGTTCTTTTCTTTCTTTCTTCGTCTGCCCGTTAACTTTCTTCCTTTTTGATTTATTTCTTCTTCATTTTATTTATCTTCTTCTTTCTATTGTCTCCTCCTCTAATTTGCATTTGTTTCTTCTTCAATTTTTCTCGTTTCGTTATTTATCTCATTTGCATTTTCATTCTTAGTTTTTCTCTTCTTATTTTTCATAAAAGACGTTTTCTAATTCTTCATTTTTTAAAAAAATTTCAACTTCTTTCTTTCATTCTTATATTTTAATAAAACTTGTTATTTTTTTTTCGAAATAATAGTTTTCATCTCACCATATTCTTATTGTTCGTCCTACATTTATGAATCCTAGTCAGCATCATAATCATCATTAAAATATTCTTCTTCATCTTTTTTCTCGCTATTTTCATAATAGTACTCCTCATTTATTTCTTAACTATCTTTATTCGTCTTAGCTATTTTCTTATTTTTCATCATTTTCTTCTAACATGCTAGTTACTACTACTACTACTACAACTACTACTACTACTACTACTTCACTATTTTTTCCTCGTCATTTTCTTTTTCATCATTCTCTTTCTTCCATATCATTTCTTTCTTCACTGTTTCTTCTTAGCTATTTCTTTCTTCTTTATGTCAGGATTTCTCCCATTCTCATATGTTGCTAACACGTGCCCTTTTTACAATGAAAACTACGTTCTAATTACTTTTTTTCTTCCTATGTGTATTGTCCTTCTTGTCCTTTTTTTCTTTCCCGTCCCGAGAACGCAGGCAGAAATATCAGTCCTAAAGGTAAGAGGGGGCTGGGCTGTGTTCGCGGAGAGGGCCACCCTCGTTTGTCGTGCGAAGCAGCATGAAAACACAGAGGGACAGTCGATCACTGGTCTGGCAAGGTCTGAAGAAGGATGCTGCTACCCCTGAAAGAGGCTTGTATCAAGGTGAGCCACAATACGAGAGAGAAAGAAGATGATAGAAAGAGAGAGAGAGAGAGAGAGAGAGAGGGAGAGAGAGAGAGAGGGAGAGAGAGAGAGAGAGAGAGAGAGAGAGAGGGGGTGCGTGTATGCCTAGGAACCCCTGACACAGTGCCGATGGAGACGGCAGCAGCCTGATGACAACTATACAGCATGAAGCCGGAAGGAACGCAAATAGATAGAATGAAAAAAAAAAATGGGTCGGAGATGAGATATGGTTGCAGGTGGTCCCCTTTTCTGATGGTTGGGGGGAGGGGTGATCTGAAGTGGTTGCCGAAGTTGCCGAAGTAAACAGAACGGAAAAAAACAAGAAAAAAACAAGGCAGATGAAATAAAAAAGTAACAAGAAATAAAAAGTTTTTAAAAGACGATGAAATTGAAGTAAAAACGAAAAAAAAGTAAGATATCTGATGATGTGGCGAGAAACTTACCTACATCGCTAGTATTAATAGCGACGATTAAATCTTTAAAGTTCATTACTCTTATCGAGACTTGAACCTGTAAGTAGGATACTATTCGATATTGCTTTCAAGAAAGGCAGCTCAACTTCAAATTAGAAAAAAAGAAGCTCAACTTCAAATTAGAAAAAAAAGAAGCTCAACTTCAAATTAGAAAAAAAAGAAGCTCAACTTCAAATTAGAAAAAAAAGAAGCTCAACTTCAAATTAGAAAAAAAAGAAGCTCAACTTCAAATTAGAAAAAAAAGAAGCTCAACTTCAAATTAGAAAAAAAAGAAGCTCGACTTCAAACTAGAAAAAAAAGAAGCTCGACTTAAAATTAGAAAAAAAAGAAGCTCGACTTCAAATTAGAAAAAAAAGAAGCTCGACTTCAAATTAGAAAAAAAAGAAGCTCAACTTAAATTAGAAAAAAAAGAAGCTCAACTTCAAATTAGAAAAAAAGAAGCTCAACTTCAAATTAGAAAAAAAAGAAGCTCAACTTCAAATGAGAAATAAAAAGAAGCTCAACTTCAAATGAGAAATAAAAAGAAGCTCAACTTCAAATGAGAAATAAAAAGAAGCTCAACTTCAAATTAGAAATAAAAAGCTCAACTTCAAATGTTAAAAGAGATGCCCAACTTCAAATGTTAAAAAAAGATGCCCAACTCCAAATGTTAAAAAAAAGATGCCCAACTTCAAATGTTAAAAAAAAGATGCCCAACTTCAAATGTTAAAAAAAAGATGCGCAACTTCAAATGTTAAAAAAAAGATGCGCAACTTCACATTTTATAAAAAGAAGCTCAACTTCAAATTAAAAAAGAAGCTCAACTTCAAATTTAAGAAGAAGCTTAACTTCAAATTAAAAAAGAAGAAGCTCAACTTCAAATTAGAAAAGAAGAAGCTCAACTTCAAATTAAAAAAGAAGAAGCTCAACTTCAAATTAAAAAAGAAGAAGCTCAACTTCAAATTAAAAAAGAAGCTCAACTTCAAATTAAAAAAGAAGAAGCTCAACTTCAAATTAAAAAAGAAGAAGCTCAACTTCAAATTAAAAAAGAAGAAGCTCAGCTTCAAATTAAAAAAGAAGCTCAACTTAAAATTAAAAAAGAAGCTCAACTTTAAATAAAAAAGCTATTAACCGTAACCTATTTTAAACTTTTTATTGAGATTTTTTTATTTAAAAATCAGCTTTTTAAGTTTGAATCAAGTTTTTAGCTGATATTTTAAAAAATTCAATATTGAATTTTCTAAATTGAAATTAAGCTTAACAAATTTGAGATTTTTTAATTTGAGTAGAATTCGATTAAAAATGTTAAAGTTCAGCTTTAAATAAAAACTACAGTTAAACTATTTTATTTAAACTGTTATTTTAATTAAATTTAGATTCCGAATTAGATTGTGCACTTTTAATTGGAATTTAGGTTTTTAAATTAAAGTTGGACTTTCTTAAATTTGTGATTACAGCTTTTTATTTTAAGTTTAACTTTTGAAATTTTAAATCAAGTTGAGTTATTTTATTCGAATCTATCTTTTTAAAATTTGAATTGAACGTTTAAAAAATTACATTAAGTCTAGAAATCTTTGCTGTTTTTTATTTTAAGTCTAATTTTTTGTTTAATATTTGAGTTTTAAATCGTTTTTTTTCTATTCGTGTTTCATACTTTTTTAACTTGAAACTGACTTTTTTTTTACATTTCTAAGCTGAGCTACGTAAATTTTAATTCCGCCTTTTATATATAAAAGTTTTATAATTTGAAGAAAGCTTTTTTATTATAAGTTGATATTTATAAAATTGAAGTTGATATTTAAAAAATTTAAAGTTGATATTTTAAAATCTGAAGTTGATATTTTATAATCTGAAGTTGATATTTTAAAATTTGAAGTTGATATTTTAACATCTGAAGTTGATATTTAATAATCTGAAGTTGATATTTTAAAATTTGAAGTTGATATTTTAAAATTTGAAGTTGATATTTCAAAACTTGAAGTTAATATTTTAACATCTGAAGTTGATATTTTAAAATCTGAAGTTGATATTTTAAAATTTGAAGTTGATATTTAAAAATCTGAAGTTGATATTTAAAAATCTGAAGTTGATATTTTAAAATTTGAAGTTGATATTTTAAAATCTGAAGTTGATATTTTAAAATTTGAAGTTGATATTTTAAAATCTGAAGTTGATATTTTAAAATCTGAAGTTGATATTTTAAAATCTGAAGTTGATATTATTGAATTTGAAGTTGATATTTTATAATCTGAAGTTGATATTTTAAAATCTGAAGTTGATAATTTAACATTTGAAGTTGATATTTTAAAAATTGAAGTTGATATTTTAAAACTTAAAGTTGATATTATTGAATTTAAAGTTGAGCGTTTATCATTTGACGTTAGACCTCATTACTTTGAACTTTTTAAATTTGGATTTGAGATCTTAATTTAAAGTTGAACTTTTTCGATTTTAAGTTGAGATTCTTTACTTTGCATTTAACCATCTATAAATTGCAGGGTAAGAGGTTCAAAAGCGTGAACCATATGCAACATCCATATCATCTTTATAAAGTGAAAGTACATGAATGCCAAAACCTGTTGTTTGAGTAAGGCTCATTATATTCCAAATTATTATCTACGATTATCTTAGACAATCTATATATGACTAATATTGTCAATATCGACCTTGTCAATTATTACGATTTATTAATTATGTAGAACTTCTACGTGAACAATAATAACAATAATAGTAAAAGTAATAATAGTAAAAGTAATAATAATAATAATAATAATAATAATAATAATAATAATAATAATAATAATAATAATAATAATAATAATATGTAAAAAAAATGAAAAAAAAATGGTGCCGGCCAAGGCTGACACTAAACAACATATTTGTAGAGGGTCGAGGAGGATGAGAAGACCGAAGAGGGACAGCACAAACCAGACCTCCACTGGAAGAGTGCGGAGAATGCTGGGACTTTTCGGAAGCTTATTGCCACCCAACTCCTAGAGAAGACCAATGGTCCTTACCAGCGAGAAATAATTGGTAAGCGGCTGCTGCAATATTAGGTTATTTGCGATGGTTATCCAAAAGAGGTGAAGAATACTGGAAATATGGGAAGGCTTGTTGTCACTCAGACTCCAGGAAATACCACTGATTGTTGTCGGTGAACAATCACTGACGATGATCTTCGTGAGAACTCCTAATGAGTACAAATAATAATCTACGAATCAAAGGGAATTGAAACTATGAGAAACCAATAATCTGCTTCCTCTAAAAGAGATAACACTAATCTTGGTTGGTACTGCACAACATGGTATTAGCTCATCGGGGAGAATGGAAATGGTGACAAGGGAGAGCACTATTCATACCTTAATTAGAAGGGCGTTGAGAGTACTGGACTCTTGGGAAGGATTATTGCAACTCAAATTAAGAGAAAAACAAAGGTCTTTATCAACGAGAAATAAATGGTAAACGGCTGTTGCGATAGCGCAAAATTAACTGCAATGTTTTTCTAGAGAGGCGGTGGGTGCTAGAAACCCGGAACAACTCATTGTCACTCACAATCCAGGGAACACCACCTGTTGTTACCAGTGAGTGGTCATTTGTAAACACTTGTGCGAGAACAACGAGTGAGTCAAAAAATAAGTTCGTGCGACAAATAAAACAACATAAAAACAAAAGGTGAGACCAGTTGTAATCGAAGCTCCACGTAAATTGAGAGTGACTTGAAGTTACACACACACACACACACACACAATGACATGGCTAGAAATATCTGTATTTCTTGGAACAAAAAATATTCTACTAAAAGTTCTGTCTGAAATTGCAAAGTCTTGAAAGGTATAAAATATAATATTGACCGGTTCACGAAAAGTCGTATCTAGTAATCACCAATCTAATATATAAAGCTATATTGTCGGGGTTTCCACGTGAGACCGAAATTTCAATAAATACAGAAAAATCGGTATTTAATTATGACTAGCAATTGTTTTACTTTTAATCGTTGCAGCATGCTCTTTACACCAAAAAAAGTGTAATTCACTCCAGATTCTTTCCTAACATAATTAGTCCGGCAAAGAAGATTATTTAACTGGAGACAATTTTTAAATAATTACCTTAAAGGCTGTAAATATAATTGGCATGATTCCTATTTAAATTTAAAGAACAAATATTAGTTGGTTTATAGCTTTTACTATCTCTTCGTGTCTTACACATAATTCTTTTCAATTAAAAATTTAAACTACATCGATATTAATGAATCCCGGGCTACGCCGGATAAGTACAGCTAGTATATTAATAAATACAACTGAACCTTCTCTTTAAATCTAATAAGCCTGACAGAATGAATCTCTCTATTTTATTCTCTGTGTATGCATTCTTGTATTTTGTCTTCTATTTTATTGTCCTTTGTGCCATCCTGTTTCTCTATTAGATGCCTCTGCTTTATTTTTGTATATCTGGTTCTTTTATGCCCCACAACGAAACTTATATTAGGAAGAAAGAAAATAATTAAAGAAGAAAGAAAGTAAATAATGAATACATTAATTAATTCAATACAACGGACTGAAAAAAAGAAAAGAAAGAAAGAATAAGAACTTGAAATATGGCTTAATTGTTACAGGGATTCGAAAAGATACAATTAAAAAGGAGTCTGAGATTCCACGCTTTAAATTTAAAGATTATAAAAGTAAGAAAATAGAACGCGCGAAAAAAATAAAAACAATTTTTTAAAGCAACAACAAAAAAAAAATGAATAAAAGCAACAAAAGCCAACAATGTTTTTTTTGTTCAAAACACACGCAATTAAAAAAAACAACAACAAAAAACAATTAAATGAAGATTTGTTGCCGTTTTCTCGGGAGAGATTCCCAATTCTTCACGCACGCGATTCCAGGAAGATGGCGCCAAAGACAAATCTACTACTACTACTACTACTACTACTACTATTATTATTATTATAACAACTATTGGACGTAATTCCCCATTCTGAAACAACGACAAGTCATGGCGCGTCCCCTTTTCTTTTCAAGCGGGGTCTCTTATTCTCACACACATATTTCCACTATCTTTCTATCCCTGTATTTGCCCCATACACCCTTTTCTCGGGTCCGGAGTTGGGTTCTGATTTGAACAAATAACCCAGTCCGTTGGCTGACTTCCTTTGCTTCGTGATTTCCCTTCGTAAATTTCCGTCCGTTTTCGTCCAAACCTCCTGAACATAGCCCCCATCCACCGAATCCCCAACTCTTTAACCCAGCCACCCAGCCACCCAGCCACCCACCCACCGGGTCCCTTCCAACCAACTTTCACTTTTGCTCCTCGGCCCGTTCCCTTACCCCCTTCCTACAACAACCCCGGCCAGTGCACACTCTCTTTACTACGCCAACCCACTTCGTTACACATCTCCATCTCCATCTTCATCTTACTTACCCCCACCCATCCCTGTCTTCTCATATTTAAGTCTATTTCCCCCCTCCTCCTCATCCTCCTTTCCCTCCCTCTCCGATTGTAACTTGAGCAGCTTGCAATGTTACATTTAGTTTTATTTTGTTTATTGCCACCATATTTTATACGGGTTTACAGTTTGCCATTTAATTGTTTTACGCAATTTGATTATTTTCAACTATTAAATTTTATTTAAATAGCAGCACTAGAAAATTAAAGAATTACCAGCTTGTCCAACTCGGCGTAGTCCGGAATTCATTGATGTCATTTTAGTTTAAATTTTAAAAAAATATTAGTACAAATAATAAAATGTAAGTCACAAAGAGATTGTAACAAAGCTCAAAATGTAAGGGAGATGACTCATAATTTCACCTCTAGGTCAACACAGGAATTATCTCACTTATGTTATGTTTTTACTTACCGATGCGTGTCTAAAACATTATATACCCGCCAGGAAGTGAGGTTTTTTTCGTCAGTTGACGCCGATATTTCTAAAAAAATGTTTATTATAAAAAGAATAGTCACATAAAACATTAGAAAGACAGATTACTTTCGTACGTGTGGGCGAGAGAGAGAGAGAGACAGACAGACAGACACACAAAAAGAGAAAGAGAGAGAGAGAGACGGGAAGATAGATAGACGGATAGCTCGTCCCGTTTCACTTAGTTTCACTGATTGCCTCCTATTCGGGACGCCATCACAGGCACGTCTTTCCTGCTTGAAGTCTCGTCCAGAAGTCACGTGGTTTCGTCGACTTCCGTTCTAAAGTTATCTTTAAACGTTAAGATGTCACTCAAACTTTTTCATTCAAATAACTGCCCTTAGTATGTAACACTGTCTCCATTGTAATAATCTTCTGGCCGGAATAATTATTTTCGGAAAGAGACTAAAGCAAATTACATATTTTTAGTGTAAAGAACATACTGTAATGATACAAAAAAAGAAATCACTAGTCAGAATTAAATATTGGTTTGTCAGGTGTATTGCTATTTAGGTATAACATGGAAAATCCGACAAGATAACTTTATATAGTAGATAGCTATAATCTAAAACATCATATCCCATCTAATCTACCTTTATTAAAATAAAACAATCTTCAATTAAGCTAATCACATGCGAATTAGGGCCAGCCACTCATGATCTATTCTTTATATTCGCAAATTTAATCAGCATTACCTGGTAGTCATATATATATATATATATATATATATATATATATATAGGTTCTCTTCAAATATGATCTGAGGTTAAGATCGGATTCTAACTCTGCCTGATGAGATCTCAGTTTATAGTAACTGTTGATCGATAACATCGACATGCCAGTGTCGCAGATTTTGTACATGTCTGTGTAAATAAAATTATCATATATATATATATATATATATATATATATATTGAATATATATATTGAATATAACTATAACCGATTACCAATGCTGATAGCACCTATCCCGACATTCAAAAGTTAAAACTCCTCGGCCTAACATTCACAGGTAACATGGATCGGACTAAGTACATAGTCGACACTGCCAAGTCTGCTGCAAATAAGGTGGCTACCTTTACCGGGCTAGAATATTACTCAAACCTGACAGTATCCTATATCTATACAAAGTCACCATCCGACCATACATGGAGTATTCTTATCACATCTGGGCTGGTGCACAAACCACTAGTCTCTCCCTTTTGGACAGGGTTAAAAAAAAAAGAGTCTAACCCAATAAATCCCACGCTGTCTACGAAGCTCCAGATCCTGCCCCATCAACTTATTACATTTATACTACCCCCAACGTAAATGCCCCCGACTAACAGCAAAATCACCGTAATAGTCCCTAGAAACCTTTCTACTCTAATAGCTCAAGATCAACAAATGTGATTCGAAAGGTCTTAACCACCAATTTCAGAATGTGTTCTTTGAGGCCTTTACAATCACACTTTTTTTATCTGGCTTAGGAATATATTTTGCTGGCAATAGATGCATTGATTTGTTATTGTAGATTTACATACTTTTATTCCTTCTGGTGAGTCACGCATTTTGTTTGCCAATGAATCCCTATATTTTCCAAACGGAACATTTTCATTATTCTAATTTCTGGAAGACTTCTGCTATATTTGCTAAAGATTCATAATATCTTGGATGTAACCTTTTTGGACATGTTATATTTTTCCATGCTCAAAACACTTGTTTACTTTTATATAATTTTTGTATTTTCCAATCTGTGTAAACAGTGATATCATTTTACTAATTCATCCCTATAATATCCTGTTATGATAAAAGCTTGCATTTTTGAAAATCCATGGGTTAAGGAAAGGAAAAGTTTATTTCTATATTCCTTGTTTGAACTACTTAATGATTCAATAAATATTTGTTTCCAATTTTTATTCTCATCACTCATTTCATTTTATTATTGTTCTATCTCTTATATTGAGCACTGCCTTTTCAAGATAGGATTAATTTAAAGATAACATTTTATTTTTATTATCTCTCCATATATATATATATATATATATATATATATATATATATATATATATATATATATTGTGTAGTGTTTGTAGGTTCATAGATGTTAATCCAATGACGCTACGATGTTTATCAAATAGTGCTGTATTTTAGTATAATTTTTTATTCATACAAACATTTTTGGCTATAAACATAAATGTTTCAGGTCTGAGGAAGCTGGACTTTAGAATAAAGTCGATACTAGAACATGTATGCACATATGTAGCAAGAAATGTGTGTATAAATAAAAGTTTATATTATATATATATATATATATATATATAAAGTGGTGTACTAAAAGCGAACTTTTAGGAAAGGTAAAACCTATTGTGAAGAGTATACAGCTCAATATCTTGAGTATACAGCTCAATATTCTTCTTCATATATATATATATATATATATAGCGTAGATTCTAATATCCGAGGAATTAGTGGCAAAATCTGGCACTTACCTTAAGTATTTGATCGTGTAATTTTAAACCTTTCTTATCGGCGATTCCACCTTCGGTAACGCGGGAGATGATTATTTCTTCAGGAACATTGTCACTACTTTTTTCAGGCTGCAATTAAAATAGAAACACAATGATAAGTTAAACATTCTGCCTATGGTCGTGATTACAATTATGTGGTCTCAGGCACGATCCTAAACTACCTGGGATACCCTTGGTCAAGGAATTCGTCATCAACCCACCACTTCAAAATCCATTTTTACCCAACGGACCTTTTGTTTTCTGGCTACCGTTTTTTTTATGGAAATCGCTCCAAACAATTCATAAAGCCACTTGATGTAAGGAGCTAAAAAAACTACTACTTCAAGGTCAAAAACTAACCAACAATAAGTGTTAGAAAACAGAAGTTCTTCCCCCTTTGTCAGAAATATCACTCATGCAATGTGAGGACTTAAGGACAAAATAAGGGAAGCAACAGTTACGAGGCTGCCGAAATTTCCAAACAATACAAATCATTAAATCTCACTCATAACCCAATCGTCCTGTATATGACACAATACTGCAGCCAGGTGTAAGGCCTTAATTTGGGAGCTTTATTGAATGTGGAGTCATCCTTCAGTTGTTCTTACTCACAGGTCTACTCTGACATGAAGTGGTAGTACCTGTCAAGGTTCCATATTTGGATTAAATAATTTTTCGTTTGCAGGTATTGTATTCACAAAACAAAATATACGTCTACAAAACAATCAATCGTGGGGAAGGGTGTCGCTGTATAATAAAAAGAAAAAGAAAATTCAACTCTATGATCCCCCCCCCCCTAAATAAAAGCCTCACGCACACTGTCGACGTGCTGTTGGATGGTCGTCTAGTTGTCACATCTGGACGCACGTGCGACAGCGTGGCTGTCCTGTAATTCATTCATAATAGCTGGAAGACGTCCAACGTCATAGGTTCGAAAAAAAGAAAGATAATTTTTAGCAAAACAATCCCAGGACTATTCCTGAACTGAAGAGGGTCATTATAGCCCAAAGCAAGACGGTGGCAAGAGAGGAGTGTGACAGAGTTATTTACAATTTTGCCCATCATATAAAGGTGTGATTATCATTGAACGGCAATAAAAAAAAGACTGTTGGACATTCATGATTGAAATCTGGTGGACAAGTCAGGTCTTACTAAACCGGCTGATCGCTACTGCCAATGATACAAATAGTGATCAGAGAAAGAGATACATAGATAGATAGATAGATAGATAGATAGATAGATAGAGAGACAGACAGACAGACAGACAGACAGACAGACAGACAGACAGACAGACAGACAGACAGACAGACAGAGTGACAGACAGGCAGAGAGTCACTATTTACTTGCCTCCCCACGAGGGTGGAGTTAGACAAAAGGTCTGTTTTTCATGTGAGAAAATCTAACTCCCCAAAAAAGCACTCTGGATTGGGATAAAAATAATAATTACCGCAGTTTAGAAATATTTATTCTTTTACTTACTGAGGACATACAAGATAAAATGTAAAATCAGAACAGAGACTACACTTTGCTCCTAGCCAAAACGCATTTGAAAATAGTAAGAATTTAACAAGAACACACTGACTGAATTTAGCAAAATGATTGATATGCCGTAGAATGAAAAAAAAAACAACCAAACCAAACCACAATTAGTATTAGCCATGAAATTTCAATGGCTAAAGTAGATGGAAATTTAAAAAAAAAAAAACCTAGTGAAACAGATTTGATCAATTTTTAGCAATATATAAATGCGTGTGTGTAAAAATAAGGTCTAAAATGGAAAATTCTACCCAAGGTTAGTTAAGCAAGAACATTTAATTTTTCATCAGAAGTAAAGTTAGAAGTTAGGCTGACGTGTACCGGTAGTTGCGTCATGGGAGGAAGTACCCGGCAGGGAAGTAAGAAAGTTTCTGCCTTCGGGAAATAAAGTGTCAAAGTGATCAGACGCGGTTTTCGAGGCTACCACACACTTTTGTCGATAGGATGCAGATCATTTAGATGAACTTGTTGTAAATTACTGTAAGAAATAAATCTACTCCCAGAGCAATTAATGATGTTAATGTTGTTCTTTTTAATTGCTTCTACTACTTTATTTTATAATTACTTACTAGCGTGATGCTGTGGAAATTCCACGGTGCTTTCTACAGAAACCTGTAGGATTTACTATCAATAATAATATTGCTTTTAAAATAATATATGTCTGTCAAGGTCAATACTATAAAATAGGAGCTTTTACTCCCCTAAAAATAGTTATCACTGTCAGCTAAATATTCTTTAAATAAATAAATTAATTAAATAAATAAATAAAATTATTTATTTATTTATTTATTTAAAATTGTAGCAATTTAATTCCTTTTAAACAATAAATATTCTCTCTACTTACTGTAAATATTTTTCAAATAAATAAAACGAATGCCACTTTAATAAATGTATTGATTTAAAATTGTACTGTTTTAAGCACCGGGACGACATCATTTGATTTCGGAACAATTCATTTTAAAATCGGTAAAGTGGGATTTTTTTTTTACCTCAGTGAAATAAAATTAATTACTAATCACAATCTTTGCCGATCGAACGAACTCATTTTTTAAATGTGTGTGAAAGGTGATAACGTACGTACGAACATGAACAGTCTTAGCGTATTATTATATAGATTAGCCACAAAGACAAGGAAGCAGAAATGATCAACATCTTTACGAGTATATATCACCACTACTAAGGGCGTCACTATCCAATGAGTCAACTACTACGTTTCAGATAGACGAACAGCTATTTCTGGCGAAGATGAAAACAGCGGTCTATCTGTTGTCTATCGAAGAAATCTCTCACGCTCTGCTACGTATTGACAACTCATGATTGATAAAAAAACACTCAGTAGTTGTGAACAAGTATTAAACAGGCAATCAGGGCAGATCGAACGTCTGATGGATTACAGCGACATTAATATTCCCCTCTCCTCCTATAAAAATGTAGTCAGGTGCTAGGTAAACACTTACAAACAAAGAAACATAACACTTTTTTGTAACTTAAAGTCACAACTCTATGATAATAGTTAATTATTATTTAGTAGTAATTTTGGTTTTCACATGCCCGCCACCAGTCGTAGACCCCAGTCGCATGTTTGCCAGGCCTGTATTATGAATCGCCTTGAGAGTTACTCTTTAGCTGCAATTACTCCCAGCTCTCTACGTAGATGTATCTGCTGTCGTGGTGTTTTGGGGCATGTCAACCATCGTTGGGTTATTTTATGCCGAAACGATGCATATGCTTTTGCATGCAATTGGTTTGTAGATTAATTTTTAAAGAGGTTTTTATAAGCAACACCTTTTCTTCACAAATGGTTACCCATTTAGTACTGGCCAAACCCGATATCACTTAACTTCGATGATCTTACGGGAATCGATATCTGTAATTAAACTATGATTTATATCTCATTAAAATCTCGGCTAATAAAAGTCGGTGTGGATTTCATGTTCTCTCCTCTTCATAAATAAATGTTAAATAATGTCCTCTTATGACAAGCAACAAAGGAAGAAAATAATTTCTTGCAAAATGTCATGTTCGTAGGTCTAATAGCCTAAAAGTAGTTAGCGAAATTATTTGTATAAGTTAACAACAGTCCTTCTACACTTATTCCAGTGTCGCTCTCAGTGATCTGACATTTCTGGAGTTAAGCAATGCCGAAGTTGTGGAGGCATTATATATATATATATATATATATATATATATATATATATATATATATAGTAATCCACAAGCATACTGTACCCCTGTATAACAGCTCTTCAGTGTGACTAGACCTACAAATCGACAAAGTTAATTGCCATTGGTCACAATCAACATCAACAATCAGGGTGTTCGATTCGTGTTTACGGAGAGCTCTGCGGTATCGCCAATCACAGCTGACGACCTTCCCTTCCAACAGTGCTCAACCATCTAAAGACACACTGTCCCGCTTTATCAGAGCTTTTCAGTGTTACAAGCGAGACAAATATTTCAAGCTGAGTTTAAAACATTATCGTTTTTTTATCCACTACGCCATAGTCACAAGCAAGAGAGGTAAATCCTATTGTTCACATAAACAACATCAGCAGTCAAAGAGATCTTGCTTTGTGCTTATGAAGAGATTTGCAGTATCGCTATGGAGATGGGACAAGAAGGGTCAGGAGACTGAGATAGATAGATATTTCGTATTCGGATCGCTATTTGAAAGAGATGGGCTGTGTGACAAGAACAACATATAGATATCAAATTAAGGTCGAAAAGGGTCAATAAAAATTGAACTCTGAGATTTCACGAAGTGGCTGGACAAATATGAAAATGGGTTATGAGATATAATTGGCGTTCATAAATAAGATCGAGTCAGCATGTGTCAGGCAACCAGTTCAGGTAAGTACGAGCGTACATTAGCAAATAAGTATATAAATTGTATCTATAGAGTAATCTGGTCGGATTATAGAATCATGACTCAAATAGCATCGGATCAAGCACATCAATATTTGATTCTGACTAACCATTTTGTAGACAACATCATAAAGAGTATTGATTTACTCCTCTCCAGGAGTTAGGCACAAGGCCAGTTTTTATCTTACTCCCACAAGTAAGATGTGACCCAAGGTCGGGTCGGGAAAGTGGGGTATAAAAATTACCTAGGCAGCCCCGTCGGCATTCCCCGGTAGGGGTGCCTCAGGCAGTAAGCAATAAACTTACTCCTCCCCAATGAGGGGAGGCAAAGCCTGGGAGGGTTGACCTCCTAGAACTGCACAGGACAGACCCATAGACCGGCGTAAATCCAGCCCCGAAGGCCAAGACAATACCAGTCTATGGGGTGCAGTATCCATCGGAACAGATACTACACTTTGATCTTAGCCAAAAGACCAATAACAACATTTTATTTCCCTCCCCAGGAGGTTAGGCACAAGGCCAGTTTTATCTTACTCCCACAAGTAAGATGTGACCCAAGCTCAAGTCGAGAAAGTGGGGTTTGAAAAGCCAGCGCCCGAGAAGGTGAGCACTCTGGCCATTAAAAATTGCCTGAGCAGCCCCGTCGGCATTCTCCGGTAGGGGCACCTCAGACAGTAAGCAATAAACTTACTCCTCCCCAATGAGGGGAGGCAAAGCCTGGGAGGGTTGACCTCCTAGAACTGCACAGGACAGACCCATAGACCGGCGTAAATCAAGCCCCGAAGGCCAAGACAATACCAGTCTATGGGGTGCAGTATCCATCGGAACAGATACTACACTTTGATCTTAGCCAAAAGACCAATAACAACATCATAAAGAGTAGAAAGCCAACTATTAACATTAAATGTATAAAGTTATCTGGTCGGATTATAGACTCATGACTCAAATAGCATGACATCGAGCACATCGATATTTGATTCTTACTAACCATTTTGTAGACAAAATCATGAAGAGTAGAAAGCCAACTATTAACATTAAATGGAAAGTGTTCGACGAATATATCATGCCTGTTATGCCATATGGTAGCGAAACAGGAGCATTCAATAATGCAGCAATGCAAAAGCTAAGAGTGGCACAATACAAAACAGAACGCGTTATGCTCGGCATCCGTCTACGTGAAAAAAAAAGAAACACCTGGACCAGACAGTAAATTGGAGTAAACAACATCATCATCGCCATACGAACGGCTAAATATCGATGGTATGTTAACTTTCGAGATGTACGGAGAACAGGTGGACATAAAGAGTGACAGAATGGACCCCGAGGCAATGGAAAAGATCAAGACGAAGGCTAAACACCCGGCCGAGAGACGACCTGGACAGCTGACTGGGTCTTACGTGGCCACCGTTAGCACGGGATAAAACAAGGTGAAATTTAACCAGGAGTGATTAAAAGCCCTCACGTACAATGATGATGAACCGCAACTATTTTGTCTTTTTTCTTTCCAGCATGTTTTTACAATATAGAAATGTATTTAGCTTCAATTAGTTTAGAAAATTAATTATTCCGCTTAGGAAGATTTGTACGGTGGCGAACATATGAAATAAAGAATCAAGTAATTTACAGAAAATAAATCTTTGCAGCTTAAAAATGACATTTATTTGAGTTATTACTGAGCCTTTTTTTACATATCTTCTCTTTTCTAGATTAATAACATTCTGTGACCAGTTCACAGGTTTCTGTATATGTGTGTTTCCCGCCGCTACGTGACTCACACATTATTATTATTATTTTACTTGGTTTATCGCCTATTTTTTTATTTTAAATTTAATCTTAATTAATTTAACATTGTGCAACTCCTGGGCAACGCCGGCTTGTACAATTAGTAAGTAAATAAATGTATAAAAAAAGAAAAAGATGACGAAGAGAAGAGAGTGTATACATTTCCCGAGCTTTTTAGTTTGGATCAAAATGTTGTATCTGTTCGGTATCATGCGGTCATCTTCCCAGGAATGACCTCCTTTTGGAGATTGGATGAGTTTATTGCGTATCGCCTGAGGCTCTCGCATTCGCGAAGGGAGTGTCGACGAGACTATACGGGTTATGTTTCTTACCAGTCTTGAATGCCCATTTAAGGAGAATAGGATTTTCTACCAACACTACGAATCGATCCTGTGTCTAAATCTGCCCCCGTGAGGAGCCGGATAAAGTGGGGGAAGACAGCTTGTAGTGTTATTCGCAGAGATCGCCATTTTGGGAGTGGGTTTCTTTTGTTCAAACCTCGAGACACAAACGAAGACGAGCAATCTCAAAACTGGACCGGACACCAACAGCAATTTGCACACATAGACGGACTTTCTCCCTCTCTCAATCTCCCCCTCTCTCTCTCTCTCTCACACACACCCACAAACAAACACACACACACACACACACAGAGGCACGCACTTAGAACGACAGAGGCACGTGTCTGAACGGTTGACAAAAACAAGGACAAATGACAGGATTTATTAATGTGAGAAAGACACGGATATTTGTTAAGAATGTGAAATAACCTCACTGATGACAGGATGACTCTCTAACGCGTGAACATACGGCCAGTCGGAACGACAGACAGACAGACAGATATATAGATGTAATGTTGTCTCCTATATAATAACACCTTGCTTGCTCTTGGCTTTTGCATATCCGAAAAAAGCATACCCCACATCGAAACGTAATATGAACAGAATAAATCCTACAATCAAATAATGGGTTTATAGCTCTTTACATCAAGTGGCTCCATGCCTTGTCTGGCGCGATTTCCATAAAAAGAATCATTTATATCATACGTTCGGGTAGTTTTACCGTTTTAATATACGTTATTTTTATTATATCAGAAATAATATTTTACTTTATATTTGTTTTTTTTTTCAGAATTTATAAACAGCAGCCCTTATAAGTACAATACTATTTCCTGTGGGACACTCCATTCTGTAGATATAACCCACACTTCACCTTTTCAAATATTCAGTTATGCTTATATTATATACTAGCTGGCAAAGCCAGCTTGTTATCGCTTAGCAAATATCGCTGTTTGAAATACTTGAAACATTAATAAAAAATAATACACATGTTATTCATAACTTTGTTGTAAACACGAAACAAAATCATTCTCATTTATTGATATAGATAGATAAACATCAACATTTTGGTAATTTCGATACAAATTTATACCTTTGAAATGAGATCGCAACAACAGAAAAAGAAAGAAGAAACCAATTAGCCTTTTCCCTTGCAATTTAGAAATAGATTGCAACTTGTTGAAAATCAAGTCGCTCCTTCTAAAGAAAGGAACATTAAGACACAAAAGCTAAACAATTGTCAAGGAAATAAAAACAATATTGTGAAACAAAACTATTTGTTATATTAAAATCAAAACAATTATTAAATGAAAAAAAACACACAAAAACAATAACGAATAAAAATTAATTAATAAACTGCCCGTTTTCAAAACCAATACAAAAATTAGTTAACCTGGCGACTTATAACGAATATACATAAGCAGTATATAAAAAAGATGGTGCGTTTAATGTGTAAAGTTGAATTAACTTGAAACAGGCCGTTTTGACTTTACCGTTAGTTCGACAAATAGGCTCAACTGAAATAGGTATATGGACAATGAATACCATGGTCTATGCAAATGTTTCTCTGAGCTCAAAAGAAATAACTTAAAAAGACTGATCTTAGCGCTAGTGCGAGAAATAGGCTCAATTGAAATAGGTATATGGACAATAAATACCATGGTCCATGCAAATGTTTCTCTGAGCTCAAAAGAAATAATTAAAAAAGATTGATTTTAGCGCTAGTGCGAGAAATGGGCCCAACTTTCGCTTTTGTTTATTTGCACGTAAGTTATTATAGAACATACTTTATTTTGACTATAACAGGAATATTATTTGACTTCATATTTTCTGTATTTCAGAATTATCGATGGCAGCCCCCTACAGTTACACAACAAATGAGGAACCAGAAAGTTATCGTGACTATAAAAACTAAATATAGAAATCGAACCATTTTTAAAATTGTTTGATCTTCCATTATTTTCGAATCTCAGCACGAAAGCTCTTGCTACGTCTCGCTACAATGAAGAACTGTGATACAGCGAAACGATTTTCTGTGGACGAGTATATATATATATATATATATATATAACCTTATTATGGGTTGAGCATTCTTGTAGACGAAATAATGGTTTCCACTTAGCGTAAAGCATTCTTCTATATAGAATAGAGTTCTTTTGGTTACGAGTAGCGTTAATTGTACACAATAAGCACTATAATCTCTGTTCGAGCCGTGGTGTAGGCGCGAGATTCCTGACACTGGTTATAACAATTGGGAGTGGTCTGGCGTTTGGATATCGAAGCCGAGCGTGGAAGTACTTTTAACGTCTAGACACACTGAAGGGTCGTTATATTGCGAAATAGCTGTCTGTCAATGACACGTATATATATATATGAGAGAGAGAGAGAGAGAGAGAGAGAGAAAGAGAAAGAGAAAGAGAGAGAAAGAGAAAGAGAGAGAGAGAGAGAAAGAGGGAGAGAGAGAGAAAGAGGGAGAGAGACTGATAGCTAGCTAGCTAGAAGAATCGTATTCGGAATCCAATTTGAGAGAGTGAGAGGGATAGAGAAAGAGAGAAAGATAGCCGTTGGACAAGAACGACAGATGGAAACTAAATTAAGGTCGAAAAGGGTCAACAAAAACTGAACTCAGAGATTTCACGAAGTGGCTGGACAAATATGAAAATAGATTATGAGATATAATTGGCGTTCAATTGAACCATCATTATCAATCTTTCATTCTGTATTCCTTACCCTTTCGTTCTATCACCGTTTCTTTGCTTTTCTGTCGTCTTTCTACATAGCCCAATGGTTAAAGCAAGGTTGACCGCGCGAACATTTCATTAGCTGATGTTAAATCCAAGCGTGAAGCTCAATATAGTGGCCTCTTACCAGTCTGGTTTGTACATAATACTCACTCTCTCTCATATATATATAAGCTTTTTTTATTTATTTTATTTATACAGACATGTACAAGACTCCGATACACTGGCATATCGATGTTATCGATCTTTAGTTATGAGAAACTAAGATCTTTTTCGGCGGAAAAAATCATTTTTTCACGTAGATGTTGATATTTTTTTTACTATGAACATCTAAGTTAAAGATCAGCCTTTTCCGCCTGAAGAGAGCTTAGTTGCGAATAACTAATAAGTAAAGATCGATAACATCGACATACCAGTGTAGCGGTTTTTTGTACATGTCTGTATAAACAAAAAGATTAATATAAATGGATCTATTTACTATTGATGTTTACTTTACCTGGATTATAAGACATATTCCGACAAAGAATCTCTAAGTCAGTCTTTTTTTATATGCCGCCCTTCGCATGAATAGAACTTAAATATATATATATATATATATATATATATATATATGTATTATTTAATTATCTATGGAAACGTGTTTCGTGGTTTACGACTCATCAGAATGGCTAAACCTAGCGAGATTCGAAACAAGGACCCCACAGTCTGAAGCCTAAAGCTCTACCACTGAGCCAATCTTGAATATATCGCTTTTTATAGATGCAATTTATTTTTTTAATTTTGTTTGTGACACTTTTGAACTAATTCAATTATTTCCACGGAAGAGCATTTCCTAACGAGCTCGTGTTTGTGTGCGTGCATGTGTTAGAAATTGATTCGTTCTAAAACCGAAACATTTTTGTATTAATGACCCAACACTTTCCAAGGCCAAAGGCCATTCAAGGATAATATTTATGAGATTGATGAACAATACTATCTTGACATGTGATATATTCACTGGATGTACTAATGATTATTTAAGTATCGGACACTATTGGATCGGATGTATGCAAAATGTATTATCCTGTAAGAAATCGAAACTTATCGTGTATATATATATATATAAGTCAAGTTCATATTATATTCCAATAACTAAGTTTTTATTTTATTATCTTTATTTTTTCACATTTTCAAAAGACATAACATTTCTGTGAGATATATATTTTTTACGGTCCGTTTCATTTGTCTTGTGCCACACAACATTCTTATGTTATATATGTGTGTGTGTGTGTGTCTGTCTGTCTGTGTGTGTGTGTGTGTCTGTGTGTGTGTGTGTTAAAAAAGACAAACAGAAACAAGGTTAAAATGCTGGGGAAAAACAAAAACAAGAGATTTGACCGGTTTCGTTCGTATTAACCAACGCCTTACACACGAAACCGGTAGAATCTCTTGTTCTTGTTTTTCTCCTGCATTTTAACCTGTTTTCCGTTTGTCTTTTTTTCACACATTTTGTCAACCACGGCATTTCATTTTAATGACTTATTGTGTACCTTACTCTATACACACACACACACACACACACACACACACATATATATATATATATATAATAGAATAAATGTCGAAATAATATAAGACAGCGAATCATACTAAACAAACCACGTGGGAATAATCGATATTTCGCTACTGTTTATTTAGGGCTTATTCATGATTGAAGGTACACACACACACACTATATATATATTTTTGTACATTCGTTCGGATTTTTATCTTCACACGTTCTCACACACATTTTTTTTTCAATTTTTTTCTCTCTTTTAGTGGGGATGGGTCATCTTACCGGATGCCAGACATTTCCCCGCTATTTCAAAGACGCCAACTGAGAGATCTTTTTAACATTCTAACAGTCCTTTTAAGCGCACTTGTGTGTATCTCTCTTGCGCTTGATTCATCGGGTATATTCGCCAGGTAGTTTTTGGAATTCTTTTTCATGAGCCCGGTTGCTCCGTACATATATGTGTGCGTGTGTGCATGTATGTCGTTTTACACACACACAACATTATACTGTAACTTATGAAAATACTCTAAAATACAAACATGTGCGATCATAAATCTGTGTGAAAAGATACACATAGAATATGAGATAGATAAAGGAAGGGGGAGATTATATATATATATATATATATATATATATATATATATATATATAGAGAGAGAGAGAGAGAGAGAGAGAGAGGGGGGGAGAGAGAGAGACAGACAGACAGACAGACAGACAGACAGACAGACAGAGCTGATAGTTGGTGCTACCAGATCAAGCTGTCTGAAGATATTCGCTTCCTGGCCCAAAATGCACCAAACATTGATGTTTTATTGATTTTTTCCTCTTTGCTAAACTCATCCATGTTCTGCAAAATCCAAAACAAAAAACAACAATTTCCCTTCACTCAACCAAACACTTTGAATAAATATTTGAACATATAAAAAACTTGAAGCATAACATCTTTTACCAAAATTACCGGATCTGGCATTAAATAACCCGAAAAGGGTTGATATACCGTAAAACAAAACAACCAAGTCAGACACCATGAATAAATACTTGAACATATAAAAAAAACTTGAAGCATCAAATCTTAACAAAATGACCGGATTCGGCATTGTATAACCCGAAAAGGGTTGATATGCCGTAAAACCAAACACCTAACCAGTTGAAAGTTGTAAAACTCATACGCTTTCCTCTCTCCACCCTTCCTTCAAAGCAGACACGCACACAGACACAAACACGTGTTCGCGTAAATAACCAGCAGAGATTATAAACAAAGCGAGGAGCGACAGAAAGAAGGAAACAGAAGAAGAGGCGATAGAGAGGAGGAGAGAGAACTGATAGTAAAGTGAGAGAGAGAGAGAGAGAGAGAAAATAATAAACATAAATAAATAATAATGATAATAATAAATAATTATAATAAATAATAATAATAATACTTTCGCGCTCTCACATTTAAACTCAAACATACAGACCCACGTGCACACACACCCCTAAATGATACAGACACGTGTTCGTGTAAATCTGTGTAAAGATAAACAAAGAGTGACAGAAAGAGATTAGAATAAACTACTACTACTACTACTACTACTACTACTACTATGTATAATGATAATAATAATACAATTAGACTCGATTAATATTCATAAGTTTATTATTGATCAGTATGAAGCGATCTAATATATATATATATACATATATATTTATATATATATATATATAGTATAAATTCTTATTTATACAAACATATGGAAGTGAGATGAATTTGGAAAACTTTCCCCTACTTTTCCATATTCATCTCACTTCCTTGTCTTCTTTGGTCTGAAGAGGTTGACTCCCTGAAGAGTACAACCGAACATGTATGCACATATGTAACCAATAATTTTTGTATGCATAAATATTTATACTAAAGAACAGCTCTACTTGTTATTGAGCACTTTTTATAAAGACTGGAGTTTCAACGGATTTACATCTACAGAAACTAATACAATACGTATACCATTATATATATATATATATATATATATATATATATATTCTCTTTGTTTAATTTTACTTCAGTCGACGTTCTCAGAAACACTTAATCTCAAATGAGATACATAGATATTCGAATATCTTATTAAAGTTCTCCTTTATTTCTCAAACGTTGAGTTAGTAAAGAAGTTCAGAACATTAGTTTTCCTCTCCCCAATTGACCAGTTAACTATGTTATAGTATATCTTTCTTGTTGTTCGTTGGTCTTACCGGATTCCAGTTCAATAATTCATCTAGTCTGGTGGAGTATCAAGCTAAGTGGTGTTACTTGAGGTAACATAACTAGGAGAAGGTGCAGTATTTCTCGTATGTAGTAGTAATTTAAATATATACTCATGATAAGCTACACAGAAATATTTGTGTTTCATTCCCGATGGAAATACTCAGACAATTAGCATAGTCATTTCCCTCGTGAATGGAACATAAACGTGTCCGTGCAGCTTATTTGCGATGAGTATTTTTGTACGTTTATCTGGTGATTATATATAGATTGCTCAAAATTGCATTATATATAGAGAGAGATCAATAGCCAATTATATATATATATAAAATTCTGAAATTTAATGAAAAATATATATAGCGCAATATTGAATAATATATTCTTCATCATACAACTGACAGTCCGCCCATTTCAATAACCCCTTACCCTAGATTTGGCTAAGATCAAAGTGTAGTATCTGTTCCGATGGTTACTGCACCCCATACTGGTGTTGTCTTGGCCTTCGGGTCTTGATTTACGCCAGTCAATGGGTCTGTCTTGTGCAGTTCTGGGAGGTCCACCTTCCCAGGCTTTGCCTCCCCTCTTTGGGGAGGAGTAAGTTTATTGCTAACTGTCTGAGGCACCTCTACCGGGGAATGCCGACGGCGCTGCCCAGGCAATTTTTAAACCCCACTTTCTCGACCCGACCTTGGGTCACATCTTACTTGTGGGAGTAAGATAAAAACTGGCCTTGTGCCTAACTCCTGGAGAGGAGTAAATCAATACCCTAGAGTGGCTTTTAACGTTTATAAGTGGTGCTATATCAATTTTGAATGGTTTATATCTACATATTACTCAATATTGAATGAATATATATATATATATATATATAGATATATATATATATATATATATATATATATATATATATATATATATATATATATATATATAAGTCAATATTGTATTATTACATATAATTATGCGAGGATGGATAATCATACACGAGAGTTCAAGAGTTGATAAAATTGTTTAAAGGGGGTTGTCATGACAACTTGGTATGAAGATACTACATCCTATAAGTAAACCCTGACCTAATATTTAAAATAAAAGTATTCTCTCGATTCGGCTATACACTTGCTCATACAAGGAAGAGTGCACCTTCTCCAAGTAATGTTCCGTCAATTAACAGAACTTAGCTGGATACTCCACCAGACTAGATGAATTCTTGCTCTCGAATCCGGTAAGACAAAGAGACCAAAAGAAATATATATGTATATATAAGTATGACTGTATATGGAACACCTTACGCTGTCAAAGTATCGAACATACAGAAGATTATACAAGATAAATACTTTGATATATCGATGTAAGCATATTTAGTAATGATTTATTATATTTGAACTAGTTTTTGTGTTATTGAGCACTTTTGGGTTCATTATGTATGCTTATACAGGGTGGGCAAAAATAAGGGTCCTATTTTTAAAAAGTCATAACTTTTTTATTTATTGATTTTTTTTTTTTTTTTTTAGAATAAGTAAAGGACCCCTTCCGAAGCAAGCATGAGCCGTATTAGCCCTAAGGAACGGACCCTCATTTAGAAAACATTATTTTTGCTTAAAAAACTCCAAACAGTGTAAAAAACAATACTTTAGTTTTTGTAAGTTTTAAGAAGTGTTTTTCGGCTAAAATTTGTTTTGTTTATTTCAAAAAATCTCGGAAGGGTCAGTCTACACACACATAAAGTTTGGTGAGTTTAACTTTTATTTTGTGAAAGTTATTCAAATTCAAGTTATTCAAATTTAAAGATAGGACCCTTATTTTGGCCCACCCTGTATTTACAAAACTTGACGAAATTGGTAATATATTTTATATATATATATTTTATATATATATATATATTATATATATATATATATATATTGCACGTGTGTGCAATGAAGAAAATATATCTCTTTCAGTGCGTTTTTTTATGTGTGGTGCATGAACGTTTATATAAATACGAACAAGTATCGACGTTTTATTGTAATAAAACGATGACAAATATAAAAAAATAAATCCACGTAAAGTCTGTGGATGACACAAACACAGAATATATTTCTCTTGTAAGGGAAATAACGGTTTCACAGCGTAAAGCAATATTCTTCTTTAACGAATAGATTTCTCCAGTATACCAGTAGCGTGGGAAATATATAAACAAAGAGAATACTTAAGCACTATAATTTCTGTTAGTGTCAGTAGTTGGATCTCTCATGGCGCAAAGATAAGATTCATAACACTGCTGGTCACATGTTATAAGTAATCTAGTGTTCGTCTAAACACACAGAAGAACCGGGGTGCAGCTGACCATCTGTCTGTGGATGACATATATACGTGTGTGTGTGTGTGTGTGTGTGTGTATAAAGAGGTCTTGCATAGAGCAGATTCCAAAAATGATTCGAACACTTTGAAATATATCTCTAAACCTTTCTCGTGCCGACAGGCGAAATTCGTTAAAACATCGAATCTGATTGAGGAACTTTGACCCCCCTTCCTTTTTTATATGTCTATATCTATAAAATAGTAACTCTGTGTCTATGTCTGTGTGTGTGTGTCCGCCTGATCCTTGTGTCTTATGTTCACCCAAACTGCTGGACAGAATTGCTTGAAAATTGACATGTGGACAACAGACCTCTCAGTAAAGGTCATAGACTATATAAAAATATACCATTTAAACGCTGTGGGTCCTTGCCCACTCCTACACCCCTTAAAACGGCTTTCGCTTAGATTCAAATTAAATTTAAACTGTAGTAATAATCGGGACTCATCAGCATAGAGATATGACTATTCGCTACCAGTCATGCGATTCGAACCCCGGATTACGAGTATTTTGCAATTCAAATCCGACACTCGGCCAATGTTGAACAGCGAATATATATATATATATATATATATATATATATATATATATATATATATATATATATATATATATATATATATATATATATATGTATATATATTGAATTTTTTTTTTTAAGAGTTTAATTATTAATTATTAATCAAATATAAGTAACAAACAATTATTAACAAATAATAAAATAAAACTTTTTTTTATAATTGGAAGGTTTTTTTTATTTTGAAATTTATTTTAAAGAGTTTATAATTATTAATTAAATATAAGTAACAAACAATTATTAACAAATAACTTAAAACTGTTTATTTATAAATGATAAAAATAAATATTCCGCTAAAAGCTATTCGGCCTAAAATAATTGGGAATCTCTTTTGTGTTAACACTAGTTCACAATTTCCGATTTCAGATACGGCAGCCATGATGAAGTGTATACTTTCTATTTTACCAACCATTTCACTAATATACTTTTATAACACAAAATACACGCTAAAATATTCCTTACTTCAAGGACTGAGTTGTGTTTGAAGGGAATTCCATTTTAATTGTTCTTGCTAGCCGTAATTTGCAATCAATTCATCAAGTGACCCATTTCTTACTTCGGGTCTGTCTATAACTCTCACTTGTTTAACCCCTTCCTTGCTCTTATTTTATACAGTCTCTATCACTCTCGCTTCTT
This sequence comes from Sepiola atlantica, assembly GCA_963556195.1. NCBI lineage: Eukaryota > Metazoa > Mollusca > Cephalopoda > Sepiida > Sepiolidae > Sepiola > Sepiola atlantica. Next base: position 21,080,629 of record OY744539.1, read on the forward strand.
TCTGTCTTCATCAATAATCAAATGTAACAGAACTAATTTTAAAACAGTCGATTATTAAAATCAACCAAAGGAAATATAAGCACCCGTGATAATACTATTAAACCCGTAGCGCGCATGAGAGAGAACATTTTTTTTTTATTTTGTTTTTTTTTTTTTAGAAAAAAATTAACTTACTTTGCAACACATTTTACAGCTCACTTTTTCCTGATTTTAACAATCTAATTAGAGTTCAACGGGTAACATTTTTGTTCTAGTTTATATGTAAAATTCAGATTGTTAAATCAGGGGTTCCTACTGCCACAAAAAGGATTATATTTTAAATAAACATGTGTTTATTTATACTGCAGTCACTGCCCCCCAAACCCACCCTCGCCCCCATCTACCGAGCTACCTACCTACGTCAGATCTCCACTATAGAGTCGATCTTTCCAAATTACCCGCTCTCTTTTCTCTGAAAATGTAATTCTTTTACAAAAAAAAAAAAAAAAAATCAATTTAATAACTAATTTTATATTTGGATTATTCGGACTATTGTTCCTATCTTGGACGTTATTCTCACAAACGTTTCGGCCGATGTAACCTTCAGCCTTCTTCTAGAAAATCTTGTGATAATAACATCCAAGATGAGCTAGTCAGAATAATCCAAACAAAATAAATTATCAATTCTCATCTAAAGTATTCTGAAACGACTAAAGTTTTAGAGGTGGGTTCAGTTCACTATATAATTTTAACGTAAAATTATTCTCTTGATCGAAATTCTGAAAAGGCGTTTGTAAACGTATTTTTTGGTTTGCTGAAGAGACTGGTCGAAATATCAAGTTGTCGAATCATTTTTACATTAAATTTACATAGAAAACCGAACCCACAGTTAAAAATTGAAACAGAAATATTTTCAAATATTTTACATATATATAATCTTAAAATAATAATTCGAATATTTTCTTTCAAAAAAAATAAAAATTGTATAATAAACATCTCATTTAATTCCGTTTTGAAGTATAATAATAAAATTGTCAGACAACATATAGTCTGCTTGTGAGAATTCACATTCGAACGTAACTTTTTGTTGTTATTTTGTTTTACGGCATATCAACTGTTTTCATGTCAGTTAATGCCGAATAAAGTAGGATTTATATTTCTTTAGATTTATATATATAAATTATTCTCCACCCACAGACGACTTCGTTCAGGCTCTTTTACCCTCATCAGTGTAGGAGTGGCGGTTTCCAGACGGTCGCATAGGCTCGAACGCATTCGTAGATTCAGGCTAGAATCACGAGGCAAACGCCCAGAACCACACGACCGCGGGAAATCGACACAGACAGTAATTTAAAGTAAGATACACTTACTCGGCAGGCGGGGAAAGTCTGATTGCTGTTTATAGTGTTACACGCTCGAGCGAAACTAGCTTATATATATATATATATATATATATATATATATATATATATATATATATATATATATATATATAGTATTTCATGTATCCACATAACATTTTATAAGCAGATATACTTTTTTATGTATCAATTTTCAATATTTACTTCAACAGTAGAGAGGAATTAAACAATAAATTAGAGAAATAACAAATCTTGTTATATGCATTCGTATGGCATTTCACATATTTACGCGCGGACAACGTATATTTTTACTATTTATTATTGTTACGTTTTACAGCATGCCAATCATTCAGTCATTTTATGCCGAAATAATCTATGTATTTGTATACGATTGATTTGTAAATTCATTTTTATTTATTTTTATTATCAAGGCCTGATGCCACTCGAGGATAAGGTTTAATGAGATGGAATGATTGTCTGAACAAAGTCCGAATATTTGTGGAGGGGGGGGGGTCGAGATAGGGATCTGTTGACATTGAAGATGACCCAGTTATAATGTGCTTTAATTTGAAGATTTTTTTTAAAATTACATACAACACCTGGTGTTTCCAAATGGTCATCCATTTAGTACTGGCCAGGCTCATTATCGGTTAACTTTAGTCATCTTATGGAAATTGAATCCAGTGACAAAGAAGTCCAGGACGACTGGAAACAATGCCGAGATAAGCGGAAAGCACATACAGCACCTGGTCTTCCCACATGGTCACCCATTTAGTACTGGCCAGGCTAAACGCCGCTTAAACGCGATGTTTTACGAGGACAGGTGTATCAACGTGGATCAAGTGGTATTTATTATTTATAATAATGATAATATAATTAAAGATTATATTAATATTCGTGAAACAATTAACTAAATTAAACACAATAGGTAAGTCAGATTTGCTTCCGGAGAATGTATACGTTTACCATGATAATAATAAACATATTTTGGTGAATCTCTGAAGTTATATTAAGAAATCAAAAGGATAGATCTTCTAAGATTAGAGTATGGTTAAACAAACAACTAAATACATAACAATAGGTAAGTCAGATTTGCTTCCCGAGGATGCACATGTCTACTATAATAATATAAATGTTAAGTAGTCAACTTTCTGAAAGTGTAAGACATACAAGAGGGGAGTCATACATCTTTTAATATTATAGCGAAACCTGAACAATTTAATACATTAATAACAATAGGTGTCACATTTACGTAGAGGGATCCATAAGTTTAGTATTATATATATATATATATATATATATATATATATATATATATATATATATATATATATATTAGTATTTCATGTATCCACATACAATTTTATAAGCAGATATAATTGTTTATGTATCAATTTTCAGTATTTACTTCAACAGTGTTCGATACGTAAGTAGAGCTAGGTAGTAAGCTATGAAAATATACTTATGGCAATTAAGCTACACAGAGGCTCCCGCGTTTCATCCCCGGCGGGAATCTTCAGGCTAAAATGTTAATATAGCCTGAAGATTCCACCCGGGGATGAAACGCGGGAGCCTCTGTGTAGCCTGAAGATTCCCCCCGGGGATGAAACGCGGGAGCCTCTGTGTAGCTTAATTGCCATAAATATATTTTCATAGCTTACTAATATATATATATATATATATATATATTAGATATATATATATATATATATATATGTATTTAGAATGCTTATATATGTATTTATATATATATATATTTAACTAAGAGAGAGAGAGGGAGAGAGAGAGAGGGAGAGGGAGAGAGAGGGAGAGGGAGAGAGAGAGAGAGAGAGAGAGACCCACCCACAGAACTTACATACACCAATTCGACCAAAATACTAAATGGACTATTTGGAAAATTGAAAAAATAAAAAAAAGTCTTATCAAACAAAAACACTCCGTGTTATTTAATGTTTGCCTAAATGAAAATATGCTGCCTAAATACACCCACCACACACACCCATACATATATATATATATATATATATGTGTGTGTGTGTGTGCGTGTCTGTTTTATTCATCGTTGTGAAGTTATATAAAGATATTCAAAAGGTATATAATTTAAGATAATAGTAATAGACATATACAACATAAATAAATAAATAAATCATCGTTTGCGTCCGGAGGATGTTTACTTTTATTTTGTATTAATAAAACTATCAGATAAAATACTGTGTCTCTCTGTGTTTCTCGCCTATACGTAACTAACAATAAATAAGTAAATACGAGAAAACTAAAACGAATTAAAAAATGAGATTTAAAATACGAATATATTTCGAAGTATTATTCTCTATTTCTCCGCCCGGCAATGCAATGTATTTACATCCGGGCAACGCCGGCTAAATACGATGTATAGCATAAATACGGGTATAGAATTTAGGGAGTTTTTTTTTAGTTTCGCTACTAGATAGAAACTATTTTAAATAATGTATAAACTTTGTTATGTACTTACGTGTTAGCTGAAAATAAGATTGTACAGAACAAAATTATGCAAATTCATCCACTATTTTTAAAATTATATAGAAAAAAGAGGGAAATAAACGATCTTAGATATCGCTAGGCATCTTTTACCCAGTTCAGCTTACTGATTATGCAAGGGAGATAACTAAAAAAAAAATTGTCGGAAAGACTCCAAATTAAAAAAAAATGGCGACCGATAGATAAAATCGTTTATTTTTAATTTTTAATTAAATACATACTGGATGAATTTGCGTAATTTTGTGTGTGCATTCTTCTGTTCAGAGACCACGTAAGTACATAACGAAGTTTATACATTTCTTTAGGTATTTTATTTTTAAGAGAGGTCTAACATGTCGTAGCGAAACTAAAGAAGCACCGAATTTAGTTAGTATACCAGTATAAAGGTTACTATTCAACTTTGTGAAGCTATATAAAGAAATGGAGGTTTTGTATTTTATTATTATTTCAATGTCATATCCTGATAGATAGGGGCGTTTAAGCAAGCTAAACATATAAAAAAAAATAATAAAGGAAGTCATTGTTTGACTGCGTAAAGTGAAAGCTGTAGTAAGTTTGTTGTGAAAACCCACCTCAGTTGCCTGCGTCTCACATCTTAAAGTATTTTTCCGGATCTTCGTTGTTGGTGTAGGTAAACGCACTACGGCGTAATCAATCCGAGGAACTCTCTCCCAACTGACGGTCGCCATGTGTATTTACCAAGAAATACTTTAATACTCTTAATTTTTTTAATTTATTATTCCTCGCACCTTTTCTGTGCGATGGTCATTGCACGGGAACCTCTCCGGAATAACAGCCGACGAGTCCTCGACGAATACGACAACACGGGACCGTGTGAGCTGCGCGAGTGGACACAGAAGAGAAAGAATCCCAGATAGGCCGATGGGAAGAGCGATGGTGGGTGTATATAAACCCGAGAAAGGAAAGGGAAGCCTGTCTCGTCAGCCGCTCTATCGGGTTCTCCGCCGTGGCCACCGACTGACAAGTTAAGATTTATTTATTTATATTTTTTTTCTTTCTTCCTTTCTTTCTATTTTCCATGTGCTCGGGAAACGTCCCCTACGTTTCCCGCCCTTACCCTCCAGGCGAATGCGTGAAGATTGAAACTGCGTGAGTGCTTGTTGTGCGAGCGCAGGGGTTTTCCGCGCGGCCGTTAAGCTGAGTACAATTATGGCAACAGCGTAGATTTTCGCCACGCGTGTTTTCCTCTAATTGTGACATTGTTTTAGGCGGACGAATTCGACACGTTCCTCTACACCAGGGGTTCCCAACCTTATTTTGCTTGTGCTCCCCCCTCCTGCGAGCTATTTTATCATGTCTGCACCCTATATATGCATATATAATTTTATAATCAAATATTTATTTCTAGGTTAATAAAAATTTCGTAACATGAAATCAAAATCTTGAAAATGTCACTAAACATACGCACACATCAAATAAACAATGTGGACTCCAGTTGAAAATCCCTGCTCTACAACCAAACATTTTGTGTACTATTGAATATTATTAATAATGATAATTTTATATATATATATATATATATATATATATATATATATATATATATATATAACATCAACATCGAACGTTCGATCCTTGTCTAAGTTAGCCATGCTGATGACAGCTTCGAGCAAGAAACACGTGTCCATAGGTTACTTTAATGTACGTATAAAACTAATATATATATATATATATATATATATATATATATACATTATATATATATGTATATATATATATATATTATATATATATGTATATATATATATATATACATACATGCATACATTATATATAAATATATATATATATATATACACACACATACATACATGTATACATTATATATAAATATATATATATACACACATACATATATGTATACATTATATATATGTATACACTATATATATATATACACACATACATATATGTATACATTATATATAAATATATATACATATATGTATACATTATATATAAATATATATATACACACACATACATATATGTATACATTATATATAAATATATATATACACACATACATATATGTATACATTATATATAAATATATATATACACACATACATATATGTATACATTATATATAAATATATATATATACACACATATATGTATACATTATATATAAATATATATACACACACATACACATATGTATACATTATATATTAATATATATACACACACACATATATGTATACATTATATATAAATATATATATATACACACACTAATATATATATATACATTATAAATAAATATATATATACACACACTAATATATATATATATATTATAAATATATATACACACACTAATATATATATACATTATAAATATATATATACACACACTAATATATATATATATATACATTATAAATAAATATATATATACACACACTAATATATATATATATTATAAATATATATATATACACACACTAATATATATATACATTATAAATATATATATACACACACTTATATATATATATATATACATTATAAATAAATATATATATACACACACTGATATATATATATCGGCGAGGAATACGGACGTTTGGGACATTTTTGGGAGGGTAGAATGACATTAAACAAGTATAAAAACGAGAGGAAACGATTTAAAAAAAATTAATGTACTAAGCCGGCTTTCGTCCACACTCATCAGAGTATTAACGTGGAAGTAATTAAATACGACTAAAACCTAAAAAAAATTATAATGAAACTAGTGACAAGTTTAGGAGGAAAAAAAAATATGAAAAAAAAATAATTATGAATAAAAAAAAATATGGGGAGGAGGGTCACAAGTTGATCACATTAAGTTCTAAAAGCCACTCCTTTTGTTTACAAAGGGAGGGTTTGATTGACTTGATATATATGGCTTCCAGGACTTTGAGGTGGAATCGAGAATGCGATTTACTTATGACAGAAAACCAGTCACTAGTGTACGTCGACGCACATTCGGCGCTATTTATAAGATGGTCAGCAATAGCAGACTCGGATGTATTGACTAAATTATTTAAATTATTTAGTCGGCCCCGGCGTATGGCAGGGGGGATGTGTTGTTTTATTCTGGATTTAAACCGTTGCACTGTTCTTCCCACGTATACGGCATCGCACCGACATTTAAATTGATAAATAATGTTAATGATATGTTGGGGTGGGAGTACATCCTTATGAACGGATTTTAACAAAGGTCGAGCAGAAAAACACGATTCTAGGATTAGATGCCTGGTAACACCGACGCACAGCTACAGAAATTTGATTAGCAAATTTTATGCTAATATTACCGAACCAATGTAATCTGAGGTACGCCGGGCATTTTGGAGGACCAAAAAGTGTAGGCTTGTTAAAGTGAGCGATCTTAGTAACGATATTAGAATTAACAATATCGAGAGGGTACCCATATTCAACGAGCACCTCTTTGATAAATTTAATCTCCGAATCAATCAGGGATTCAGAGCAAATTTTTAAGGAACGATGAACCAAACATTTAATCAGATTTATTTTTCTTTGTATGGGACAAAAAGAGTCCCAGTGACAATATAAACCAGTAAATGTAGGTTTTCGGTAAACAGATGTTAGAAACAATGAATCAGATTTATGCACTAATACATCCAGAAAAGGAAGGGTGAAGTTGTGTTCCTTCTCACAAGTGAACTTTAACGCAGGGTGTAATTGATTGAGTGCATTAAGGAGTTATATGGAATCTGACTCATTGTTAAACACGCAAAATGTATCATCTACGTATTGAAAATAAGTAAGTGGTTTATTGATACGGGCCAAAGGATTATGCTCGTGAAAACCTACGAAGATATTGGCCAACGAAGGACCAAGAGATGACCCCATAGAAATGCCGTCGATTTGCTGATACATGACATCATCAAAACTGAATTCGACAGACATGGTAGCAAACCGCATCAGTTCTACGAAGACCTCCTCAGAGATAATAGGAGCAACTGAGAAACCACGATATAAAACATCAGCACAAATATCGATGATTTCTTGTAAGGGAACGCATGTAAATAAACTGCTGATGTCGAAAGAACACAAACTTATTCTCAGCAGAAAAAGGGCAATTACGTATATATCCAGCAAAAGTGAATGAATCTTTGATACAGTTGGCCGAATATACTTAAAAGGACAGTTTAAAGCAATTAAGCCAACCATTTAGTTAACTGATGCTGAACCGACCCTACCACGTTAATACTCTGATGAGTGTGGACGAAAGCCGGCTTAGTACATTAATTAATTTTTGTAAAAATCGTTTCCTCTCGTTTTTATACTTGTTTAATTTCATTCTACCCTCCCAAAAATGTACCAAACGTCCGTATTCCTCGCCGTTATTAAATGTTGTACCACGAAAAATTTATTTAGTGTGTATATATATATATATATATATATATATATATATATATATATATATATACACACATCATATATAAATATACACACGAATATATATATATACATCATATATAAATATATATATATACGCACACTAATATATATATATATATATATATATATATATATATATATA
>OY744539.1:21094061-21096561 GCA_963556195.1 Sepiola atlantica
GACAAGGTCAGAGATTACATCGGCCGAAACTCCGTGAGAATAACATTTAAGATGAGAACAGTAGTCCGAATAATCAAAATAATACTATAAACACTTAAATTGTTGTACTTAAGAGGTTTTGACAGAATTAGCCAATCAGACCCCAAATTATTGTGTGTGTTTTTTTTTGTACGAGTTATCTTTCCCTGATCCGAGGCGCTAACCTGAACAATAGAGTGCATTGTCCAGTCCAAACAAAGACTAGAATAACAACTTCACGATAATCTTCGTGATCAAATCCTGATTGTGTATCTTGAACCAGAACCATTAATCGAAGACGCGATTATTCCTGGAAGAAAATGAACAAAAAAACTCATCTATTTTTCACCGGTTCAAAAACAAAACATGATCGGGTATTTTTAAGATGCGTCTATTTAATCTGCGCACTTAACGATGAAAATGCTATTTGAAACTTAAGCGTGACAGACCGACGAAAATACTTTCTTAAGCGTAAGTATAACAAATCAACAACAAAAAAATGATTTAAGCGTGGCAGACCAATGAAATGCTATTTCAAACGTAAGCACGGAAGACGGACGAAAACTTTATTTTAAGCTTAAGCGTGACAAACCGAAAAAAATATTTGAAGCTCAAACGTGACAGACCAACGATTATGCTATTTCAAGCTCAAACGTGACAGACCAACGATTATGCAATTTTAAGCTCAACCTAGAAAAATCGACAAAAAATTAATTTTTACGTTTAAGCGTGACAAACTGTAACACATCCTATTTCAAACTTAAGAGAATCGACCTACAAATATGTTATTTTAAACTTAAGCATGACAGACTGGCAAATATGCTTTTTCAAACAAAGCACTGACAGACCTATGAATATGCTATTTTAAGCTTAAGTGTGACAAAACTAAAAATCCTAGCGTGACAGTTCGACGAATATGCTATTTCAAGCTTTAGCGTGACAGACTGGCAAATTTGCTATTTCAAACGGCCCACTGGCAGATCTACGAATATGCTATTTTAAGCTTGAGCGTGACAAAACTAAAAATCCTAGCGTGACAAATCGACGATAAAGCTATTTCAAGCTTTAGCGTGACAGGCCCACCGGGTAACAGACGGACATAAGCTCCCACAGAGATGCTTCGGGGTCATCTAAAAACAGAATAACATTTGAAAAATAATTGATATTTCTTTTGCTACTTTTGGTCCGTTGGTCCGCCACTCGGGTTGCTTTCAAGGGTCGCCTTGTGTTCTCCTCTGAACGGATTAATTCAAGCCAAATGTTTTTCTACGTTGTGGAGAATGTGTTTATTCAGATTAGAATGACGCCATTTTCTATAGAAGGCTGCAGGTTAAAGTGTTTTGACAGGTGAATCTGTTGTCTCCAAGAGTTGCTAAAAGACTCAGCCTCGATCTGGATTCACGTCTTACAACCAGAAAAGGAAGAAGAAAAAAAAACGTATTTCTAGATGAGACATTAAAACATTCTTTTTCTTTAAATAACACTTACATGAAGAGTCGCCATTTTAGATATTTGTAGAAGTCAGAGGTCACGTGTTAACAAATAAAATAACGAAACGATTTGTATTTCTTGTATCATTCGGACAACTGTTCTCATCTTGGATGTTATTCTCACAACGTTTCGACCGATGTAACCTCCGACCTCATTCAAGTGCGTCCTGTGGAACTCGCGAATCTCTACGGAATTTCGAACGGAACCATTTATTTAATCCACGGGAGTAGATGGTTCCCGTTTTGTCAGTCATGACCCGTGGCGCAATGGATAAAGTGCTAAGCAATAATCCGTTCTAAGTGACAAATTGAAGGTTCCAGGCGATACTAAGAATAGAATTAAGAATTATTTAATATTTATATGCGTGAATTAAATAAAGGATTCTGATTGAAATTCCAAAAGATTCCCGAGTCCAACAAGACGTACCTAAAGAATGCCGGAGGTTACATCAGCCGAGATGAGAAATGTGATCGAAATCATACAAATTATTAATCTTTATTCAAAAAAAAATCAGAAACATAAGACTCGATATTAAAAACGAAAACATTAAAATATTCATTTGCTTTTAAATAAATCCACATAGAGTTGTTTATTTATTACTAATGAGCCACCACTTATCAAGACCAAAAACCACTGAAGGATAAGAGTCAATGAGATGGATAAATTGATAGTTGAAACATGAAGATTATTATGAGAGGATTGAAAATGATTAATGAAATAAGTAAGTTTTTATTACTTATGAGAACATTTTCTGGAAAGTATTTTTTGACATTGGATTTAAAGACAATCCTGTTGTAGTTAATAGGGTAGCACTCCCGTGGTGACGTGTTACACGGATGGGAAGTTCTTGGAACGTAATTCTGTTCATGGAAACCCCGTTTGATGTTAGGCACGGAGGAAGAACGGAAAGTTCTTTGGGGTTGTGGCAGGACGACTAGTTCTTGCTGTGAATGTTTTACAAGGTGGAACCAGAGATTGGAACCGAGTCAAG
>OY744539.1:21106561-21241561 GCA_963556195.1 Sepiola atlantica
ACCCCTTTCCTAGGAATTAAGTAAAATTGAACTCATGTTGCATTAATCTATGCAAATAATCTTAGTAGGTACTTTGTCGTGGTATTAAATCATTTTTGTATTTGAGGGTACGTTATTGGCTTAATGTATACCGTTGCGAAGAGAGTTAAAATATTTGGCGGCAAAAGCGTAAAATTCCTTACTATACACCAAGGTTTCCTTAACGTTGTACGTGATGTCTCCCAATCTAAAGCTGCTATTTTCGAATCCAATCGGATATATGGTTTATACTTAAGTACTTATACCGCCGATTAAAGGTATGAACCGACAGCCCATTTCTCAGAAATAGACTAACATTGAACATATTGTATTGTCCTATGTACTGAATCGTTTGTATTAGGTACGTTATTTCGGTAATAAATAACCTCAAAAGGGTTGATATGTCGTAAAGCAAACATACTAAACTAAATTTGGATAAGGTCCAGGATATGAGAAACATTAAGACTGCTCCAGTATTCAATCTCTTATCATACTAAAGCTAAGTTAATCAACGTTTGTTTCCCTAAGGTTTTTTACTACATGCTATATTCACACAAAATATATGCTAAATATTCCTTGGTTTAAGGATTGAGTTATGTTTAAAACAAAGATCTATTTCAATTGTTCGAATTAGCCATTATTTGCTATTAACTCATCAAGTGGCCACTCTCTTATCATATGTCTGTCTATAATTCTCACCCTTTATCATTGTATGTTCTTTCGAACCTGCACTTCTTATACGGTATCTATCACTCTCACTTCCGTATCCCTCTCTCCGTTTATGAAGAGTCGAATATAATGAACAAAGAAAATAATAAAACGATTGAAATAGCCTGTTGTATACAAAAGGGAATACAACCACAATACTTAATTAACCCGTAGCTGAAGAGAGAAAGAGAAATGAAGAAGAGAATAAAAAGTGTGAGAGAGGGGTTATTGCAAGCAGAAAGAGAGTACTTTTAGATTTTGTCTTTTTATTTTTTTGTAACTTGAACTGGATTTGAAAACTTACTTTTCCTGATTTGCACATTCTAACACGATCGAAATGAACGAACCAGGGGCTTATATTTTTCTAATATATATATATATATTTATTTTATACGTACATAAAAGTAATCTATGTGTTTCTGGCTCACAGCCGTCATCAGCATGGCTAACTTAGACAGAGATCGAACCTTCGATATCGATGTCTGTAATCCAGCGTTCTACTACTGGACCAAGACGCTCAGTCTAGAAATATGTACGATTTTTATTTTATTTAAATATATATATATATATAGAGAGAGAGATAGAAGAAAAAAGAGTGATAAATATGCGACGATTGTCCAAATTTATTTCAAATTTCAATTGTTCAATGCAAGGTGTATTCAGTAATAAACTAGTGTTTATTATTCTTTCCTTAAGCCAAGGCTTTTCAAAGATCGAAAGTTTTCTTCACATTCTACAATTCATTTGACTTCTTTTCAACGGAAATTTACCACCCGGACAATCGGCATACATTTTTCACGGAATTTTTCTTTTTATTCACTGCGTTTTTTTAACAAAAAATCCTTTAATAATAATTTTCATATTTTTCAAATATTTGAACTTTGGTTTTTTCGAAAGCCAACTTATCCATCTGTATTTCTTCTCTGATGATAAGATTTCGATCTTTGAAAAGCCTTGGCTTAAGGAAAGAATAATAAACACTAGTTTATTACTGAATACACCTTGCATTGAACAATTGAAATAAATTTGGACAATCGTCGCATATTTATCACTCTTTTTTCTTCTATCTCTACAATTGCTCTATCTCGTATATTGAGCTAATCCTCTTCACAATAGGTTCCATCTACTAAACGTTTTTACTTTGGTTTATATTTGATCCTATATATATATATATATATATATATATATATATATATATATATATGTGTGTGTGTTTTTGAAGTTTTTCAATCTTTAAATATATATATATATTAACTCACTGAAACAGTTTTTCATGGTGAAGAACTGATGATTCCTTACATAATGTTAAGAGTAGCATAAATTCTTGGAAGCAAACTAATATAGTGACTGTAAAAAATAAATGGACTGACATTTTCCTACAAAAGACTTGGGACTAAAAGTGTTTTTTTCATAAACTTTTAATGGTTTAAAAACCTCAAAGACACACACACATATATATATATATATCTATTAGTGCGACTCACCCATAATAAAGAGAAAGCAAAACCATGCTTTGCAGCAAAACAATAGTAAAATAACCTCCAATTATCACTTAAAACAAGATAAGAAACAGAGAATGCGAATAAACGAATATGTAAAAAAATAATAAAACTGCAAATGGCGTTAAAAAATAAAGTGTAACGGTTTTACATTACACACGCACACACGACATATTACATATTAAATATAGCGCAAAAACATACGCATATGCACAAAAGAAAAGAAAAGCTTTGTAACAAAAGAGTGAATAAAAGAATATAAGAAAAGTAGATGAAAAAAACGTGAAAGTTTCTAATAAATGTCTAAAGGCGAAACAGAAACTATAATTCGGAATAAAATGAATGATAAAAAAAATAAAAGTTACGTATTAAAAAATAAAAAAGACCACTTAAAAAATGTGACAACAAAAAAAGAAGATACTTTATCTATTAATATTGGAACGCAGAACAAAAATAATAAATAAATAAACAATAAAACAATAGAACGTATCAGACAAAATGGATGTGGGAAACCATGGCGCTAGTCGATGTGCTTGTGGGGGAGATGGTGGGGTTCGTGCGAAGGGCAGTGCACAGTGCGCGCAAAATATCAAAGTTGTTGTGTCTCGGCACCTTATTACAAGCTGTATAGCTAAATTGCAACCACAAAGAAGGCGGTGGAGGAGACGTAGCGTTAATATCGTTGACATAGTTATGAAGATGTCTTCAGGACAATCTCAAGATGGGTCCCCATGGTCAGCAATGTCGTTCGCTGCCGTGACATTTTGTTCTTTGTTTTCTGATGTTAGCATGGGTCGGAGGGGGGGAGGGGGTCGTCGTGGCAGTGTTTTGACTTTTCTTTGCCATTTTTTCTTCTCTCCTTTCTTATATTGCATATTTTGTTAAACACAATAATATATATATATATATATATATATATATAGATATATATATATTGAAAATGGCATTATACATGACAGAAACACACATACATATATGTGTCTATATATATATATATATACATATATATATATATACATTAAAATAAACATAGCCGAGCAGGTTCTGAAACGATTGTCGGATACTCCAACTATGTTTATTTTAATATAAAAGCTCTAATATATATTGAGCACTTTTGAAAAGTAATGCTTTTGTTCATTTAGTTAATATTTGAACTTAATTAATTAATATATATATATATATATATATATATATATATATATATATGTGTGTGTGTGTGTGTGTATATGTATTTTAAAAATATTAATAATATTAGGAGAGAAAAAAACAATTTTCATAGATTGACCCATAAGAAACGGCATTCACAGAAGCAACCCTGAACTGCTAACAATACAGAAGTTTCCCCCTCCCTTCTGTATTCCTAGTGAAAGCAGTACTATTATGGCAATCATATAGGTATTCAAGTGTTTAAATCTTATGGATCCAAAGTAAATCCACTAATTCCAGTATTCTTCACCTCTTTTCGATAACCACCGCAAATAAACTTGCGGTATCAGAACAGCCTCTTACCATTGATTTCTCGCTGGTAAGGACCATTAGTCTTCTCTGGGATTTGGGTGGCAATAAGCCTCCCCAAGGTCCCAGTATTCTCCGCACTTTTTCAGTGAAGGTCTGGTTTGTGCTGTCCCTCCTCAGTCTTCTCATCCTCCTCGACCTTTTACAAATATTTTGTCTTGTGTCAGCTTAGGCCGGCACCAGTTAAAAAAACATATTGAAAAAAAAATATATTTTGGGGGGTGCGGTGGGGATGGAAGGAGGAGAGCTTATAGTTTTTTTTAATGATTTCTTTTCCTTGGTTCCTTTTTGTGTGGTGTTAGATGAGGCCGATGTAATTTATTGTGTGGGGGGAGATTATGAAGTGATGTTTCTTGCAGTTTCTCTCCCTTGGTTTTTGTTGTGCTGTTCTTCGTGTGTTTTTTTCCTGTTGTAAATTCCTGACTAGTTTCATTTACCACTGGAAAACCTCACAAAATACATAAGTGAACTTAAGTACATCAGTCGTTAAACATAAACGAGAGACCTAAACCTACATCGTGAAATAAAAGGGAGAAAATTATGCCTATATAAAGTTAGAATTTAAATAATTCAAAACATTATATCAGCTTGACTTCATAATTTATTTCGCCTCAATAATATAATAATAATATATATATATATATATATATATATATATATATATATGAGAGAGAGAGTACTTTGCTTGAACTCTGAATTGTAATAAAATTGATTCGCACCTTATTTTATTCTTTCACTTTATCTAATGCTATTACTGCTCTATCCAGTATATTGAGCTTCATTTTTATCCAGATGTTCACTAATTAAAGATATTAGTTTGCTCTTATATCTTTTGTTGTATTAACCTTATATATATATATAAATATATATATATATATAAATATGCGGATTTGCCACATAATTTTAAAGCCAAAAATGACTTTCTATTCTACATTTTAGATGTATTTTCGGAGTGTCACAAGCTAAATAATTTTTCTTTTATAAAATTTCATCCTATTTTACGGGATCAAATTGTTAATCTAAAAAAGTAAATATTCGATTAATACAAAATAAAATAATTTCGGTGTGCAATTATCGAATGTAAACAGTATTTTTGATGAAGGAATCGTATGTACAATTCAAGTACGCCTTCTATTCACACTGATTGATTTAGCCTTTCTTCTTTCTCCCGTTACCATTTCTATAATTTAAAACGAAAGCAGTGATTAGTCATATCTATGTCGATTAGAAAACCAAAACGCATGAAATATAAATTAATATAAGTAAATCGGAAACAAATGTGTTGCTTAATTCGTTGCTAAATTGTCAGTAGTTCTTCATGTATTATAGTATTAGTACATTTTATTTGAAAGAAGAGTTCCTTTTCCCCTCCACTAAATATCCGGACTCGCACTAATATATATCCACGATCTATCCACGGTCGGAAACACATCTAGAAGTCTTCTTTTAGAATGGCGTTCATCTCCGCCGTCGCGTTAGATTCAGCAGATGTTTGTTGAAGATGCGATGTGTAACACAAATTAAGGAGTGGTTCAACCGATTCAAAAATGGCTGCACATCAGCGGAGAGTGACTAGCTTTCTGGTAGAGCTCAAACTGCTCGGTGTGCAGCTGTTGTAGAGAAGGTGCGAAAAAAGAGATAATGTGGAACACAAGAAGACTTCCAGAGGTGTTTCCGGCAGTGGATGGATTAGTGGGCTAAGTGTGTGCAAGCACAAGGGGCCTACTTTGAAAGGGATTAGTCACGTAATTAAATATTTTTATGGTCTAAGGTCGGATACGTTTTAACAGGCCTCATATATATATATATATATATATATATATATATATTATATATATATATATAGTGTGTGTGTGTTAGTTCATAAAGGCTCGAAAATCGAGTCGATAATTGCTCGAAATATTCTATATTCAAACCGTGTCTGTTTTTCGCGTAGCGCAACCTGCAAAATACAAATTAGTACACCTGAGTATCTTCTATCTTTCCTAAATTGCTCATATCCAAAATTACATATATATGGAATAGTAGATAAGCATTACAACCGACTAGTTACAATGATAACACAAACACATCTCTAAAGCCTAACATATATTTTTTCAGGAACCTGCCCCTAATCTATGGTAGAAAAACGAAAGATGACATCCAGGTCTATTGAGGTGTTATGCCCCGGGAAGTAGCTAGATATATCTTGGCGGAGGTTTTAAATACAAGAAGTAGAATTACTGAAACAATTTGCATTAGATGGTGCTGGGTATCCATGCCACATAGAGTCTGCCTAGTTTTTCTAATTAGTTTGCAATGTTTGCTCGCACGACATTCGATGATGATGATGCTCTTTTATTTGGAGAAATGCTTGATTTGCCGGTGAAGTGGGGTTGATTATGTAAAACCTTAAATCTACAGTTCGGAGAAAGAGGAAAGGGAGAGAGAGTGAATAAGAGAATGAGAGGGGCGAGGTAAATGTGGAAGAATGATATTAGGTTGGCTGGAGAAATGTGTTTGTGTTATTATTTTTACTAGTCTGTTATTTGCTTATCCACTATTCCATTTTGTCTGAAATGTACGTGTGTCTATGTAAACATTTGCCTTGTAAGATTCAGTCATCTCCGTTGGTTATTGCCGTTTTCCATTCTTATTTCGCGATTCGTTCTTGTTACTTTCTGCTAAATTGTCTTCTATTCTATTTCTTCTCTGAACCCAACCCCTCAACTCCACTCATTGTACCACACCCGCCTTACCCACCCCATTAAGGTTCTATGAAGTGAGAAGTGCCGCTACTGTCAACGACTAATTTCGGTTGAGAAAAGGTTTACAAACGAAAACAGATAAAAAAATAAAAAAATAAAAAATAGAAAAATAAAAAAAATAAAAAAAAAAATAAAAAAATAAAAAACAAAAAAATCGTTGCTGATTATTGAATAATGTTATCTTTGCGGAATAAGTTCACAGATTTGAGGGGCTTTAAGTTTTGAGGGCGTGGTCAACACTTTCATTAGAACATCAAAAGCAAAGCAATAATAAATATAAAAGTAAAAAAAAACGAACTATTATTGCCATGCTATATTGTGGCCATCATACGTTTAGAAAGCCATTTCATTGAGTCGCGTTTTTCTGCTGACGTCACAGTGGTCGGTATTAAGAACATACACACACCACTTCGAAGGGAACGGTTACAAACTACATGTAGACGTATGACGGTGGTACTTTCTCTCGTAAATTATTTCATATTTGATCTAGTTATTGTTTGGTATTTAAGAAAGGATACTGATGGTTTCGTTCATGCCGTTTTCAAGGTGGAATTTTGATAGCGATTTTAAGGTAAAAACTATACATACATTTTTTTAAACTGACATTCAAGATGGATGAGAAACCTGTCTTGATAGGAAAACATCAAATAACAAACAAATACGTGCTTGTTTCCTCTAAGGTTTGGAATATAGTGGTTTTATGGTAAAACTATATCAAAAATCCTTACAGAATAACTTTACCGATTGCTTGAACGCCTTAAATTTGGGTGAGGAGACGTGCTCAACACCCTCATTAGAACTTTAAAAGCAAAGCCACAAACAAAAATGTTTAAAAAAATATTGTTGCTTTGTTGCATTCACCGTATTTCTGCACGCGACGTTTCAACTAACCAAAAGAAAGATCCAGGTTGTCCTCGATGGCCGTTCATCTAAGCAACATGACACAAATGCTGGTGTACCCCAGGGATCTATCCTTAGACCGTTATTGTTCCTGATCTTCATAAACGACCCCCCCCCCCGATAACATTTAGTCTGAGATAGGTATATTTTCTGACGACACCACACTTTACTGTCGTCATGTGGGCAAAATGGACGCGACCATATCCGAGGCAATGGCTGAATGCTTAGAAAATGACTCCCAGGCTGTAGTGGATTGGGGTCATAAATGGTTGGTAATTTTTAATGCCGCAAAAACAAAGCTCCTTTCCTTCAACAACAACAAGAAACCTCTTCAACCACTGATTGGCATGGCAAATAACACCCTACCTTAGAGTTCAACATTCAAACTCCTCGGCCTAACCTTCACAGGCAACATGAATTGGAACAAATACATTGAAGACATTGCCAAGGCTACAAGAAAAAAGGTGGGCTCCCTCTACCGTGCTAGTAAACTTCTCACACCTGACATTATCCTGTATCTCTACAAAGCCACCATCCGCCCATGCATGGAGTATTGTTGCCCCATCTGGGCTGGTGCATCATCCAGTAGTATCTTCCTCTTAGACAAGGTCCAAAAAAAGAGTCCCCAACCTAACAGGTCCCTCACTGTCCACCAAGCTCCAACCCCTGTCCCATCGCTGCTATGTTGCGTCCTTGTGTTCGTTTTACAAATACTTTAATGTGCTCCGATGAATTTGCTGCACTTGTGCCCCCTCGTCGTAAATATACCAGACCAACCCGACAATCAGCTAAATCCCATCCATTCAATGTGGAGGTCCCCAGATACCGGAGAGCCTTCTACCTCAATAGCTTCTTTCCTCGTGCTGCCGGCCTCTGGAAATCCCTCCCTGCTTCCTGTTTTCCCGACTGTACCGACATGCAGAGGTTTAACACTAATTTAAACAGACGTCTCACTACACAGCTCCTAACTTAGGATAACACCAAAAACCTACACCTTAATTCTCAGTAACCACTTACGTCTACAGTGGCGGCCTGTCTTGTTTGGGGTGAAATATGTTAAAAAAAAACCTCAAGATAGTCAACGCCGATATTTTTACTACTCCAGCAGAATATGCACCCCAACACTTGAAATATATAAACGATTATTATAATAATGTTGTTCAGTCGGCTAAAAAGGAACGTCAAAAGTGTCGGAACATTTGTTTCTAATGTTATTTTTAAGTACTTTTGTATTTTGAATAATGAGTTTTTTAAAGGGTCAAAAACTTGTGATATCGACAAGGACATCGGATCGAAGGTGTTGATCCAAATCCGCGAGAGAGATAGAGAGAAAGATTATTGTTTTGATTTAATTGGTTGACACTGTTTAAGAAGATGTAATTTATTTAAATAAGTCCTTATTTACTTGCCTCCACACGAGGACAAAGTTATTTTGTTTTCTCCATCAAGACGTAAACGTTGCGGGATGACATTCTAATGGCCATGGTGTTGCCTCGATTGATAGCTAGGCAAATCCGCTGGAACATCAACGTGATCCCCCATGGCTCGTTCCTACAAGTGGCTATCATTCCGTCCAGTGCCTCGTATAAATCGTGACGTGTCGGGATCGAAGGCATTTCGACCGAGATCGATCAAAAATTGAAACGGTCAGTCAGTGAGCTGTATTCTTTGTTTCTTCTGGTTTCGGCAAACTTGACTGGGTTGCCAGCATGGACAACAGATTCCGCAATTGTTGAAGGAGCAAAAGGGCCACAGTAAGTAGCGTCACATATAGTGATGGAGCGATTCCAATATTTTTTCCGATTCCAGTACAATTACTGATTCAGTTCAAAATTCCCGATGCCGATACAATTACCAATGCTGTTCTAAATTCTTGATTCCGATACAATTACCTATTCTTTTTTAAATTATTGATCCTGATACAATTACCGATTCTGTTCTAAATTCCCGATTCCGATACAATTACAGATTTCCGATTCTAAAATCGCATAATCACCTAAAAAAGTTGAATTTCATTTTTTTGGAGATGCGGGATTTTGTACTTTTTAGCATGGATTTAATTTTTTTTTTTTTTTTAAATTTGACAAACTTCTTAAAGTTTCCACATTCATGTATTCTATCCAAGATTTTGATAAACTTATTGTCAGATTTATATCCATACTTTTCATTCGTGCCAATTTTTCCTATTTAGCCACTCGTGCCATTTTTACCTGTGCCATTTTTACGGGACCATTTTTTTCGGTGCAATTTTTTTACCTAAAATCGTTACGATCTATACATTTGGATTTTACTGGTAGTTCAAAATCAATAAATATTTATCATTGTATTATTAGTACCATCAATAGAAAATTAGGTTTTAAAATACGTGAATAAAAGAATCGTGTTTCGGATAAGAAATTAGGCTCAAAATCTTCCGATTCCGATACCCCGAAAAGTTCCGATTTTTCCAATTCCGATTAATCGTCCCAACACTAGTGACATACGAGTTGCTTTTCAGATCGAAAAAGCAAAGCGTGTCATGTGGTCGGGTCGGGGACCATCACATCTGTTTCATAATTATTATACAAATGAATTAACGAACAAATTCTTGATATTGTGTAATTATTTTTGCCAGGGTAAACTTTCTAAATTTATTGAGTTTATTGATTGCAGGGTCAGATAACCCTTCATTTGGGACCGGGCAATGGCTCCTTATCTTCACAAATCAAGCCATTTGGTGAAATGACTTTTAGAACCGATAGGCTATCATAGCCACAACGCAAATAAACGCTAAAGTTTTTGTTTTTTTTAAAAACATTTTTTAAATTACCGACGGGGATTGGTTTCTCAAGCAATTATATTTAGAGATGAGAATAGCAGATATGTTTACACCGTTTTAAAGGGATGTACTCTTTCGAACTTTCATGATTTTTGTTTTGTACTGTTTATTGTCTTGTTTTGTACTGTTTATTGTCTAGTGAACTGTCTGTCTATATGTCGGTCTCTGCGCTCAATTGAAAACAAAAGAAATGTAAAATACACAGTTTTTTCATAAAGAAATTTCAATTATGTAATTCATAAATTCATTAGGATTAAAGTTTTATTGTTGTGTTTCTTTATCTATCGGATGCATGCATGAACACAGAAACACAAACAAATACGCAAACAATTCTGCAGTGTGGGTTGTTTTTATGATAGTAATATTAATAATTATTTATGTAGGAATACTTATAAATACATATATGTATGGCAAGTAAGCATAACAGTAACGTCTCCCTCTCTCCCTCTCTCTCTCTCTATATATATATATGGGAAATGAAAAAGGAAAAACCAAAATATGTTTTATTTATGTATTCATCAACATTTCGTCTTTATTTGTAAGACTTCCTCAGGATGATAATTTTAAGAAAAATGTCATGCAAGTACATAGAAATATTGGGTTGACATGATGGGTTGATGAGAAGAAGTAGTAGCCACTACTGGGAGCTCAGGACCAAGGTCCGGGCTGAGGAGAGTCGGTGGCAGAGACTGAAATGAATGTGGATGGCTGTGAGTGAGAAAGAGGAGGGGTGGGAGAGTTAATGAATTTGTCATAGGGTAGGAGAGAGGGAAGGGGGTGCTGAGGTTTTTGTCGTGGTGAGGTGTAGCATAGATTTTGAGGGCTGGGGAAAGAGGAGGGAAGGGGGAGGCTCTGTGTCTTTGGTGTGTAGATAGTATCATAGTTTTAGAAACAGATTTGAAGAAATGAAGATGATTTGAAAGTAAGCGGGGTGGGTGGGTAAGAGTGTGAAAGAAGTAGTCGAAAGGGTGAGATGGGTGAGGGGAGATTTTGTTGTGGTTAGGGGTGAAATCTTTGGAGAGTAGGAGTATTGACCAGTTGGCTATGTCAGGAATGTGTGAATATAAGTGAGTTAGAAGGAAAGTGTTGAAATGTGCTGTGAATATGATAATGAGCGGAAGGAAAAAGAAAAAGAAAAAGAGGGGAAAAAATAATATTAATTTTGGCGAGGAATAGGTTAAACGTAGTTTTGTGCATATATATATATATATATATATATATATATATATATATATATATATATATATATTTGAAACGGTTTTTGAAACCAGTAAAATGACGAGACTTTTTATTTTAATAAACATATTTTTTATTTAAAATACAAATTTTTGATTCACAAATGAAATAATGTCAGTCGACTTCGCTCTTTCCCTTTGTGAATGTTTCTATATTTAAGCCCCGAAGATAATTATTATCTGTTTATTTAATATGAATGTATCCAGTCAAAACACGGGTATCTTTTGACAAAGCAACGTTTACTCAAAAAGTACATAAATGTATTTTTACCTTCTCTGCAAGAGTTAAACACAAGGTTAGGTGAGGTTTTCAAAAGCCAACGCACTAAGTGAAGTGTACTCTGTCCTACAGAAAATGCTCTAACAGCCCCGTCGGCATTCCTCAGTAGGGGCGACTCAGGCGATTAGAAATAAACTAACCACATCTTAGAGAGAAGGTGAAGCCAGGGAGGGTGGAACCCCTAGGTTATGTTGTTTTGTTTTACGGCATAGCAACCATTTTAGGGCTATTCAATGCCGAATCTGGTGATTTTGGTAAAAGTTTTTATGCTTCAAGTTCTTTATATATTCGCATATTTATTCATGTTATTTGGTTTGGGTGTTTTGTAGAGGAAAATCGTTATCATGTTTTGAATTTTGCAAAGAGAAATTGAAAAACTCAAAACATAATAACGATTTCCTTCTACAAAAGAAAAATTGAGAAAAAAGAGAAATTGAAAAACAATAACACCAATGTTTGGTGCATTTTTGGTCAGGGAGCTAGTGTCTTAAGATCTGGTAGTACTAGCGGAACCCCTAGGACTGGATAAAATCATGCTTCAGCCCGACAGCTACGCAGCCACTATCGGACTGATTATCGGAGACGTATCCTCGACTGATACGAAAAACACCTACTCAAACTGTGCCAGTATGCATTTATACGGTAATATTTTTGATACATTCTCGTACATCTGACAGAACATGAGTCCAAAAGAAGACGTATATAATAAAAAATGACATTCACTGGCTAAAAAAATAATAAATATCCATCGTTATTTAGAATAGTTTTTTTTTCGTTTTTGTCATTTTTTTATTTTGTGTTTCTATTGTTTTTCTCTACGAATTGTTGTTTGTTGTCGCCAAATAAAAAAAAGAGCACAGTGATGCTTTATTTTTATTTTTTTTTATTTACACCAACTAAAGGATTAACAGGTTGTCAAGCATAAATTATAGAAGACACTTGCGTGTATCCATACGTGAGGAGTTATATGTTAGTGTTCTTATATGAGAGAAGGGTGTGTTGATTCAAGCGTGCGGCTGTGCGTGTCTGTTTAGCTATGGTGTCAGACGTGGACCTCTCACGTTTTTTGCTGTTTTTATTTTTGAAGGTTTTATTTTCTCACACTTTTGGATTCAGCCAGGAATAAGAAGGGAAAATAGAAAGGAGCGGAGGGAATGGGTTTGTTTTTTACGGCATATCGTCATTTCGTCAGTTATTTAATACCGAAATTCGACCCCTATTTTCAGGGATGTAATATATACGCTTAATTGAATGCAAGCAGTTATTTTTCTCATGTATAAGGAAAGGGTGAAATTGCGGGTTTATACTTTTTTCTAAAATGTGATTAGTGTTTAAAAGAAACAAGACGAATCTTAAGATTGCGATAATAACGAAGTAGTAGGGGAAGGAGGGGGAAAAAGGACGAGAAGAACGAGCAAGGTAATGTGAAAGAGTTGTTACGTTGTCATATATCAGTGTCCTTATTTACTTGACTCATCACGAGAGAAAAGTTAGATATGAATTGTTTTAAATGGAGGCGCACACTGTATGAGAAACAAAAATAAAAAAATTGTGCCAGTCGAAAAAAAGTTCGCTTTTGGTTGAGAACAGAACATATGCCACACTTTAATTCTAGTTGCTGCCATGAGGCGTCTTCGTTGGATGTAATGTACATAACTGGACCATTAATATTTGTTTACGAATGCCCTATCGAAGTCAAAACTATTGTTAAATTCAAGCATATGCAAAACGAGTGCATTTTGATATCGCTGTGTTTAAATGCTCCTCTATACTTGTATATGCTTTTGTCAAGGGATCGTTGATATAGTGATTGTTGTATTCAGTACATTGTATGCTATAGATGCCTGTCGCTTGTCTATGTCTTATTACTGTGTTCATAAAAAACATTAAAATGCTAAAGAGCTAAACATGTAATTCCCGGAGATTTGAGTGAAATGATAAAGTCTGATATACAATTAGAAATTAAAAAAATAAGCATGTAAATAACTCCTTCTCTCAATGCTTGAATGGCAACCCCATTACTGGTACATTGCACAGGAAATCTCCTTGGACGTTTAATAAGTGTCTGGAGCTTAAACAATCACAAAGTGTAGGCTGTTGTTGTAGGCTGTTGTTGGGGATAGTAAATGTAGTCTAAATATGATGCATGAGTGAGCGAAGTGGGTTAAACTAGAACAAAATAAGTATGCGGTTTAACCATTTTCTATGGACATAGCATATTCTATTATTCTGTTCTCAGTGGGAACGGCGTGCATTTGAAAGAACCGGGTCGTTTCTCGATATTATTGACATAATGGATACCCTACTTTAAACTCTATAATACCCAAATGCTAGAAATATGTGTTCCGTATTTTCCATAGAAAAAAGCCAAAACCCATTTTACTTAATGTCAGACCCAGTAACCTACGTATAAAAACCTGCAAGATTAACATATATACAATACACTAACTAAATGTGGTGTCAGGACTGTCCAATCAACTTCCTAAACTATTAAACTATTTTTTTCAATAAAACATAAGAAACACTGGCACTACTCCAACTACACAAACCGGTATCAATCACATTACGTAACGAATGTCACAGCCAACAAACTGAATCAAAGCAGAGTCTTTTGTAGATGTAAAGAGTCAATATTTGTTCATATAGAATGATTTGACTTACTGCAGTTTCACGATTTTTCAATCCCCAGGGCGTATTGCTTAACTTATTTGCACAGTTGGGTGTCAATTTTCTTTTAAATGTTTTACAATACTACTGAGAATAGTGAAAAAAATTAAACTTCAGTACATTTTTCAGATCAGTAATATATATATATATATATATATATATATATATATATTAAATTGGGAGTTTTTAAAAACATTTTTAAAAGAATTTAATAATAATAAATGAGGCTAAAAGCCTTGAAAACATGCTTAAATACGATATTTGTTAATAAAAATGAAATCAGAACAGATTTTGTTTTTCGTTTTTACTTTGGTCCTTTGACTAATCATTTCGCTAGTATACCTAGCTTCTTCAGAATATGAGATCGTAACAATTCCGTTGCTGTTGGTAGTTATCCGCCATTTTTATTAATAATTATCGCATCTCAACATGCTCTCAAGGCTTTTAGACTCATTTATTATATATATATATATATATATATATATATATATATATATATGAAGAAGAATGGAAAGGAATTAGAGAAGCAAAAGCCAAATCAAATTTCAATTCAATTGCTCAGAGCAAGGTATATTCCGCAAAAAGGCAATTAATTCAAGTTAAATTTTCCTTAAGCCAGGCTTTTCAAAGATCAAAATCTTATCATCAGAGGAAGTCGCTGGGATAGATAAGTTGGCAAAGGCCAAGATTTAAAATTTGAAAAAAATAAAATAAAAGTTGTAGGGAAAGAAACACAGGGCAAAACTCTGCCCGAATGCAAGCAAATGTCCGATTGCTAAAAAGTCCGGTGTCGATCGGACATTTGCTTGCATTCGGGCAGAGTTTTGCCCTGTGTTTCTTTCCCTACAACTTTTATTTTATTTTTTCAAATTTTAAATCTTGGCCTTTGCCAACTTATCTATCCCAGCGACTTCCTCTGATGATAAGATTTTGATCTTTGAAAAGCCTGGCTTAAGGAAAATTTAACTTGAATAAATTGCCTTTTTGCGGAATATACCTTGCTCTGAGCAATTGAATTGAAATTTGATTTGGCTTTTGCTTCTCTAATTCCTTTCAATTCTTCTTCATATCTACCTGCTCTATCCTGGATATTGAGCTGTATACTTTTCACAATAGGTTTTACCTTTCCTAAAAGTTCGCTTTTAGTACACCACTTATATATATATATATATATATATATATATATATATATATATATATATATATATATATATATATATTGCTATATAGATATATAATGATGATTAAAGCACACAATAGCAACATACTAAACGAGAGTAGCAGAGGAAAAACAAAATGCTTTAAAAAGTGATGAATATAAGAAACAATACCACTAAGAAAAACAATAATATAACCACCAGAAATAGTATCAACTAAAACTAATAGTGATTGCTTGCAGATTCTATCTAGATTCTAATTGTGACTGCTTGCAGATTCGAAGCCTATTTTGTGAACCGAGTTCGCGTCACGCGACCGTCTGAAATTGTTACTTTCCTGCACTGATGAGAGCAATAAACCGGAAACGCTAGCGTCTGTAGGTATAAATATTATTTATTTATAAAAATATTATATATATGTGTGTGTGTGTGTGTATTTTTAAAATTTATATCTATAATATTTTTTCTTTTCAAATATAAATTTTATAACATAAAATGATTATAATAGCTCAATAGTCTAAGGCCATAGTTATGCTATATTCAATATTTTTCATGATATTTTATAGCATTTCCATTTTTTAAATGACTGATTCATGGCATTTTAAACAACTTATTTTTTATTCAGCATACAGTTGTTTCGACAATTTACGTTTTTTTTTTTTGTTTTGTAAAATTAGCACTGAAGATAGCCACACCAAGAAATAAATGCACAAGAGCATTTTACAAACATATTGGTGTTTGACGAAACAGTTGTAAGTTGAATAAATAAAAGTTTTATGAAATGACGTGAATCTGTCATTTATAACATTGTAATGGTATAACATTTTAAAAAATACTGAATATATATATATATATATATATATATATATATATATAGTAAAAATTATTTTAAATAATTTAAATGTCATTCCCACAGTATTTGATAGTTTATTAAAACTTCTACTGTAATGAGCTCTATTTTCAAAGAGAAAAATAATATTTGCTGTTTCCGAAAAAAATCAATTTTAACCAAAAACATGTTCCAAAAGATATAACTTTAGTATTATGAACCTTTTTATTCTCATCTTGTCTTCAAACATAACTGGACCATTAATATTTCTGAAACGTTCGTAGCCAGCATAATTCAAACATATATGGACCATTAATATTTCTGAAACGTTCGTAGCCACCATAATTCAAACATGTCTTGACCATTAATATTTCTGAAACGTTCGTAACCATCATAATTCAAACATAACTGGACCATTAATATTTCTGAAACGTTCGTATCCAGCATAATTCAAACATAACTGGACCATTAATATTTCCGAAACGTTCGTAGCAAACATAATTCAAACATAACTGGACCATTAATATTTCTGAAACGTTCGTAACCATCATAATTCAAACATAACTGAACCATTAATATTTCTGAAACGTTCGTAACCATCATAATTCAAACATAACTGGACCATTAATATTTCTGAAACGTTCGTAGCAAACATAATTAAAATAATAAAGTACTATGTTTTGAAACATGTTTTTTGTTAAAATTTATTTCTTCTGAAGCAGCATATATAATTATATACATATATAATATGGTTGTTAATTGCTATATTTTATACATATGCATGTAACCCATATATATGAGGAGCTCTTTGGTAGAGACAATAACGGTTTACTCTATTAGCGTAGAACAATGCTATTCTGTAAATAATAGATTTCTTCGGGGTTCCGACAAGTGTAATAAAAAAAAATATAGTCAAACAGAGAAACTACATAGCTTGAACCTATTCTACTTTCAGTGGCGATGTTTGCTGGTGTATGGGGTGAGATACTTGGACTATCTGGACGCATTCGTGTCTGACCGGCTGTTCCTAATCTCGTCGTGAAAACACTCGTTTAGCCACACCGATGAGTCGTAGAAATGATGAAACATATGTCTAGAGTCCCGGTTTCGAAATTCGCTAGGCCTAGCCACGCTGATGAGTCGTAGAGACGTGTCTGTTGATAACACACACACACACATATAATGGTTATAAATATTTTTATTTATACAAACATTGTTTGACAGGCTGAGTAATGCTTGCGTACGCGAAGTGCTGAGCATGATAGTAAACCATCGAAGAGTTGGTGTCGGCTAAGAGGCTTCGATGGTTTTGCCACGTTGCTAGGAGTTTTATTTACCCCAGGAGTTAGGCACAAGGCCAGTGTTATCTTACTCCCACAAGTAAGATGTGACCCAAGATCTGGTCGAGAAAGTGGGGTTTGAAAAGCCAGCGCTCGAGAGGTGAGCACTCTGGCCATTTAAAAATTGCCTGGGAAGCCCCGTCGGTTGGGGCGCCTCAGACAGTAAGCAATAAACTTACTCCTCCCCAAAGAGGGGAGGCAAAGCCTGGGAGGGTGGACCTCCTAGAACTGCACAGGACAGGCGTGCAGTATCCATCGGAACAGATACTACACTTTGATCTTAGCCAAAAGGAGTAGTGGGATGATAAATGCCAGCTACAGAAATGACTTCTCAAACGCAAGAGCAGAAGGGCGCCCTACCAAAAAGATGGTCTGACAGCATTAGGGAACGGTGCGGCGTTCCTCTTCAAACAGCCGAGAAATATGCAATTCGGAGACAGAATGTTGTGCTCAATACAGCGAGGGTCTTGTGCGATTTGAGGGTCTTGTGCGTATTAGACTAAACATTTGCAAAACATGCATCGGTCACATATATAGGAACGTAAACGTATTTTTTTTTGGTCGTTTTTATTTAGTTGAATGAGGCAAATCTACTTTTTAAGAGAAACACCTGCTTAATTCCAATTATTTAAGAGTCTTACAAACTGTTAAGTTATTCAATCTTTTTTATTTACATATTTTATTTTCAAATCGTCTGGGTCTCTGACCGAAAAAAAGATTTACATCTAAGGTTGACACAAGAAGATATACATCTGGTTGTCTGGCTCGAATACAACTTACTAACGCACACATATTAACACAGAGATAACATTAGCAAATGTTTAGCCAAATAATGTTTATTTAAATAAAAATATTTATAACCATTACACAGCTAGATTTATTATTGAGCACTTTTATATAAGCACACGATTCTTTAGATGAAAACAAGCTGGTATATATATATATATATATATATATATATATATATATATATATATATATATATATATATATATATATATATATATATTAGAAGCTCCTTAAAGTAAAGTTAAAGTAAGAGTACTGTTGGAGAGATTAAAATAGACATTCACCTAAAGCCCCACTGAAAGACTCCGACTCTGTCGTCGAGTTCTATCAAATGTCTTAATGTTTACTCTCGCCGCTTTCAGTGTTAAATATAACTACATTTCTCCGTTATTACGTGGAAATCCAAGGGACTGAGCAACCGCTTACAGATTCAAGGTGTCTCTGTGAACCAAGTTCGTGCCCTGTGACTGTCCGAGATTGTTATTTCCTTTCGCTGATGAGAGCCGTAAGCTGGTAGCGACATCGTACGTAGGTAAAATATTTAAATATAATTTAAACTATATATATATATATATATATATATATATATATGTATATATATATCTGAGTAGAGTGAGACAAATAAAATTAGCACATTAATTATATTAGTTCTAAAAATCCAAATCAACAAATATTTGACGTACGATCGTGTCTAAGACGATTTAGAATATTTAATTTCATCTATTTTTCATTGTATATATACATAAGAAATACTGAAATAATGAAAGTAAAGTTATACACTTTACAAGTTTATTATAATCAGCAGGTGTTTAAACAAAGGAATCAAATAAAATATAAGAATGCCTTTTGATCCATGGCTTTTCAAAAAAGTTACTCGCATCCTCAGAATGAGAAAAAACAATAATTTGCTAATTATTTGTAAATATTAACTTGAAAAATTTACAACACAATTTTAAGTTATGCGTAAAGCAAAAATACTCAAAACATGTTTCAATATTGAGCAGGATGCATTGTAGTCGTAGATGTATCAATGCAATTGTTGAAAAAAAAAACAATATTAGAACGTGGTTTTCGAGAGTGAACACAATAATTATTTAGCATTCCTTGAAATTCTCATCCACAAAAACAATAATATTAAACCAACTAACAAAAATGATTACATTTATTATTACTCACACCACAATCGCTACATCGAAAATTGTATGAGTATAGATTTTTTTTATCTCAGAGCTCTACGCATTTGTAGCCCTGCATATCTCCCTCAAGAATACAGTAGAATTGAATCCTCTTACAACATTAAAGTACCCCAAACATGTTATTTTCGGCGCTAAGAAAAAAGCTACCCAGATACATTTTCAAAATACGAAAACATCTTCTCATACTACACCACCCATACTAAGAAATGTTTTCCTTCCCACTAATTCACGCAACAAACATCTTTTCTCGTCTTTTCCCCAACATGGTTTCAGAACCATCCAAGCTACCTCACTCACTATGAAAAACATTTTAAAAAGACATACAAACAAAAATAAAGATCGCACAGCTCCTATTCAAGCAGGAATATATACCATACCATGTGCTGATTGTGGGAAAATATATTTTGGTGAAATTCAAATTTATGAACATAACCGGGCAATAAAAAACGGTGATACCTTGAACGCGTTGTGTGCCCACATGATTGCCTACAGTAATCATTTCAACACACATATGGCCAGTTCGATAAAATATATACACGATGTTAAACTCCGTCGTCTTATAGAGTCTTGTCTCATCCAGCGGCACAAGAACGGATTTGTTCAGAGACCCAGGTTCTTTAACATTAACACTGTCATTGCAAAAAAAACAAAACATTTTATTTGAACAGAACTTAGCTCGATACGACGATGGTTAATAAGCCATTCCTTTGACTTCCTCCTCTACCTTTCCCTCCTCCTCTCCTCCTCCCAATGTTTTCTACGCACGCCTCAATTTGTTTTTGCTACTATGCTCACGTTTATTCCTCCTTTTCTTCCTTCCTTATATTTAAACCTGCTGCGTCTTTGCCTGTTTTTGACAGTTACGTCAAATGCCGATGCGCACATATTTTCTTTCTTTCTTTCTACTGTTCCTGATTTATTTGTTTACGTTTTATTCGGACGCGTCTTGTACACTTTGAATTTCTGTTCATTAAAGTTCTTACTTTCAACCGAGGATGGTTGCTTTCTAGCAACTGAAATATCTTGGTAGATCTTTCATATGTGTTTGAATTTATATTTTTGTTAGTTTGTTGATTCGCTTATCCTCAAATCCATTTTAATTTTGCATATATATATATAGTGATCCAAAAAAGTTTGAATTTAGAGGATAAATGCAAAGCTCTTTTTAAATAACCAAATGAAGCACTGTCTAGTGGCGGTAAATGTTTATATAAGCACATTTAGATATTATTTATCGGCGCAATACAGTGGTCTAGTTGTTAGAACTGCATACTATTAACTAGATGGTGTTAGGTTTGATCTCTGACTTGGGATGGGTGCTAGTCTAGCCGCACTAAATAGCTGTGATACAGCGAAACAGTCTGCCTGTAGATGACATTATATATATATATATATATATATATATATAAATAAGAGAGAGAGAGAGAGATATGTATAGCCCTTCAGATACCAACACCTTTTTTTTTCTCTCTGAACTCGTGCGTTCACACAAACGACGGCTGAAGTTGACCAAGATGTCAGCAATATAAAATATTACACACTGGCACATGTCACATTGCAAGCTTTGCACATCATGGGGAAACAAAAAAAAAGAAGAATTATCAACTTCAAATCCGTTGGATGGCAAGTTGTTGAAAAACCATTTATTATACGGAGAGACACTTATTGATATTCATCAGCGTGTCACCGCAATATTTTTTAAGGGATCAACCGAAACCCTCCCTGACCCCGAAACATTCCCATCCTCAAATAGTTTCACAAACAAGACAAAAATGATTTAATAGACTTAGCATACCAATATAAAGCAGAAAAGAAGAAAAAAATGGACGGTGAAACTATATAAAAATAAACAAGTGAAATATGGTAGTTCAAAATAAATAAACAGAAAAACTCTTTGATATACTTACCTATCAGGCTAAATAGGATATCTAGACCAAACATTAGGGAAAATTATCGAGTAGAATTTTAATACAAAATATAAATCAATTTTCTTGTATTTTTTTATTTCCATTGATTATGACTGCGAAATGACAGACTGCCTTATCTCCCCTATTTTAAGAAACTCTTCAACAAATCAAGGGAGGCGCGATAGCGTTCTATCCCTTAATAGACTTCAAAAACGATCTATGCTAGAAATCTCATTTCTTTGATCAGTCATAACTCAAAAACCAATAAACCAAATTATTTAAAACTTTGCACAAAATTTTCATTTGATAGGTTCTATAAGTGTGTAGAATTTCAGCATCATTAGTCAAGGCAACCCAGAGGTCCAGAAAGGTCAGGAGTGATTTTGTGTTATCCGTGTGTACGTACGTACGTGTGTGCCACCCTGTATCTCATCAACTATTTGATGGATTCAGCTGATTTTTGGCAGAGATTGAGGTTCTAGGGTCTAGTTGATGGCATTTTAATTTCAGTTTACTAGAAAATTCAAAAAAACCTTAAAAATTACCATTGTCTTGATACATAGCCTTTACAAAAGTAGTGACATTCCATGATAAATGCCAGTATACTGAAATCATGTTCCCTTAATAGGGTTAAGATGAAAATTCATATACACTAAATGTACAAAAGCAAGGAAATTCCCAAAGTGTTACACTTTTATTGTCATTAAGGGTATGACTACACATCAACCAAGCCATTTCATTATCACAGTATAAATCTCTATGCATGAGTGGATGAAGTGCGTGAAGTGCGCTGAAGAAAAATTCGTACCAGTAAAATACATAGCCCTGTTGTGCTCGCATACCCTTAATGACAATAAAAGTGTAAAAATTTGGGAATTTCCTTGCTTTTGTACATTTAGTGTATATGAATTTTCATCTTAACCCTATTAAGGGCACATGATTTCAGTATACTGGCATTTATCATGGAATGTATTTACACTCTTATCAATGGAGGATCGGAAAAATACGATAAAACTGATTTATATTTTTATTTCAAATCCCACTCGATAATTTTCCCTAATTTTTCGTGTATATACGTACTTTTGCCTGATACGTAAGAATATCAAAGAGTTTTCATGCTAATTTATTTTGAATTGCGATATTTCACTTATATATATTTATATACTTGCACCAAATTGACTTTTTTTCGCTTGTATGATTAGGAATTTATAATAAAGCAAATTTTGCGCAATCAAAAACCGCATTTATCTATGCTAGGCATCGCTTAAAACGATTTGCAAGGATAAATCTAAGACACACGACAGCAGTGCTGGAGTAAGAAGAGAAATACTAATGTTATTTCAGAGTGTTCCTTCTCCAAGGTTAGTTGCTCAATAAAGGATTGAAAGCGTATTATAGGCTACTATTTTACTAATAGAAAAGAGGTGACGCGGAAACAGAATTGTATCTTTTAGAAAGGTATTACTGAAAGTGACTATGAAGTCATTTGCAAATTTAGAACAGTGCGTTATTGTCATACCGTCACCCATCTAATAACTGACCAGGCTGAACATTGCTTAACAAAAAGAAAATGATTTAATATATCTAAAATATTAAACAAATAAAGAAAATAACTAAATGAAGACAAACATTGTAAACGAGTTTGTTCGTTCTCTATATCACAAGATACAATTATTAACCTCTGAAAAGGTGTCTGTGCGATAAGGGGCTTATAATGGAACAAGGGTGGAGCAATATCCAACCCCATTTCGCCTTGTCCGGCATTGCTTAATTAAACTGGCAAGCAGATCATTCTTCTGAGCCCCACGGAATTTATATTTGTTTGGTGTCATTTCTTCATGTGTTTTAGCTCTTTTGATAGCCAACGCGAGAAACCCGGTCGATGTTTACCTTTGTTATTTTAAGAAACAGATTATAACACACCAAATAATAATCAACATTTTTTATTGTGAACATCTAACACTGCTATTTCTACATATGGGATAGATGAACACTATCCCTGTGACAGGATCAGATGTAAAATAAGCCTGTGCCTGGTGTTGCTCCATACACCAATAACACCATGAAAACATGATACCAAATAGCAATGGGGCTAAGAATAAAGATCTGAACGTCATGATTGGCAGATGCTCCTTTGATATGCAACATGGGATACCAGGTCGGCATCCTGCGAATATTGCCTCTTATTTCAGGTAACAGAATACAACAGATAAAATACAGGTAAATAAATAGGATCAGCACAAATGAAAGACCACATAGAGGAATGAATGCATCACAAAAGAAAATTACAACTCGTAATCAAGTGCTATTACAAAAGCTAACACCACACAAAGAACCCCTTTAAAAAAACAATACCACTAGTCACTACTATACTATCCCACTTAGTGTAATTCTACAACTCAACTCGAAAACGCGGACTAACCTGGCTAGTTATTATTATAATCTAAAGTCACATCGATGAAATTTGAGACCTCGTCTTGTGTGATAATTATGATATCCTCCATGGATTCCTATCCTTTGTGATTTTCACCATGATTATTACGACTAGTTGTTCATACCCAGCGTTGCCCGGGATGCAGTGAAGTCATCTTTGTTTTGAACATTTATTTGTTTCCACATTGTTTACTGTAAAGGTAGACAACTCTTATTATAGTCTTCAATTTAAAATGAGTAATCCTCCTTACTGATCTTTATTTCTATATGCTTTTTAAAAGTGTGTAATGTTAGTAGTCGTCTGGGTAGGACTAAGGTATTTTATTAAAAAATTCTAGTTATGTACATTATTATATTACCAATAATACCGTATGACAACAACAGATTAATATTGGCAACGTTTGAGCTGTCAGTTTTAATGCTATTTGGGCCGAACTTTTAAAAATTCTAATATATATATATATATATATATTACAGAAGATCAGCCAACATCAATACTGTCGGGTTCAAATCCAAATAAGCACTGTTGGGGTTCTCTCTCACTAACATTATATATATATATATTTTGTTTTGTTTTGTATTATTCTCTACACAGTCGGAGAAGAATAAAATATTCTTCTTCTTCTGGTCTAATTATTTTTGAAAAAGGGATGTCTTTTCCCGAAATATCAAATAGTGATTTTTAATCACCCGGACATCACACGAACAGCTAAAACACTCTTGCTGTTATGTAAGAAAAAAAAAAAAAAGGAAAAAAAAGGAAAAATAAATAGTAAGTCTTATATCGTATTCGATTTATTTTTATTGTTTTTGTTCCTTTCCTTTCAACTTGCATCTTACCCGGAATTGCATTGCCCACAGCCTTTCAAAAACTTACTACTAATATATATATATATATATATATATATATATATATATATATATATATATATATATATATATAAATATATAATTGTTATATAGTTATGGCTCATTGATGTTTTTCAAAGATATTATTTAAGAATGTCTACATATCAAATTGTGGAAACGGATTAAGTATTAAAAAAACATACATTTTAGCGAAGTCGATTATTATATTGCTAATAACATGATACATCCATAACTAATGCAAATTTGCGAGTCAAGAGCAAAGTTTGTCAGCTTTAAATGATATTTGGGTCTGATTTTTTTTAAAAATCCGACAAGATAACTTTATATGCTAAGTGTAAAGTCGCGTCGGAGAAACTCGAAGATTTCGCCTCGTGCGATATTTGTCCATGAAGCGCACATATTGTAGATCAGGGTGTGTCAATACTGTAAGACAATTAAAAGCCCATCTCATAAATTCCGTGTGAGCAAAAGGTGGGGAAGGGGTTAGAGGGGAGGTAGTGTTGTTTCTCGAAGCCAGAGAGTAATCCACGTGGAAAACCAAAGGCTATTTTATATTGCTTTTCTCTGTCGCTTTTTTTTTGTTGTCTTGTAATGCAGTCTTTTTACTTTGTTTTGTCTTTGTGCGTGTATGCCAGCAGATGAATCGAATATACAGTTGAATAGAGAGAAGCGCCCTCGTTGGCGGCGCTCTTCGGCGACGCACAAACAATCACCGTCCATCGCACTACCAGACAATTGAGCAGTGAGAGACTAAATATTTACATTGCTGCTTAATGTGATTACAAACGCACAAAGCACTTGCCCCTCCTTGGCGTTTAATTACAGTGCAGAAAGCCCTTCGCCAAGCCGATCCCGTCTCTCCAACAGTTACAGCTAGGCGCCTACGTTATTATTTTGTTTTTTGTCTTTGGAAGTAATTGCTTCAAGTGGCCGGCACAAGGTTCTCTCATAATCTAGCTGTAATGAGTTGTGGGCAAACTAGCCCGTCGATCAAAGAATCACCTAACAGGCCGACCCTGATCAACCAGTTATAGCCAGCGTGCAGAGTGTTTAGAGGACGGAAGATGAGGACGATAGTTGGAAGCGGGAAGCGGCGACCAATCATTAAAAGAAAGAGGGACCCTTTCTCCCTCGGGCTCCTTCTTTGCCGCTAATCATTCATGTGTGTAGTTTATCTCTTTACTCCTTAAGTGTGTCTTCTTTTTTTTAACCCTCGCCATCAAAAATGACACAAAATAAGCGCAAATAAAGAGTAACAAAAAATATTATTATACTAAAGCTGAGTTAATTAACGTTTGTTTTTCCGAAGGTATTATTCGTATATATTTTAATGACACAAAATACATGTTAAAATATTCCGTGATTTTAGGACTGAGTTATTAGGCCTAGTTTGCAATTAGCTTAACAAATAACCCATCTCTTACTATGCATTTATCTATCACACTTTTCCACCTTCAATCGATCTTTTTTACCCTCCCGGGCTTATATATATATATATAGATAGATAGATAGATAGATAGATAGATAGATAGATAGATTTAGATTTTTCACTTAAAAGATAGTTTATTCAGTGCAGACCGGGATGAGGCAAATAAAAATAAGCTCGATGGTACCCGATTACAGGGTACAGAGCATTTACGTGATTTTTTGAAGACTTACCAAAGCATCTATTCAGGAGATCATTCATCACCACAAAATACTTTTTCTTTCAAAGTTTATTTATTTATCATATATATCCGAATTAAAGAGGTTTTTCCTACACGTGTTTTACTACCAAGCAGGTCCTAGCTTGGCAGATCATCAGGGGAATTAAATGTCTGGAATAAGTGTTTCAACAACTGATAATACACAATGTGGTGTTGCCTAAACTGAGGTCACTTAAGAGGACAGAAGAAAAAAATAAAAATAAAAATAAAAAATGTCTTTAAAAAGTAGCTCTTAAGATTTAGCAGTATTGTTGCTACTAAGCAAAACAGCAAAGAATTAGTCCAATATATATATATATATATATATATATATATATATATATATATATATATATATATAGGCAGCATTTTCTCTGTAATACAAGTGTTGTTGACAATGACAGACAACTTATGTTTGCATGTCCTTGTGTGGATTCCTTTCCATTTGCCGAATGATGGTCTTTGTTTCGGTAGCGAATTGGCTGATGAATCTGCCATAACTGTAGGTGTCCCAAGTACCTTCAGGCCCATCCGGGTTCGTCTTCAGAGGAATCGGATAAAGACCATTGTGTCAATGCTCATATTAATAGGTAGTTTTTGCGGAAATTATATTATTATTATTATTATTATTATTACGAAACAAAAGTTAGAACTATAAACATTTTAGAATGTTATCACTAGTGTTAAAATTAATTCTGTTAATAGCTAGTTTTTGGTTTTGACCATTTTAATATATAGATCTTTTGTTTATTATTGCTATATTCTAATATGATTGTGTTTTCTACTATTAATATTAGAATTAACACCATGGTCTTAACCCGGTTCCCCTTAAGATGGCTATGGACTTTTGGGGTCAGAAAACCACGTTATGTCTGTATTATTGCTGCTACGCTAGTTTGAATCAGCAGGGGTGTGTTATCATATATATATATATATATATATATATATATATATGTATATATAAACATTTAATGAATCAATGCATAACTTTACTGTTCAAAGAATTACAACATCAAGTCTGTTATGTCGTGCTATTGTTTCCAAATTATTTATTTTATTTTATTTTATAAAGTTGGTCTAAAACGTGTCTTCATCAGCGCAAATAGCAGCACGTCTTACAAAAAATCAAAAAAACTTAGTTCTAAAGAAACATCCGCTGACAGAAAAAATCACAGGTGTATATGTTGGTAGCATAGAGGAGAAAAAAAACAATTATATGTCACCGCTGTTTTCCACTACAGACGTTGATCTGAGACGTGGGTGCACGTCTCTCACGTGCCGAGGCGTGCCATTAACGACCACTGACCGTGGACATATAACTGCAGTGATGCGACCAGGTGTACGTTTCTGTAGATTTTTCACCCGAACAGTGCCCCACCCCCTCTCTTTAAAATGTCTAGATATCATTTGGTTATCCGGATGGGGCACAACATTGATCCATTTCACTCGAATCTTGTATGAGTGGAGCAAACTGGCAGGTGCTGACGTTGTATCAATACACAGCCTCCATAATAAGGGCAGCTCTTTCGTGGAGAAATCAGCGTTACTGCGGATGGAATTTTTCTGTGACACCAGAGAAATATGACTAAAAGCAGTAATATTATTTAACTTGTAATTGGAGATAAAAGAGAAAGAAAGATAGCGATATAGCGAGAAGTAGGAAGTTAATTTTGCATTTTGTCTACATTTTTTATATTTAACTGGCTATGTAAACTCACTTTCCCCTGATTCAGACAATCAAACCTGAACTTAGTGGATGATCCAATGGGTCACATTAGTTCTAGTGCCACTTTAAAGTTAGGCGTGCGAGATTCACGAAAAGAGAATTTCAAACTCAAGCGTGACAGATCGACGAAAATCGTATTAAAAATTTAATCTTAACCAACGAAAATGCTATTTCAAATTCAAGCGTAAAAGACCGACTAAAGTTTTATTCAAAACTTTTTTTTTCTGAGCCGGAATAAGTATTTTGAAGAATAAACTAACGCGAAATAAAATGTATTCCTACGAATAACATAGTAAAAGGGAAGGAACGAAAACTAGGCTATTTGGAATCAATAATCGACGTGTTATATGTACAAATTGCTGTAATGGTATGACTTTGAACATTTGACCAGATAACTTTGTTATGTTTATTCTCAGTACACAGTGGATTTCTTCACTAAATGATGACGGCATTAAGTAAAACATTACGTCATATAGGATTTCTCTCCACTGCAAAAAACAAACGAGAGAGAGAGAGAGAGAGAAAGAGAGAGGGGGAGAG
Source organism: Sepiola atlantica (assembly GCA_963556195.1). Classification (NCBI taxonomy): domain Eukaryota; kingdom Metazoa; phylum Mollusca; class Cephalopoda; order Sepiida; family Sepiolidae; genus Sepiola; species Sepiola atlantica. The sequence continues at coordinate 21,135,421 of OY744539.1, forward strand.
AGAGATTCTTTTATGACGTTTTATCTAAATGGGTCGCGGGTCGTCTACTATATAAGATTAGAAATGTGAATCTTCTTGTCTTGTTTGTTTGCACATTTAATATTGTAGATCGTTGAAGGGACGATGAATCAGGCGAAAAAGTGTTGGGATGAATTGAAATGGGGAGGAACTTGTGAGGGGAGAAAAATAGAGAGAATAGTAGCAGCAGTGTAAAAGAAAGAGTAAGAAGATAGCGTAAATAAATAACATAAATAAAGAAGAAAACTAAAGTAGTAGTGTCACATCGGTAGGTGTGGTTTAGTTTGGTTTACGGCATATCAACCATCTATGGGTTATTTAACGCCGAATAAAGTTGTCAAATATAATTCTATAGCTAGGATAATTATTTATATTCCTAGAATACATTGATCTCAGAGTACCTTGCTCTCAGAATACATTAGCATCAGTTGGAGAGTATTGATTTACTCCTCTCCAGGAGTTAGGTACAAGGCCAGTTTTTATCTTACTCCCACAAGTAAGATATGACCCAAGGTCGGGTCGGCAAAGTAGGGTTTAAAAATTGCCTGGGCAGCCCCGTCGGCATTCCCCGGTAGGGGCGCCTCAGGCAGTAAGCAATAAACTTCCTCCTCCCCAAAGAGGGGAGGCGAAGCCTCGGAGGGTGGACCTCCTAGAACTGCACAGGACAGACCCATACACCGGCGTAAATCAAGCCCCGAAGGCCAAGACAATATCAGTCTATAGGGTGCAGTATCCATCGGAACAGAAACTACACTTTGATCTTAGCCAAAAGGTCAAATATCGTAAATAAATAAACGACGCAAATAAAGAAGAAAATAAAAAAGTAACGCCAGCATCTTATGTATTTATACCCACAATTGATTACGGACACTAAATATATACACTAAGTACAATGTACATACGTTGACCCAACACATAACAAATCGTCTAGTTTTACTGCATAAATTGGGTGAGGAACGATTAAACTTTCTACATTTGTCACCGAGTGGCCTATATATGACTAACAACATTGATACAAATAAGAAAAGAAATAAGTACTTTTGCTTAATTCTTGGAATGAAGTTCAAAGTTTAAATTATATAAAATAGATAAAAATGGAAATAAATTAACTTTAAAATAAATAAATCTAAGAAAAGTATAAAAAAGAAAGCGAAATAAATGAATTAGACTGTCTATTCTTCAATGTAATTTTGTTATGTTTTTTAAAACTCTACGTGGAAGGAAGGGCTGAATAGTAATTGATATTTTTGTATCGAATACACAGCGGTGAGGGTTTTGTGCCCTGTTTATTTAAGTGAAGTTCATTAGACGGTCGGCACTCAAAAATAAGATGTAATTATTAGGAAACAAATATCGGCCCCCTACTGTCAAACATTTGAACTATTTAGAAGAGAAGAAAGAGGAAGGGTCATGGTATATAAAAAAAAACACTCATAGGGATCCAGGTCCATCAAGTTCCTTCTTCGCAGGCGTCACATCATTAGGGTTCATTGATTACTTTAATAATTACATTCTTCGTCTCAGATGGCCTCTTATGGGAGAACATGATTGTAAATTACAAAAATAAAAAAATATTTTTAAGGGTATCACCCTACCGACAAGACGACTAAATGGAGCCAGTAGTGAAGGGGGTAGAAAGGGGGTATTTGGTAGGAAATTAAAAAAGACGTAAGAGTATCATAATAATCAGGCAAAAGAAAAAGTTATTTTAACCCTAACCCTAAGTCCTAGTGGAAACTACTCTCCTTCATTCTTTCTCTATTCGTTTGCAGATGTTTTTTTTTGGTCACGGGGACTTAGGGCTAGCGGTCGGTTAAAAGTAGAGTATGTCATGTAAGAAACAGATAATAAAAGCAAACTTTATTAATTAAAAAATGTTGCACCAGTCGACAACGGCTTTGTTGCTGTCGGCCTGAGGTATAACACAAATAGATCACATATGGATAGTTAAAGCAGGTAATTGTTTCTGACTAATACCCCAAGTGTATTTCTTTCTTTCATATTTTTAAAAAATAAGGTGGATTCTATTTAATAATAATAATAATAATAATAATAATAATATTTTTTAAATAGATGTTAATATGGACCCACCCCAAAAACAAAAACAAAATAAGAAAAAAGTCTTTATCGCCATGGTTTCTTTATTTTTCTTTCTGATCTTAAATAGCATTCGATTATGCGAGAACAGAAAATTCACACGATGTAACCCGTTCTAAATGGGCGACCGAACGGGTCACATTTTTCTAGTAATTATATATATATATATAATATAAGATACTCCAACTATGTTTATTTTAATATAAAAGCTCTAATATATATTGAGCACTTTTGAAAAATAATGTTTTTGTTCATTTAGTTAATATTTGAACTTAATTAATTAATATATATATATATATATTTATATATATATTTGTCGCTCCTCGTAAAAAAAAAAGTAGAGCACTCTAATGGTAGTACAAACACAGCATGACGTAACTTGCTTTATAGTGCATCATTCCTTCTCTAATAGAAGTAGAATGCCTGGATATCAAGCCGTTTTAAAATGTGTTAAATTATCATTGTTTATCAGCTATTCAAATATTGGCCGCGCGATTAGCGACGTTGGATTTAAGTTGGAAAATACTTGTACTCCAGGGTTTCGAATCGTGCGACTGGTAGTGAATAGTCATATCTCTATGCTGATTGGAGTCTCGATTGGAAAGGGACGAAACGTATACGTACATAGATAATAAACAATAACAAATATTTTATATATATATATATCGTAGTATGAAAATATGCACGCTTCAGTGTAGTTTATTTTCCATAAATAGATTTTTATACTGCCACTACTACTAAGCTCTACTCACATATTCAGCACTGAAGTAAATACTGAATATATATATATATATATATATATATATATATATATATATATATATATCACATTATGATAGTATATGTGTATATACATGAAATAGTAAATATATATATATATATATATATATATAGTTGCATTCCAATGACCATAGGACCAGTCAATGCATAACAATAACTTTCACCTGCCCCTTCAAATTCGTTATCTGAAGATAACGAATTGAAAAAATCGTTGAAAAATCACAATCATAACTTTGAAAGTTATGCATTGATTGGTTCGATCGTCATCAGAATTCAACTATAATATATATACACATATATACATATACAACTCAATGTATGTGTGCGTACGTGTGATGTTTGTGGGTTCCCTATAGAAAGAAAAGTTAGAGAATCTACATGAACTCTAAAAGCGTATTCTTATGTAAAATTCATAATGGAAGTCTTCCCGAATCTTTTAGTGCACCCGTAAAGGGGCTATGTGGTCATAACTCTCTTAAAACTTAAAATATATCCTTTTTTATCAAACTTAAATCATATGTATAACATTTTCTGGGGAAGAAAATTGAAGTGGTTCCGAATCTCTACGTGCCATCCTAATTTAAGTGAGCTATGGGGCAGAAACTCCTTTAAAATTTCAAGTATATCCCATTTAATGAAATTTATATCACATGGAGAAGACAATGTAAGTTCTCCCAAATCTCTACGTGAACCCACCTCTAAGTGAGCCATGAGGATATAAGCCCCTCCAAACTTTTAATACGTATATCCGATTTTTCTTATGAGTGTTATTTTAAAAGTTGACTTAACAAATGTCTGAATAGTTTAGGTAGGAAAGTATCAGACTGAAAACACCGAGTGCGCAGTTTCGATCCTACCCCTCGATTACTTTTAAATAAAATTACATGAAATCGTAGAATATATATATATTTTTAACATAATAAACTGGAAGTGAATAATGTGGGTATATTTATTACGCAACGCTTTTCTTCCTCCCCGCTATATACCTAGATCAATCTATATAAATATATAATAAAGGAGAACACGTCACTGTCTGTGTGCATGTATGCCCCTAAAACGAAGATATATCATGGAGTGTACCTTAAATAGAAGTGTATACAATTTTCAGGTGTTTCTATGTGAACATAATGTGGGGTAGTTCTGCCCCATTTAGGGAAAATGACATAACTCTGCTAATAAAATAAGATTCATCATTTATTATATTTAAAAAATTAAAACCTCGAACTATGTAGTTAAAAATAACACTTCCCAGACCCAAAATACATTAGGAAGAACAAATGAAATATACCAGTTTCAATGCCCTATGGGAGAATGTATCTCCGACAATAAAACTAATTCTTACATCGGTTTCATTACCACAACACTTTCCCGAAGACTCACCTTACATCTCTCCGACACTAGCTCCATTTGCAAACACCTAAAAAAACATGACTGCCTCCCTTCTCAATATAGACACATATTAGATAACAATACTAAAATAACACACCAAGATACCAACATAAAAATATTAAAAAATCTTGAAGCCCTCTACATAAAAACTAAACATCCCACAATCAATAATGTGAATTACGAAACTAGTCATAATATTTTAAAGTGTCTAGTATAGTAAATAACGTTACCACATTTTTAGCACTTCAGAAATTATGCGTCTGAATCTTGAACGTAATCACGTAATCTAATAGAACGTAATCACGCTCTCATGTAACATTTCAATATTATAGACGCTCTTTGTAAGTTGTAAATTACTGGTCGTTATTATAATAAAAAACAAAAACTCAACAGTAAAGACATATTTTTAAAGACACCAAGACTAACACCGCATGAAGATGATTTGACGAATCAAATCGGAAGTACTCGCAAAAAAGGAAAGAAAATGGAACAAGAAACCCGCGAAAATTTCATACAGCAATTAACCAAAACACTAAATGGACCATTCGGAAAATTGAACAAATAAAACAAAGTCTTATCAAGCAAACACACTCCGTTTTATTTAATAATGTTTGCACATATATATATATATATATATATATATATATATATATATATATATATATATATATATATATATGAGTATATGAAAGGATAAAAATAATCCGACGGTATGAAATTAAAAATGGAAAAGCGGAAGACCTTTTCGCTCAACGTTTCGCCCAAATTTCACGTGGGCTTTGTCAAGAGCGGACGAAGAATACAAAAATGACATTCTTCGTCCGCTCTTGACAAAGCCCACGTGAAATTTGGGCGAAACGTTGAGCGAAAAGGTCTTCCGCTTTTCCATTTTTAATTTCATATATATATATATATATTAGTGATCGGATGATTCCAATATTTTTCACGATTCCGGTACAATTACCAATTCCGTTCAAAATTCATGATTGCGATTCTTTTAAAATCTCGCAATATTTAGCTATAAAGTTGTTGTTTATTCCTTAATTTTCGGATTACCATAACAACCCATATACTATGTGCATATATTTTCGCAAACGTAAAAATACACTTAAGGGGGAGGGGTAGTGATCTAAAAATCAATAAATATTTATTATTTATCATTAGTACCAAACAAAGAGAACAACAAACACAAAAGAATCATTTTTGTCATCGGAAAATAGACACATTTTTTTTTCCGATTTCGATACCCCAATGTTCCAATTTTTCAGATCCGATTCCCGATTCCTATTAATCGTCCAAACCCAAATATATATATACATACATATATATATATATATATATATATATATATATATATATATATATATATATATGTGTGTGTGTGTGTGTATAATTACTATTTCATGTATCCAATTAAAATGTTATAAGGAGATATAATTTTTTATGTATCAATTTTCAGTATTTACTTCAACAGTGCTCGATACGTAAGTAGAGCAAGGTAGTAAGTTATGAAAATATATTTATTGCAATTAAGCTACACAGAGGCTTCCGCGTTTCATCCCCGGAGGGAATCGTTAGGCCTGTGTAGCTTAATTATCATAAATATATTTTCATAACATGATGTATATATATATATATATATATATATATATATATATATATATATATATATATAAATAAAGTGAATTGAAAAAGAGATGAAGTCTTAAGTTGTCACAATATTCTGGACACAACTCATAATCAACTGGCAAACACAGCTGACAAGCCCCTGAAGGCGCCACCGCTGACCTACTAATTCCCGACGCCGGATCACGAAGTATTACCGGGAACATCCAGTAAATGTTCCGTTCGCTCACCATTTCAGAATTCAAATATTAAGATGTTTCGCTTCCATTTTAATTTTTATTTCTTCTTTAAAATTCATCGATAAAAATATAAAAATAAAATAAAATGGTTGCCCGATTTTGAGTAATGGCTAACGTGTTCATTTTAAATTTATTTTATATTTAAATGGATTTTCTTTTCTGTTCTTTTATATATATTTTTTTTTAACTTTTAAGGATTTGTCTTGTTTACGAGATCGTGGAAGTGTTGTATAGGGGGTTGGTTGTTTGTAGAGGAGTCATGATTTTAAAATGTATATAGAGATGAGATATTTAATATATTTCAAACCCTCCATTACTCCAGTGGAAACATCCCGGGTCTCTGTTATTTGGAGCAAGATGGCGAAAAATTCAGGGGGGGGGGGGGCATAAAATAATGATTTATTTATAAAATGTAATTGTCATTGTTTCCATCCCTTCATATTTGATATTTGCGGTTCTTGTCATAATCTATCTTATTTTTGTTTATTTTTATGAAATTATTATTACTATTATTATTTTAATTTTTTAATATTTGCGTTACTACATTAAATCATACGTTCTTCTGATTTTCCAATATTTACGAAACTGTTCCTACGGAAACAAGGACCCATTCGCGCATGGGGTCACGGGAAACGAATGAAAAATGAACGGGTGATATTTAAATTATTTTAAATATTTAATTTTTCTTTCTGACAATCTTTCAAATAAACGAGAACAGATGCGTCCATTCAATCTGCGAATTTAGCGATGAAAATGCTATTCCAAACATCAGTGTGACAGACGAACCAAAATGCTTTTTACAGCGTAAGCGTGACAGACACACGAAAATGCTTTGTAAAACATGAGCGTGACAGACACACAAAAATGCTTTGTAAAACTTGAGCGTGACAGACGAACCAAAATGCTTTTTACAGCGTAAGCGTGACAGACATACGAAAATGCTTTGTAAAACTTGAGCATGACAGACACACAAATATGTTTTGTAAAACTTGAGCGTGACAGACGAACCAAAATGCTTTTTACAGCGTAAGCGTGACAGACACACGAAAATGCTTTGTAAAACTTGAGCATGACAGACACACAAATATGCTTTGTAAAACTTGAGCGTGACAGACGAACCAAAGTGCTTTTTACAGCGTGAGCGTGACAGACATACGAAAATGCTTTGTAAAACTTGAGCATGACAGACAGACGAAAATGCTTTGTAAATCTTAACGTGACAGACACACAAAAATGCTTTGTAAAACTTCAACATATTGACAGAAAAATAAAAATGCTATTTCAAACTCAAGCGTGACAGACACAATACTTTGTCAAACTTAAGCGTGACCGATGGACTCAGCGTCTTATAGAAATATGTGGAGGTACTTAAAATAACTTCTCAAACGTTACTATGACAGACCGACGAACGTGCTAATTTACACAAAGACATGAGAGACTTCATACCTACGGATAGACATAGCCTGATATAGAAATGCTTGGACATAGCTAAAAATACTATTTAAATCTTAGGTGTGACAGACTGACGAATAGATAGACGGATACTCTCATAAGGATGCATGAATGGATCTAAAAATACTATTTTAATCTTAAATGTGACAGACTGACGTTCCCGATAGCATTTCAGATGGAGATTTATAAAAATAATTAAAAAGTGCTTATTTTCATTATTTACTGCAGTTGCACTGTAAGTCCGATCATCAGCTGTGCATTAAGTTCATATACTTCCGCATATCTTACAGTGCAAATTTTAACTGAAATTCAGTTTGAATTTGCATACAAATGTTTAACGATGTAGAGGATATTAATACACTTCTGGCGATCGGGTGTACCGTATAACTGCAGCGAAGTGTTAAGAGAAGCACCTTTGAGCACACACACACACACACACACACACACACATTATTTATAAAGATGATTTGTTTTAAGTTTATCGTAATTAGGTTTCACGCACGTGCGCGCAATCTTCAGACGGATTAATATCCGACTTTAGAATCAAATTCATCATTAGTTTATATATAATTCAGTAAAATACAACATTTATGACATAGTTTATATTTCGTAATCATGCTTCAAAGAATTCAACTAAAATTATAGTTATTGCATTTGACTTGTCTTTTAATATATATTTATATATATATATATATATATATATATATTTGCTATATTTGAGAAAAAATTTAAATATTGCCTGTTCCGTTTCTTACTGTTACATGTGTTGGTATTTCCGTATCAGCCGGGCAACTCCAAGTTCCCTTCTATTTTTATGCTTGATTAATATCACTAAATATATATCTTACTAGTGTAAATCATGCTTCGCCAGTGTTCGCAATAATATTAGTATTCATATCAAATAACGTCTAAGTCAGAAAAGTTACAAAAAATAAACATAAAAAAGAAAACCTCTCAAACTGGAAAGTGAAAAAAAGAAACAAAACGTATCAATCGGTATAGAAAGAAGGAAGATAAAAAGAAAGAAAACGTCTCATTATGGAAATAAAGTGAAGGATTCCTTTAAGAGGACGAGGAGAAAGTTGTCGGACTTGCTATTTGCTTTCTGCCTTCCTCTAAACACTTGAAATAGTTTCGTCGAGCAGTAGTGTTACTCGCAAAGTTTGGTGTAACGGGACGGATATATATTTATTTATGTACAATACACATTGGGCTTTATTATAGAGTGGAAGATAATCAAATCTACTACTGCATTGAGAGCGACACATATGTTCTTTCTTTTAAAGACAGTGGCATCTAATACCATGGACTTTGATCTCCGTTGATTTTGTGACCGTTATTTTTGGTTTAACGAATTAGTGCTAATCACGTTATTATTGGGTCTTTCTTTGAGATTCTTTGGAGACTCTTTGAGAGGTTTAAGTGCGAATAATGTACTTTGATCTGAACGTTTTCCTTCTGAAACAAAGAGCTCGGAGTTGGGATAAGATTCGGGAAAATAGGCAACTTTCGCCGGAAAATTGTTTAAAACGAAAACACGGAAAAAAAATAAAAAATATAGAATGTACCCCTAACCCTTCCATCAATAAAACGGACATTCCGGCTTTGGTTAAACATTGGCGCCATTTATGTCTTTAATTGACAGGAATAATAATGGTCTATTTGGTTTTTGCTTATTAATTATGTAAAATGATGAGGGAGAGAGATAAAAGGGAAGGAGAGACGAAAATACTTTTATACGAGTGAGAGAGAATAAACATATAAGAGGGATGAAGAGAGATTACAGGGAGACGAGAAATACAATTATTTGAGTAAAGAGAGGATTAACAGAATAAGGGAGAGAATGATCGACATATATACTTAGACAGGTAGCAAACATAGTTTACAGAGAGTGTGTGAGAGAGAGAGAGAGAAAGAGAGAGAGAGAGAGAGTACATTGCTATGTCTTAATAGTCCCTGGCTTTGTGAAATCCTTTGTCTTTGTAATCCTTGAATTATAAACAAACGTAAAACTAAAGAAATTATATACTTAATAATATATACAAAAATACTCACACAACGAGGTAGTGGGTATTATTTTCATATCTGATGAAAGCGGACCACCGCTTGAAACGCGTTATATAAAATTATAAAATGGTAAAACAACAAAATAATAAATAAATGTTGAAAAAAAACATTCTACAAATGTTGGTAGCCTTACTCCTTTACATATATACTTTTCTCTCGTTGGAACTGCACTAATACTGCACTACCCTCTTTTCTAATATATATATATATATATATATATATGTATATGTTTTTAAATTCCCGAAACAGTTTTTCATGGTAAACAACTGATGATCCCTTAAAATAGTGTTAGAAACTAACTAATATAATAACTGTAAAAAATAAATTGACTTACATGAGTGATTTTCCACTGGAAGACTTGAGACTATAAGTTTTTTTTTTTTTTTTTTTTTTTTAATTTTTTTTTTTATATAGTTTTAATGGTTGAGAAACTTCCGAGACTATATATATAACATCGTTGACTTCGGCTGCCTATTGCGCTAGCTCGGAATAATAGGTTTAAAACTCATTTACGCACTTGTTCACGTTAGCCGCGTGGGTTAAGGCCTCGGAATTTGAGTTAAAAATTGAATCCTTCGACCGGCTTGAATAATTACACTGACGATTCCGGAAAGATGAAACGTATGCACACAAACTAAAAATAACAAAATTAATTTCCATTGACCAAAGTGCAATAACAAGTCCCTACTCTATTAGGTCTTGCATTGTCTGCCAATTTACAACCCCTGTCGCATCACCGTAGTGTTGAATCCGTCTCCTTGTTTTACAAGTGCTTCCAGTGAATGTGCTCCGGCGAACTTACTGCACTTGTACCCACTCAACGTAAGTACCCCTGACCCACCTGACTTGCAGCACAATCCCACCCCTTCAATGTAGAAGTCTCTATATATCAGAGGATTTTTTACTCTAATAGCTTCTTTCCTCGGACGGCTCGAAGCTTTAGAATCCCCCTATCTTCTCCCAGTTTCCCCGATCGTACCGACATGCAGAAATTTAAATGTAATGTTAACAAATATCTTGCCGCCCAATTCTCCACCTATATTGCCACACCTACAACTGTTGCCCTTTGGACCTCAGTGTCATATGCTTTTCTTTGACATTAAATAAAGACTTCCCGTGGACTGACTTTTACGTTGAGCCAAAGAATGAGATCTGCATACATTTGAAAACGTCATAAGTTCTTTTTTTTATTTATCAAATTATACATTTTTTGATAAAGAGCGGAAACCCCTTGAAATATTAAAATTAAAATTATCATTATTATTTGTCAAATGGGAAGACATTTATTATTTTCGGCCATCTAACACACACCCACACACACATATATAATATATATATATATATATAATTTTTATTTACCGCCTTGCCAGGAGGTAAGACACAAGATCAGGTGTGGCTTTGAGAAGCCAACGTACCAAGATAAGCGCATTATGGTCCACAAAAATGACTTGCAGCCGCGTCAGCATTCCCGGGTAGGGACGTCTCAGGCGATTAGCAATAAACTCACTCCTCTTTAGAGAGAAGGTAAAACCTTGGAGGGTGGAGCTCTCAGAACTGAAGAGAACCATACCTCAGCCCGACAGCGGCAAAGCCACTTTTGAATTTATTTGTATCATAATTCTATGATATGCTTATGAAGTTTGGTATGTTTATATGTTTGTATATACAGAATTTACTCCTAAAATAAGAAACCTATCATTGTGAATTTCGGAAAGAGCTGGTAAGCGTAAGGGGTTCCCATATGGGCTACATTTGGTTTTATGCAAATAGGGTATCGCCGTTAAAATTCAGATAAAAATAGGTATTAGAGATTAATTAATAAATATTTCCAAACTTTTAGTTTGTTTGGAGTATTTTAACAGGTTTTAGGGGGTATACTATAGAGACAACACCCCATTTGAAATTCAATTATACCATATTGAATTGTATCCATATTTATTAGACACCAATGCAACAAGATTTCGAGAATTTAAATTTTTCTTAAGACCCCTTAAATATTAGATATTTTCTAGAATCGAAATCTATTACATGATTAAAATAAGGATTTAAGACATAAGGTTTGTGTTATATCTTCGTGTGGGAACATAAAAGTGGTGCAAAACTGCTCTGTTCGGGAAATTAATTTTACCGGTCCTGGGATAGGTATTGTTCTTACATATATATATGTGTGTGTTCAGAAAAAAAAGTCGTTTTGATCAATCAAAGCCAATTCATCGCGCCTAAAGCTGCCAAGGAAATCAAAAGCTCAAAGAAAGGCCCAATAAACAATCTCTTGATTAGCAATACTTCTTTAGAATAAAAATATCGTACAAATATATGATTAGGTAAGAATATATATACAATTTGGCCTAAACAAAGGTGCAAAGGAATACTTCAAAAAGTTGAGATAAAGCAGGAATGAGTAAAATTAGAGAGAAAGAGAAAGAGAGAGAGAAAGAAAGAGAGAGAGAGAAAGAAAGAGAGAGACATCCAGTGAGGAGACTCTGTAATAATTGGAAGTAGTCGTACTCTTAAATACTTCAAAGTAGTAAAAGAATCAGACGACAATGCCGAAATCTTTATTAAAAACAGACCTTACATGCCTGAAGTTATGAGTTCCAAATTTTTTTAAGCAAAGCTCCTATTTGAGAGTCTTAAAATGAGAATCAGTATGAAATTAATTTCATCTAATAAAAAGAATAGGTAAAAAAAATTAGGGATGGGGATTCGTGCTCTCCTCCTCTTCCTCCTCCTCCTCCTCCTCCTCCCACTCCAAATAACCTCTTAAAATGTAAAAGCTTCAGGCCCCAAATACGTAAAAATAATTGAAAAACATGCTACGCCCTACTTGTCCACCAATATTCAGTCATGAATGTCAACAAGTCCTTAGTTTGTCGCCGTTCACTTATATGTGGGGACACTTTGCTAATCGTCCCATCAATGGGAGGTTTTATTCTGGATAAACTTCAGTGTCTGAACCTTAACCACAAAGATTTGTATCTGTGGGTTTATCACAAAGATACTGTCTATCAAAACAACCCCAAGCTATTTCTGAACTGATTAAGGCCATCACAGGTGTGCTCATCATTGATCAGCGATAAAACAGACTGTTGGATATTAATGATCGAAACTTGGTGGACAAGTCAGGTGTAGCCTAAAGTTAATTTTTACTATGGTTAGATTGCAGAAAAGATTGTGAATTTTATTCACGATTTCATTGGCGGAATTTTTTAGGGTCAACCTGTACATTGGAAGAGAGAGACAGAGATATATATATATAGAGAGAGAGAGAGAGAAAGAGAGATATGGGAGGGGGAACGAGAGAGATGGGAAGGGGGCGAGAGAGAGGGATAAAGAGAGAGAGAAATATATGGGAGGGGGAGCGTGAGAGATGGGAAGGGGGGAGAGACAGTGAGAGAGAGAGAGGGGGTAGAGTGATAGAGCTAGAGGAAAAAAACACTCACTGAAGATAATCCAGAACGGGTGATCTTAAGATACGCCCATTCAATCTACGCGTTTAGCAATGAAAATGCTATTTCAAATTGAAGCGTGACAGATAAACTGACGGACAGAAGCGTGACAAATGTAATGATCAAACGTAAACGTGAAGGACAGACAACCATGCGGTTTCAAATTTGAGCGTAACAGAACACAAGACAGACAGAACCTCTTATAAATATGCTCGGACGCATCTAACGTAAAATACGTCCATTCAATTAGTGCGTTTAGCGATGACGTGTGACACACCGACCGATGAACAAAGCCATTTATTGAGATACTTGGATGCATCTAACCTAAAATACGTTCATTCAGGCTACGCGTTTAGCGATACCAATCGTTTTTTTTTTTTAACTAAAAACGTGACAGACAAAAAAACATTATATCCAAAGTGAACACGACAGGAGAATAAGGAGAGAGGAGGAGGGAGAGAGGAGGAGAGAGAGAGGAAGAGGGAGAGAGGAGGAGGGAGAGGATGGGGAAGAAAGGAGGGGGAAGAGAGGAGGGGGAAGAGAGGAGGGGGAAGAGAGGAGGAGGAAGAGAGGAGGGGTAGGAGGTAGGAGGGGTAGGAGGAGGAAGAGAGGAGCGGTAGGAGGTAGGAGCGGTAGGAGGGAAGAAAGAATGAGGGAGGGAGGGAGGAGGCGGGGTAGGAGGGATATGGGAAAGGGAATAAGGGAGAGGGGAAGGGTGTACGGAATATGGGAGAGGGAGAGGTAGAAGGAGAAATGGAGGAGGGAGAGAGAGATGGAAAGACAGAGAGACGGAGAGGGAGAATGTGAGACGCCTATTAATGTGAATATTTATAATTGTGTAAAGACACGTATGGTGACTGTTCAATTTTCTCATATTTTGTCCAGCGTTTTGCATTGGTTTTATTTTTAAAGTGTGAGGCAAGAAAATTTAATTTGAGATTTCATTTCGATTTGTCTTTAATTTCGATAAAATAGGAAGTTACAGAAACAAAATGAAACAAAAAAAAGACTAATTATTGCGTTATGGACAGGAAGTCCAAATTCCCCACGCAGGCGCGATAAGCTTATCATTGTCGCCGTGAATATAACCAGAAATATTAACTCATGCAAATTATATTCAAGAACGGTTGGCTGCCATTTCGAGATTTAAACGCTGGTCTGGATAATTTTTTTTTTTTGCGTTTGTCAAGTCGAGAGAAAATGGAGAAATCATTTTAGAGGAATTGGAGAATAAATGGCGAGTTAAAGTGGGATGTGTTATTTATTTCTTTATTTAAAAAAAAATACAATTGGGAAAAATGAGAGGAAGGGTGTTTTTTTATGTTACTTTTAATTGTAACAATGGAAGAACGATGTATGGAGAAATAATGATATAGAATTTAGTTTATACGAACACAGAGTAAACTCATTTTGTTTCATGGTTCGTTGGTTTTTTTTTATTTTAGAAAGAAAAAAGATTTGGTTAAAAAGTAACGGGGAAAATCAAAATACCGCAAAAAAAATAAAAAGGAAGCATAAGTAGAAAGGGACAGGGAGAAAAGAAAGAAAGAAAAAAAGAAAGAAAGAAAAAAGAAAGAAAGAAGAAAGAAAGAAGAAAGAAAAAAGGAAAGAAAAAAGGAAAGAAAAAAGAAAGAAAAAAGATTTGGTTAAAAAGTAACGGGGAAAATCAAAATACCGCAAAAAAAATAAAAAGGAAGCATAAGTAAAAAGGGACAGGGAGAAAAGAAAGAAAGAAAAAAAGAAAGAAAGAAAAAAAGTAAGAAAAAAGGAAAGAAAAAAGGAATCAATGAATAAACAAAAAAACGAAGGAAATAAGAAAGAAAAATTAAAAGGTTTATTGGCATTTAAAAAATACGGTGTCCGTTTGCTTGTTTTTTTTTTTTACGGCATACAGACTATTTTCAATTTATTTGATACTGAATTCAGTCGTTTTGATGCTTTTTAGGAATAGGTATCCATAAATTTGTAGTCGTGACGTAATCAGTTCCGACTACGACCGGAAAAAAAGCCAAATCAAGTTCCGAGGCTTCTACAAAATACGAACCGAATTAAATCGACTTTGCAGAAAATAATACTCAGGTTAGAGTTAGGTTAAGGTTAGGGTAAACATATAAAAAACAACAGTTCGGTTCGTATTGTGTAAATTGTTCGGTGAAGTTCGTTAACGTTCGTCAGTCTCGCAAGTGATCGGTGAAACTCGGAATTGATGACGTAAGTACTGAAGTTTTCTTGGATACCTATTCCAGAAAAATAGCGTCATTTTGGTAAAAAAAATGATGTTAATGATTTTCATGCTGTTTGCTTTACCTAATTACTAAAAGAAATGTGACCCGTTGGGTTATCCATTTAGCTCGGGTTAGAGTGTTTGAATAAAGAAAAAGTGTTTGCAAAACCAGTTAAAGCCTTTTAAAATATAAAAGCATAATCAGTCTCTTTCTATTCGCTTTATCTCTCTTCTCCAGTTATGGGTTAAATAGTATTAATAATTGTGGTGATATTCTCTACTGTTTATAAAAGACTATTCAATAGTTAGTTTTGTTACTTTTGACTGTTAATAAACAGAGAGAGAGAGAGAGAGAGAGAGAGAGAGAGAGAGAGAACATAGATAGATATAGACACTGTATAACAAAAGGTGAGGGCTAAATAAGATACAATGTGAAGCAGTGAGAGCAATAGACAAACACAGAAATTACGGCCAATTCAAACAACTAGAATTGATTTTATTCAAACATAACTCAATCTCTACATAAAGTCATAAATATAGCTGTTCACTATTCCGCGATGTGTACCGCGATGGCCTTTATTCTCTATTTTGTGCGGCAAGAAATGAGGGTTTCATCGATCTTAACGTGGAGACTAATCCGACACATGTCTAGACAAGACTAAAAAATAGAGCAAGGGCGTATGCATGCCCTGCGCACGACTGGCAGAGTTATTTTTAATTTTTTTTTTTGCCAAACTCATTTTTCTATTTGTGGCGGCGATCTTTTTGAAATGCATCCTACAACAAGCCGAGAGTTGTCTATGAGTAATCCCAACTAAGAAGTAATTCCGCACTCCTTAAACTTCTCAAACTTTGACCTCATCACCAGATGAAGTTTCATGCCATAACCAGGACATATTCTAATCAACCTTACAGGCACAACCACCTCGGATGAGAGTGGTCATGGGAGTAATGGCAATTTTACATTCCTCAAACTCCCAACCTAGGGCCTCACGACCAGATAAAAAAGTAAATTCGTCTAAATCAACATGGTACAAATTAGTTGACCGGCCTGATTATGTTGTCGGCATTCTTGCCAACATCCCTAAGTAAAAGGTGATATTGTGGAATCGACTGGATTCGAACTTGGCACACCATATCGTCAGTCGGCGTCGCTATTCACTTAACCATCGTCACCACCAGATGAAGTTGCATGTCATAAGCAGGACATATTCTAATCAACCTAGTGATGGGAGCATTACAGGCACAATCGCCCCGGATAAGAGTGGTCATGGGAGTAATGGCAACTAAACATTCGTCAAACCTCTAAAACCAGGGCGTCACCACCGTATGCAATATCATGTCATACCGTGAATATATTCTTTTTATTTAGGTACTACTGCTCCGGGTGAGAGTGGGCCTTTAAGAAATACGAACTAAGGGATGACTCACTTCTTCCGAAGTCTCAAATCGAGGTCCATTTCGTGTCATAATAGTTTTATTTAACTCATAGATTGGACAGTCAGAGATACTACCACTCTGAGCGAGAATGGACCTGCGCTTAATTACAACCTAAGAGGTGCCACCATTTTTTCCAAAGCTCCAAACTTGAGGCATCAACACTGGATGCAGATTCATGGGTGCACAGGTCGACAATATCGGTCAATAAAAAATGCATGATTATTATATGTGCGCAAAGTGTATTTATGCTGGTAGCATCTGGCAGGTTTTATTGCCGATTTTCTGATAATTATAGCCACTTACGCCGGATGAAAAGTTATAATTAAAAACAAGTACTCGTCTTTATTTGTATTTGAGTGTCATTCTACTTTTTTATGATTAGTTAAGAACAAAGGGAATGCAAATAATGTCTCATAAAATGGCGAAGTTTTAAACTGCAGTTTTACTGAGAAGACGTTTCTTTTACATTCATTCACTCCAAACAAGGCACATTGCTACTGTGATTAGGGACCATATTTATATTAGGAACCTAAGTAGGGAGTTGGGTAGCAAGATGTTTGTTAACATTACATTTAATTTTCTGTATGGTAGTACAGTCAGGGAATCAGGGATCAGGGAGGGAATTCCAAAAGCAAGTGGTCCGAAAAAAAGAAGCTATTAGTGTAGAATTTTTTTTCCGGGCCTCTACAGTGAAGTGGTGTGATTTTGCTTCTAGTCGTGTTTGTCGGGAGGTACCTACGTTGAGGGAGTACAAGTGCACTAAGTTCGCCAGAGCACATTCCGTGAAAGTACTTGTAAAACAAGCACAGGGATTCAACATTGCGGAGATGGGGCAGGACCTGGGGCTTGGTAGACAGTGTGGGACCTATTAGGTTAGAGACTCTTTTTGTACCCTGCCCAAGACTAGTTGTAGGTGCACCAGCCCAGATGTGGCAACAAAACAT
Organism: Sepiola atlantica; assembly: GCA_963556195.1. NCBI lineage: Eukaryota > Metazoa > Mollusca > Cephalopoda > Sepiida > Sepiolidae > Sepiola > Sepiola atlantica. The sequence goes on from OY744539.1 coordinate 21,153,146, forward strand.
GAAACGGGCGAATGGTGGCTTTATAGAGATATAGGATATGGCCAAGTGTGAGCAGCAGACTTGGCAGCATCTTCTATGTATTTATTCCAATTTAAATGAAATTAAAAGTTAACGGAAGGAGTTTACTGTTGTGGTGTAATAGGCCACCCACCCTACAACAATGGAATTTATAATATAACATAACTGTGACGTGGTTAAGATTCCTTGTTATATCTAAAACTGGGCGAACCAAACCGACGTTACCCGGGATCCAATAAAGTCATTTGAGTTTTTAATTTTTATTTGTTTACACATTTTTTTTTACTTCAAGTAGACAACTCCTATTATAGTCTGCAATTAAAAACGAGATATCCCTTTGCTAATTTAATCTGGTGCACCATCCACTCGTCTCTTCCTCTTAGACACGGTCCAAAAAGAGTCGCTCATCTAATAAGCCCCTCACTATTCACCTAGCTCCAGCTCTTGTCCCATCGCCGTAATGTTACATTCTTATGCTTGTTGTACAAGTACTTCAATAGAATGTGCTCCGATGAACTTGCTGCTCTGGTGCCCCCTCGACGTAAATGCACTCGACCAACCCGACAATCAGCTAAATCTCATCCATTCACTGTGGAGGCCCCCAGATGCCAGATAGCCTTATACTCCAATAGCTGATTTCCTCGTATTGCCGGCCTTTTGGAACTCCCTCCCTGCTCCCTGTTTCGACGACTTTATCGACATGCAGAAATTTAAAACTAATGTGAACAAGTATCTCGCTGCACAGCTCCCAATTTAGGATGACCCCCTAAATTTTCACCCTAATTCTCAGTGGCTCCTTACGTCTACAGTGGCAACTTGCCTTGCTTGTGGTGAACTATTTTTCTTTAGATGATTTATGTTTCATATTCGTAGTCGTCTGGGCCGGTTTTTAAAAAAATAAATTCTAACTAATAAAAAGTAAAAGTAAATTGGTCGACCGTAGTAGAGGGCGACTTGAAGGCTCCCTTTTCATTAGCTTCTAAACAGAGGTGTAAAGAAGGGCGTCACTACTTTCCTAGAATTACTACATCTACCTTTGATTCTGACCTTATAATGCTGAATATTTAGAAAGGGTGTATCAAGTACCATGTGTTGAGTCTTTGGTACGACTTGACGGAGGATTGAACCCCAGTCTCCCAGTCCATTAGCGAACACAACATCGTGCCAGATGGGTTGGTTTGCCACATTCTAAGTACTTTATTACATGTCTAATAACAGGGTAGTACAATAAAAAATAAATAAAAATAGTTTAATATTTTAGCGAAATGCTATTTACGTCTGACTTTGAAAATCCGACAAGATAAATTTATATTTAAGATAACGTAACAAGGAGGGCCTGTGGACGAGTGGTTATAGCACTTGTCTTTGGGCATGCGAATTTACGGGTCTGAAAACTCCCTCTGTCCACCCAGCAGTAAATGGGTACCTGACTAAAACTCAGGGAAGGTTCAAGGCAGCGGAAGGAGAGGGATGGGCTCCGCCTTCCATATGCTGTGCCCTAGACACGGTGATTCTTAACAAATCACCGCCGCTACGGCCATGGGCAGTGTGCGATGTCGGCAACGGCACTCGTGCGCGTCCAGGCTATGCGACCTAATGAAACCCACGGATATGAAAGAAGTAAACCGACAGCCCGCAAAAACGATTCATAAATGTTTAAAGTTTCTGCTTCCTTCGTCAACAGCCAGCATCCGGATTCGTACGAAGCAGCAGTAAAGGTTTTCGATGCTTTGTTAGATTTGACCCCGTCGTTAGGGTTGGGGTTGAGGTTAGTGTCAAACTTAGCGTGCATTCTAATGTAACAAAGTACCAAAGTTTGAAACATCGACATTTTTAACCAGTTATCATTTTTTTGTTGTTTTGTATATCAATATATCTATCATATATTACGTGGGGTTATATTTATTAATAACACACACACACACACACTATATATATATATATATGATATGATATTAAATTATTTTTTTAATATTTTACTTACGTACAACGTCGTTTCGAGCTTATGGCTCTCATCAGCGCAGGGAAATAACTATCTTGGTTGACAGAGACACCTTGAATCTGTAAGCGTTCACCTAGTCTCATTAGGCCACGGCAGATAGTCACGTGATAACGGAGAAATTAAGTGATATTTACACTGAAAGCGACGAGTATAAATATCTAAACATTCTATAGTACTCAACGACAGAGTCGAAGCATTGCACAAAGGCTTTTAGGTGAATGTTTATTTTTAATCTTTACGACAGTGCTAGACTTTCAATTTTACTGTAAATGGGGCTTATAATAATATTAAATTATATATATATATATGTGTGTATTTTTCTCCCATAAACGAGACCCCGGAGAAAAAAGTACTAACTCAACTGGAACAATGGCGGGAATAATGTATTTGCGTTTATTATTTTCAATTATAGTAATGCGAAAAAAAAAGAGAATTTATTGAGCATTGATGATATAGAACAGAGTTTTTGCGAAATACAGCAAACTGATTTCACTTAATGCTTCGTAATGCAGGATATTGGGGAATAATAGTGAGTAAGTCACAGATTTCTTCTTTCTTGTGAATCAGATGATTCTGGTGTTGGCATTAGTTTCCCCGATGTTTTTTCTAGTTAGAAATCTTTCTGGAAAGACATCGGGTACTTATGGGAAGGACCACGAGAAGGTTGCCAACATGCTAAGTGAAAGTGGTACTGTGGAACCAACTCGATTCGAACTTGGAACAGCCAGGTCTTCAGTCCGTGTCGATATCCACTTAACCATCGTCACAAGCGAGAAGTAGCCGTCGACATCTTTTTCCCGGCTACTCTTCAATCGAGCGGACCTGTCGAGAGACTAGGTGGTAAGCGTTCCCACTAAATTGCGGGGATGTTTAGGGTACACAGTAATAGCGATTTGGCACAACGGTTCATGCTGTTTCTCTGCCCAGGTGTTAAATAAGAAAGAAGGAAACCAACATTATGGTAGTTTTATTGTTAAGATGTTCACGGCCTATGAAAGTAGGATGGTGACAAATGAAAGATAGCGTCGGAAAGCGGTGCAACAACATTATTCATTTTCCACCAAGGAAACATTTTTACTATTTATTTATATTTATTTATATTTATTTATTTATTCATGACTTTAATTCAGCCAAACAAGCCAAACAAGGGGCTACTGTTATTAAGACGATGTTTGTTCATATTACATTTAAATTTCTGCATGTTGGCAGAGGCGGGTAAAAAAGAAAGCAGAGAGTAAATTACAAAGGTAAGCTGTCCGAGGAAATCAGATATTAGAGTACAAAGTTTTCCGGCATCTGGGGACCTCTACAATGAAGAGGTGGGGTTTTGCTGTTAGTCGGGTTGGTCTGGGCTATTTACGATGAGGGGATACAAATGCAGTAAGTTCGTCGGAGCACATTCCGTGGAAGTACTTGTAAAGCAAGCACAGGGATGCCACATTGCGGCGATGGGGCAAGAGCTGGAGTTAGGTAGACCGCACGGTACCTATTATGGTTAGACTCTCTTTTTTGCTCCCTGTTCAAGATCGAGAGACTAGTTTTTGGTGCACCATCCCACATGTGGCAATATTACACAATGCATGGATAAATAGTTGCTTTATACTGACACAGTTTCACTATGTCAGTATGTTTTTGATGGCCCTGCAGTATTTAAGAGTCGAACAGCATATATATGAAATGGTTTGTGGGTGTTTCGGTATAATAAAGAGAGAGAGAGAATGGGAGAGAGAATGGGAGAGAGTGAGAAAATGAGAGACAGAATAGGAGAAAGAGAGAGAGACACACACATGAGAGGGAAAGAGAGAGAGAATGAAAGAGAGAGAGAGAATGAAAGAGAGAGCGAGAATGAAAGAGAGGAAGAGAATGAAAGAGAGGAAGAGAATGAAAGAGAGAGAGAATGAAAGAGAATGAAAGAGAGAGAATGAAAAATAGAGAGAAAGAATGAAAGAAAGCATGAAAGAGAGAGAGAGCATGACAGAGAGAGAGAGCATGAAAGAGAGAGCGAGAGAGAGCATGACAGAGAGAGAGAGAGAGCATGAAAGAGAGAGAGAGCATGAAAGAGAGAGAGAGAGCATGACAGAGAGAGAGAGCATGAGAGAGAGAGAGCATGACAGAGAGAGACAGAGAGCATGACAGAGACAGAGAGCATGAAAGAGAGAGAGAGAGCGTGAAAGCGAGAGAGAGAGCGTGAAAACGAGAGAGAGAGAGAGCGTGAAAGCGAGAGAGAGAGAGCGTGAAAGCGAGAGAGAGAGAGCGTGAAAGCGAGAGAGAGAGAATGAGAGAGAGAGAGAGAGCGAGCATCTAACTTGTTTTCGTGTCCAAAGTTCCTATTTACCGCCTCTTCACAGTGGCTGGATATGACGCGGAGTCGATTTTATGCGGGAGACCACCTCACGCATAAAATCGACTCCGCGTCATATCAATTTGGGCCCATTATATATATATATATATATATATATATATATACATATATATATATATATATATATACAAGATGCCGGAACATCGCATTACGTATAGATTGACAGCTTATTATAAATTCTCCTGGATGCCCAATCCTTTTTTTTTTTAATGGGCGATATCAATTTTATTTATATGAATATTAATTATTTTTACCTACAAACACACGTGTTTCATGCTTACGCAATTTTCACTGTATAAGATTATAATTACTTCCGGTGTAAGGATTCGAACCCAGTTGCAAAGTAACCTTTTACTCTGCAGCCTGATATTCAACCCCTTATCCAAAATTAGACAGGGTATACCTGGTTCCTTGTGCCATACCTCTTCCTCGGCTTCTGACAATGCATGCTGTGCCAATATAAAATAGAGTGGTTCAAGATCTTAAACCGGGCGGATTTCACCTCTAATTTGAAAATTTGGGAATCCGTCGCTATCGCCTTGCGAAAACCTTTTCTTTACCAACAGAAGGATTTCGTAAAATCGTTGGTTCTCTTTAGAGGAAGGTCCATTTTTTGCCTTCGATATCTCTGCCTTTTAAACACTTTTATACGATTCATTCAATTAAATTTTTTAATCGCTTATTATTATCGGCAGTTAATTTCTCCCAATCTTGCCTTTTCTCGCGAATTTATTTCATAATTTGTATTCCAAAGATTTCTCCTGATAAGATGTCGGGCGAAAGAGCTCTCGAGACCACACATATATATATATATATATATATATATATATATATATGGGAAATGAAAAAAGAAAAACCAAAAGATTTTTTTTTATGTATTCATCAACGTTTCGTCTTTATTTGTAAGACTTCTTCAGGATGATAATTTTAGGAAATTGTCATGCAAGTACATAGAAATATTGGGTTGACATGATAGGTTGATGCGAAGTAGTAGCCACTACTGGGAGCGCATGACCAAGGTTCGGGCTGAGAGAATTCGGTGGCAGAGAGTGAAATAAATGTGGATAGCTGTAAGTGAAAAAGGAGAGGAGTGGGAGTGTTAGTGAATTTGTCTTAGGGTGGGAGAGAGGGGAGGGGTGCTGAGGTTTTTGTCGTGGTGAGGTGGAGCATGGATTTTGGGATAGGGAAAGAGGAGGAGAGGCGAGAAGCTCTGTGTCTGGTGTGTGGTAGTATCATAGTTTTGGAAAATGATTTGAAGAAATGAAGATGATTTGAAAGTGGGCGGTGTGGGTGGGTAAGAGTATTAAATAAGTAGTCGAAAGGGTGAGATGGGTGAGGGGGAGAGGGGAGATTTTATTGTGGTTAGATGTGAAATTTTTGGAGGGTAGGAGTATTGCCCAGCTGGCTATGCAGGAATGTGTGAATATAAGTAAGTTAGAAGGAAAATGTTCAAATGTGCTGCGAAACGTTGATGAATACATAAAAAAAAACATCTTTTGGTTTTTCCTTTTTCATTTCCCATTACGTCGGATTACTCTCATCCTTCCTTTCTAATATATATATATATATATATATATATATATATAATGCAAACAAGTACATTTTTTATCTGATTGTCGCTGCTGTGTCGACCGTCGAACTGGAACTAAAATACATTTTATGGCCTTCGCGATCTGTTCTGTCAAAAGTATAATGATATTGTGAGGTCTTCATTCACGCCGGATATTTATAGAATGGAAATAGGTCACAAACTCCTCCAAGGGTTTTGAAGATAGACATCCCCCCTTCTTTTACAACGAGATATATTCTAAGGCTACATTACCCAGAATACTGTGATAAATATGTTTAGGTTTGAACAAAGATGTTTTATAAGATGTTTAATATATATATATATATATATATATATATATATATATATATATATATATAGAGAGAGAGAGAGAGAGAGAGAGAGAGAGAGATAGAACGATAGATAGAGAGAGAGAGGGGAGGGGATTTCCCTTTCTATTACACGGTTTTATCTGACATAGCACCCAACGAATATATTGTGTAATTCTACTTATTTTTCTTTTCTTTTCTTTCATAATTCAAGATAGGGGTATCAGGAACCATCTTGGGACCCCGAGGCTAAATAAACTAATTCCAAGGCCTATTCAATTCATTCTATTCCCTTTTTTTCTACGCTCACTCCTCATTTGCACCGGAATAGTCTTCTCGCTCCGCCCCGCTCCATTCTCGTTGTAAATTCGAGCTTTACAACAAACTACTTCGCTACATCTCGACATACACCAAACCCCTACCAATTCTTGTCTTTCTTTTTTTTTTATTTAGACAACGCGGCTATACGAGCCCCACAGACCCGCAGGGCAAAACCCCTCGAGGCTAGACCCGCCCGCCATTTTGTTTGGGTTTCGCTTTAAAAAAAAATTGCCTTTTTTGTATTATATATATATATATTTTGTCTTTTCCAATATTTCATTTTTTTGTTGCAAGGAACGAATATTTTCTATTATTACCGTTCGCCAAACAATAGATAATTTTTTTTTATATAAATGCATTTGTTTCTTTTCAATTTTTGTTATTTTTTGCGTTATTCATTTTAAAGATTTCTTATATCTTATCGTTTTTTTTTTACATTTTTCTTCATTTTTATATTTCTCTAGTTTATTTGGCATCATCACCTTCATTATTATTGTTATTATTATTATTATTGTTATTATTGTTACTATTGTTATTATTACTATTATTATTATTATTATGATCATTATCATTTTTATTATTATCTTCGTTGTTGATATACGTGAATATCACCAATATCATCATTGTTATCACTTTCACATGCATCATTATTATGATAATCCAACATCATTATGACAATCCATCATTATTATGATAATCCAACATCATTATGACAATCCATCATTATTATGATAATCCAACATCATTATGATAATCCAACATCATTATGATAATCCAATATCATTATGACAACTCATCATTATTATTTACTTACTAGAAGTTGTATCGGGAGTCATAACCAGATATATTTCTCTAATAAAACGAGTGGTGTTCCTTGAAGTCTGAGGGACAACAAGTCTACCCAGATTTCCAGTACACTCTCCAATTCTTTTGCAGGATCATTTGCACCCAGTCCCGCAAAAAGGGGTCGTTCTACATAATATCACAATACTCATTGATCGTGTTGTTTGCATGTGTGTTTTATTATTTAAAAAAAAATGCAAAATAATTTTACTTAATATTTTATTTAAAATGACGTGTCAAATAAACATCTACCATTGCGCAGCAATAGATGGCTTATATCCTCACCTTAATAATAAAGATCAATGTGTATTTATTTGTATATAAATAAATACATGTACTTCCATCTAGTCATGCAAAAGTTAGCGAGTAAAACAGGTGCTTTGCTAGTCCCCTGGCGAAAGAATTCCAAGTATTAGAGAAGTGAGTAACCAAATTGGAAATCAGACAACTTAGCATTCAGTTTACCATCGTTTACAATCCAGTTCTCACAGATACCAGAATTGGTTTTCTCTGGAATTAGTGTGAAATAAAGTCTCAGCATTCTAGTACACCCCAGGCCCTTCCAGTAGAGGTCTGGATTGGTCTTTCCATTTTCCCTAACCCTTTTTACGACCATTGTCTGTCGGTACCTCTGCATTGGTTTTCGGGGGAGGGGGTCTCAGAATATAAGATTTTTCTTACTTATCTACAATCATTATTTACTAACGAGGAGTATTTACACGATTCCTTGTCAGTGATTCTTACCACCAATAACAAGTATTGTTCCCTGGATCTGAATAACGACAAGCCTCCCAAGATGTCTAGCATTCTCCGCCTCTTTGAGAAAAACGTAGCAAATCAATTCGCGTTATTGCAACAGCCTTTTACCATTGAGGTATTGCTGATACTGATCGTTGATTTTCTCTAGAAATTGCGTGTCAATAAGCCTCTGCGAAATGCCAGTACTGCCCGAGCCTTTCAGGTAGAAGTAGTGATGCTGCTCTCTCTTCATATCCTCTCGGTCTTTCATCAACCTTAATCCATCACAACCATTTTTTTAGATAGTGGGCGGTGCGAAGAAAGTAGGAGGACGCACTAGAAGGTGATAGGAGTAGCAACGGAAGTCGGAAGTGATGTTACGTCCGTTGGAGGTTTTTTTTATGTCTCTTGTTTCTGGATTCCAAAGAAGGCAGACCTGAAAAGTTTGCCGGTGCGTTCTCAGTGGGCAGTAGCCCTAAATGGCCTGACGATATATATATATATATATATATATATATATATATATATATATATCCCGTACAAACCACTCGATCTCTGTCTATTATTTATGTTAAATAAAACTTCTAGAACCACCCAACGTCTTAGCGTTATCGTTCAGAAGCCCGGGATACACCGAACAACGAAGACGTACCCGGATACAGTAAGTGTTGGGCGAATTTTAGAAATCGGTTTCCAAACTAATCTACCTTTGGGCAGGTTTTTATTTATCCCACTTTCTCTCAAATCCATTCTTATTACTTCTTCACACGTTTTCCTTGACATTCCCCTGCCAACTGACTCAGTTGGTTCAACGGTTCTACATCTCCTAACCCAATAACTATAATCCATCCTTTAAACGTGGCCATAGCATAAGTTTCCTGTTCTGCAAACACCTAACCCTGTACTGTCCAGATTCAATCTTCTTCTGGTGTCATCATATCTAAACCTGTCTTTTACTGACCGGCTTTCACGTGCTACCACCTTTTATGCCAATAGTTCACAGGCCGTGAACGGAAATGACACTGAGATGTGTATTTCTTTCAATTGTCTAAGCAAGTACTGCTGTTTTCTGTAATCTTTGACATTCTTATTTACTTGTATTCTCTGTATAAGAGTTTCTATATGTTGAGTAACTGACCACAAGGAGACTACGATAATGAGAATCACGTTTAATTTTTCCATTGACTAAATCTTATTATCGCCTAGTCTAAAAGTTATTGGTCCTAACATAGGTATGGCCGTAGAATGCAGCAGTTTGTTAAGTGAACTCGCTAGCCGTAATTAGCGATAAGTCAAAGCTCTTCGTTAAACGAATAGAGCACACTTCGACAGTTTATATTGTTAATGTGAACAGTAGGATTTCCCTACCCTAAAATTTGTGCAATTAGTCGACTGTCGAAAAAACGGTTTCTATCTCAACTTGACGCAGTTGCCGGTCTAGTCGAGTTATGGTAGAGCGAAACAGTCTGTCGATTACATATATATATATATATATATATGTAAATTTGTTCGTTATTCACCGTCTCCTGCTAGAGAAGTGTTGTAAGGATGATTTGTAATATATGAAGCATAAACACGATGTTATTATTGCAATTATTATATTTTGTTCTGATATTTCGAGCCACCCTACATTATGTTAAAAAATGATTCTATTTTCTTTATTTCGTATCATTTTTTGACAAAGAGCGGATGACTGCTCGAAATAGAATAAAATATAATAATTACAAAAACGACAACATCGTATTAACATCACCAATAATCCTTAAAACATACACCTACACAAACATATATATATATATATATATATATATATATATATATATACACATAGTCTTATATGGTATTTTATTTGAACTTAAGACTAGGTCTTGAAAAGATCAAAAGGCCACGCTGAGATCAAATGAGCCGTAGTGACGAGCCACTCAACCATTCATAATGATTGAATGTAATTTGAAATTAACAACCACAACAAGACACGATGTGGTATTCGACAACAATTGGCCTCATTGAATTGCAAATTTCTCCGATTCCAGGAGGCGGGAAAGTTAGGTAGACTATCAACAACGGGCGGGAAATAATGGACAATATATAACGACGCTCGAATAATCGTAAAACAATCAAAAAGAAAATGGCGAAATAAAACTTTTTAAAAGAAAAAAAGAAAAGAAATAAAAAAGAAAATGGTAGCGATTGAAAATAAGGAGTTTGAAGAAGAAAAAAAATGAAGACAGACGTGTCGTGGGTAGGGGGCTTTTTATTTTGTAAGGAGAAAAGATTGGAATTGAAAATTAAAAGAAAATAACGTCGTGCCGCTAGGGGGCGCTGTAAAAAAAAAACGAAAACGAGAGAATAATGAGAGAAGAAAAGTAAATAAATGGACGCCTATGGAAGAATAGACGTGAAAGAGTAAATGTTTTTGAAGAAGTAGAGAAAGATGAAAGCTGAGGATTTTTCAAATAATGGACGTAGGTACAGAATGGGGAGTGTTTGATTTTAGTTAAGAACGGATGAAGATGGGGATAAATAATATGAATTTGAAGAGCAGAGGAAGGACGAGAACACACATAGAAAGAAACAGGTCGCACTAGATTGGATCTACGCTTTTTATTTATTTTGCTGGTAGAGAGATGCCATTTTATTTCTCGTAGGGGAGGGGCAGGCATTTTGAAAGACCAGTAGAAAAACGAAAGAATGATAATAAAAAATAACGGATATTTTTAAGATGCGTCAATTCAATCTGCGCGCTTAGCGATAGAACATTTTAAAGCAAACTTAAGCTTTTTTATTAATAGAAAGCCGCTCCAGACAAGGCATAAAGCCACTTAATGTACGGAGCTAAAAATTAAAAAAAAATACTACTTGGTAAAGAAAACTAGCCAACGGTAAGTGTTAGATGGATAGATTCCGACCCAGAAAACAGCAATTATTCCCCCTTTGTCAGAAACATCGTTAATGGAATGTAGTGGCTAAAGGACAAACAAAGAGAAGCGAGAGTTACGAGGCTGCCGAAAGTAAACCAACGGTCAACTTTTTACTCTTCTCACTTGACCGACATACGGACGGACATATCCTTTTATAGAGACGCTGGCCATCTTTTATAGAAGAGACCGGCAAAAAATACCACGCCTCTCCAAAAAGAAAAGAAAAAAATGCGAGTTGTAGTAAAAATAAACCTTTTATTACTTACTCAAGTACATGGAATCCAGTCATGCCATTATTCGTATGAAAAAAACAACCCTTTCCCTTATATTTTTACTTTCACAAACTCATACAGATAATTGTTTACTATTCCGCGATGCGATCCACAGTGGCGTTTATTAAAAATTGTTCTGACAAAAAAATGATGGTTTCATCGATCTCAACCTGGAAAAACTAGGATTGACACTAATCCGATGTATATCTAGACATGCCTCACAAAAGTAGGTCAATAGCGTGTGCGCGCACTTCGAATAACTAGAGAGGCTTTTTTTGTAAAACCCATTTTTCGATTAGTGGCGGGGCTCTGCTACAAAAGATACGATGCATGAATGCAACTAAAAATTCTATTTTTAAATTAAATCGTGATTAACCAAAGAAAATGTCAGTTCAGACTTTAGCGTGACGGACAAACTGACGGACACAGCCTCTTATAGAGATGGTTTGACCTAAATAAACTTTTAAATGCGGCCATTCAATCTGTGCGTTTAATGATACTCCCGACTGTACCAGAATGCAGAAATTTAAATGTAATGTGAACAAACATCTTGATGCATAACTCCCCAATCAGGATGCCCTTTATAAGTCTGGGCCCTAATGACAGTAGCCCCTTAGGTTTCAGTGGCAATATGCTCTGTTTGGGGTGAATAAAAATTGTAAAAATGTAAAAATACAGATGATACTAAAGCTTACGAATACAAACTCATAAGGTTTATATTTTTAAGCCCCTCTCCTCTAAAAAGAAGCACCCAAAAAACAAACAAATAAAGTTTTAAAAAACTTCCTAAAGAAATTTTTTTTGAAAAAAGTCATAAATTTGATTTATTTACTGATTTTAAGAAAATTATTAAACCTATTCTTAACACGGAGCATTAATGGAGCGGGGATGGGGTGGCGTAATTGACCTTCAGCTTCAACCAGTGAAAATAATGAAAAAGTTGTTTTAGCTAGTACTAACTGACTGTTCGGCGAAGGCTCGGTAATTTCTGTTCTGTTCTGTATATTACAATCGAAACATTGTAGTGTGTGTATATAAAAGTATATAAAAAAGAACAGCAAAAAGAATAGAAGAAAAACAAGAAAAATAAAGAGGGAAACAGTAAAGAAAAATAAAGTATGAAGGAAAGAGACGGAAAGGATGAAAACAAAGAAAGGAATAAAGAAAATAAATAACGAAAGAAAAAGAGAAAAAAAGAGAATAAATAATTTAAAAAAAACAAGAGGAAAGAAAGGAGTAAAGAAATGAAAACAATTCAGAATAAAAGGAAAATAGAGAAAAAAGATCATAGAAAAGAAAAAAAAAACAAGGAAAAGAAATACAATATTGAAAAGAAAAGAAAAATATAAAAGAAAAAGAGAGAGAAAAATGAAGGAGAGACGCGAATAAAAGGAAATTAAGAAAGTTTAAAAAGGAGATTGAAGAAAGAAAAAGAATAAAAAATGGAAGAAAAATATACAGTGAGGAAAGAAAAAATAACGAAAAAGGAATAACAAAAAGAAAAAAAGAGAAAAGAGCCAAGAAAGAAAAAATAAAGTACAATAATAGTGGAAGAAAGTTAAAGAAACGATAACGGAAAGGAGAGAAAAAGGAAAGAAACGAACTAATCAAAGAAAAAAATAAGAAAGAAAGACAAGACAAGAAAAGAATGAAAAATACAAGAAGGAAAGAAAAAAACAGTAACAAGTAATCAAGAAACGAATAAAGAATAAATGAAAAAAATGGACTGAAAGAAAAAAAAGATGAAAGAAAGATTTGAAAATTTAAACATAGAAAAGAAGAGGGGGGAGATTAAAGAATGAAATGAGTAAAGAAATGAAGAAATAATAGAATTGAAGAATAAAAGAATAAAAGAAAGTAAATGAGAAAAAAAAACGACAATAAAATAAAATGGAGGGGAAAAAAGGAAACAAAGAGATATAAAAATAACGAAAAAAAAACAGGTAAAATGAAACACGTTTTAAAGACGAAAACAGAAACGAAGGTTACAATTGGGTGTTTTTTTAACTTTACTTTTGTATTTTTTTAAAATTAGTAAAGAAAAAAAAAACAAAGTCTGAAATAAAAGAAAAGAAAATAGCCAAATGACAAAAAAAAAGACAATAAAATAAAATGGAGGGGAAAAAAGGAAACAAAGAGATATAAAAATAACGAAAAAAAACAGGTAAAATGAAACACGTTTTAAAGACAAAAACAGAAACGAAGGTTACAATTGGGTGTTTCTTTTTAACTTTACTTTTGTATTTTTTAAGAATTAGTAAAGAAAAAAATTACAAAGTCTGAAATAAAAGAAAGAAAGAAAATAGCCAAATGACAAAAAAACAACCAAAAAAAACACTAGAAAAATTTAAATGGCAGCTAAAAATGTTGAAGCAAACTGGGGCAAAAAAGTTAATAGCTTTTTTTTTTAGCTTCTTTAGTTTTATTTATATTATATTATTATTATTATTATTATTATTATTATTATTATTATTATTATCATTATCATTATTATTATTTATATTTCTTGGCAGTGGGCAGTCAGCTAAGTAATTTAAACAACCCTAACCCCCGCGCCTGTAAAAAGATCCCCGCCCCAAATTGAAAAGTCTACGGTACTTTAAGAGACAGCCGTGACGGACAATGGAAAATGGCGCCGAGCAAGAGAGACTTTCACTATTATTTAATTGTCGCTTTACTCTCGCCCATTTCGAACGTGTCGGGGTCTTCGCCTGGTCCGTAAACCATTGCGAAGGGGAGTAACTTATTTATTTATTTATATAATTGCGTCTTGTCGCACAGCCATGCCGGCTGGAGATGATATAAGAATGAAAGTCCTTCATAACCAGTGACATGATATGGCAGAATACAATGGCTTTTTCGGACTTGCCAATGATCCATTCTCGGCATTCAATCCGACAGTGACTACCTTCTTTGTTAGGATGAAGTATGGTTCAGCTTGGTTCTAGGAGGTGCATCCTCCCGGGGAGTAACTCCTCTATTTGAGTAGGAGTTGGATTATTGCCGATCGCGCGAGGAAATACCGACGGGTTTGTTCTAGGCTATTTTTACACTCAGCCCGAGCGCCTTTTCGAGGTAACTGGCCATCTTCACGTCTTGTTTGATCGGTAAGCATGTAAATAAAAAGAGTGCTTCTACAGAAAAGGGCACATATCGACACTAGTATTTGTGATTACGATTTACCGGACAGACCATAAACGGCCGAAACAGTTAACGATTTGAAAGCCGCGAAAAAATATAAAAGGGCAGACGACACTAAGCATACGAATGCAAAACCAAAATGAATTTAATTGTAGTAAAGGTTAGGATAACAAAATTAGGCCCTAAAAAAAGAGGTGCTGTGTGATCTATGGTGGAAAGAGGAATAAGCGGACTGTGTCATCGTCTAACTATAGTGGTTCTCAGCCATATTCTGATTGCCCCCCCACCTTCAATCCAATGCGAGGTTTTTTATGTCCTTCGGATCAACCTGAATCTTCACACCCTGTTGCCTGTCCTTGAATCTAATATATCTATGGAAGTTGTTCAGTTAGTACTATTACATTAAAAGGCTAACTACAGTTCTAAATCAAAAAATACTATTATTTGGATAAATAGTGCTTTTTAGGAATAGTTATCCAGAGATTTGCAGTCGTGAAGTAAGCAGTTCCGACTACGAAGGGAGAAAGCTGAAGCGAGTTCCGATGCTTCTACACAATACAAACCGAACTAAACAGACTTTTGCTGAACTAAACGTAAGATTTAGTTTAAGGTTAGGGTAAAAAAAAATCAGTTTGATTCGTATTGTGTAGAAGTACCCAAACAAAATTACAGAATACACTTAAATACAAGATAAAATCAACAGTTTCATTTGATGAATAAAAAAGCCTAATATTCAATTCGGTTTGTTCGGTTAAGTTCGTTAATATTCGCTAGTCTCGGAAGTCTTCGATGGAACACGAAATTGATGACGCAAGTACTAAAATTGTCTTGGATACTTATTCCTAAAAACGGTACGTTTATACAAATGAAATATTTATCCGGTACTTTTTAGGAATAGGTAATCAACTTCCAGGACGCATCAATTTCATCCGTATCCCGAAGGACTACTTCAGACCCCATTTTGCGAATTGTTGCAGTCATCAGAGAGTTTCCTGAAATCAACCAAGAAAGATGTCCCCTTCCTCTCTCTGACCTTTATCCACTGGATTCCCAAGCACCGGTTATCTTCGCCCGAAGATAAACTGCTCGTAGACGTTGGACAACCCAAGGACCTGACTTTCTTCATTTTTTTCACTTGGATACTGTCCTCACTTTGCCAACCAATACCCTAGGTCTAGGCTACTTGAATAAATACCCATTCGTTATTGTTTATAAAAGGGTTTACTTTGCCTTTCATGCGACGTTTTCGTTGTTATTAATAGTATCATAAGAGTTGGTCTTAACAGGCCATTCTAAGACGAGCCTTAATACGGTAATACATGTATATAGTGATATTGCAAAAATATGATAAATGAATAAATAGATACATGGATAGGAACAGACAGATGGATAATTACAAAATCGGTCCACTGAAAAGCAAAACGAAAACAAATCTAAATAAAATAATTACAATGAGTTCTTGTGAATAAATAAATAAATAACAAAACTTCAAGGAAATCGAATGATCTTGAAGGAAAATTCAAGGAAGTACGTGAGAGAAAAAATAAATTGTATCAAAGAGAACACGAACAGAAATCAAAAAAGGAAATGAAAGAATAAAAATAAAATGACAGACTTGCACTCGAAAGGGTCAATGACGGCGTTGATGTTTCAAGAAAACTAGTTGTAAACCGGAAATGAGTAGACCGGAAGTGAGTAAACAGCCTCGTTTTAGATTCTTTTTTTCTTTTTTCTTTTTGTGCGATTTCTTTAGTTTTTTTCTTAGTTTTTTAAATCTTTTTTTTAATTTCCAGTCAGCTTATTCTCCTGCCGACAAAATAAAAAAGGGGATATTCTGTATTCAGCTTCCACCTTCCACTATCTTCCTTCTCCACGTAACGTTTTTGTTTGTTTGTTTCTCTTGTTTCTTAAACAAGACGAGAAATAAAACAAACAAATTGCTCCATCGATGTGAACGTTTTCTCTTTAACCTTAAAAATTAAATCATTAGTTTTATCATTGCATTTTTATTCATTACCGTGACCAGGGGATCGTTATCCGGCTCTTTGGCTATTATCAGAGTATAGCAACCCTATTTACGTGCACCCTCACGCGAGCAAAGTTAGACCTAAGGTAGGTTTTAAATATAGAAGAATCCAGCTCTCAGGAGGATCTGCATTGGGACAAAACATGACTTTTCATCATTTAAGATAGAATAGAACCGACGCTAAGGCCAAGTGTAGTATCTGTTCCGACGGATACTGCACCCCATAGACTCGTATTGTCTTGGCCTTCGGGGCTTGATTTACGCCGGTCTATGGGTCTGTCCTGTGCAGTTCTAGGAGGTCCACCCTCCCAGGCTTCGCCTCCCCTCTTTGGGGAGGAGTAAGTTTATTGCTTAGTGCCTGAGGCGCTCCTACCGGGGAATGCCGACGGGGCTGCCCAGGCAATTTTTAAACCCCACTTTCCCGACCCGACCTTGAGTCACATCTTACTTGTGGGAGTAAGATAAAAACTGGCCTTGTGCCTAACTCCTGGAGAGGAGTAAATCAATACACTTTGATCCACGTGTAGTATTGGTTAGATTTCAGGAGATCATTCTCCCAGGCATTACATTCTTGCAGGCATTACATCCATTACATACGCAGTGGAATGTCGACGGGACTGACTGACACTACATTTTGATCAAAGTGTAGTATATGTTAGATTTCAGGTCATTCTACCAGGCATTACATCCTCCTTTTGAAGACGGTGAAGGTTTTTCTTTGCCTTTCGTCTCCTCCTTTCATGCCAGGGGGAGAGTGGACCGGCACTACACCTTGATCAAAGTGTATCATCTGCTACATTTTAAGAGATCATCCTTCCAGACATTACATCCTCCTTTTGGAAGCGGTTAAGTTTTTTTTCCTCTCGTCTCTCCCTTTCACCCGTGACCAGGATTTTTTGCAACATAACTAGAGTGTCGCCTTCTGGTGAGCGTGATTCCTACTATAAATTGATACTTTGTCTGGTCTTGCCGCTGCATACGGTAGGTAAACACATTCAGCATTTCGGGTAAACTCAAAGTATAGTATATTGTAGGTTTGAGGAGGTCATATTCCCAGGCGTTACCTTCTCCTTTCAAAGAGTGTGTAGCAGTTACCGCCTCCTTTACACATAACCGCACCGGTTGGCCGTTAGGTGTCGCTTTTTCACCGACAGGTGGCGCTGAAAAGCGACACCAGAGTTATCTGCCCTTCTGATAATAAAAATCGGTGTAAACGTAAAATCACTCTCTTCTCTATTCAATTGGCCTCGCTGAACGACGCTAAGACACCAGTGCTCCGTCAACACGTGTTCAAGAACGGTAAGAGTTCTCAACTCATTTTCTTTGTATACGGTTTTCAAGGACTTTCCCACACCGGACTCATTCATCAACAATCGCACAGACGCACTTGCGCTCACTCGTCAGCAACCGCGCAGACTCACCCACGCTCACTCATCAACAACCGCGCAGACCCACTTGCGCTCACTCGTCAACAACCGCACAGACCCACTTGCACTCGCTCATCACCTTCGACCAACCGTGCAAATTCATGTGCACCACAGACCTTACCAACAATACCGAACACTTACACACTTGTCTTTGACCACAACACACCACTGATCTTGACAATTCAACGTTCGTTCATCAGTTCCGCATCACGCAGACTAATCAACATGAACAACGCCATCAACAAGTGCAAATTTGCTTGCACTCAACATTTTTCGACAGAGCAGACCCACTTGTGCTCAATTATTCAACCGCAGGCTCACTTGCGCACAAACTTGATGCAGACCCAATTGCATGCAAACAACACACAGATCCACATGCGTTACAAACACTCAATTCCGCAGACCCACTTGCGATCAATCATTGAATACAGATAGAAAAACAGAAATAAGTAGCATGCACACTACTTTTTCTAATCTTCAACAGCAAAACAGACATACACACAAAGAATGATTCTCATCTACAACTGTACATATTGAATAATACTTTCAATATTTTTCAATCTGTAGCAGTTATCTCCTCCTTTCAAACATAACCGCACCGGTTGGCCGTTAGGTGTCGCTTTTTCACCGACAGGTGGTGCTGAAAAGCCCTTCTGATTATAAAAACCGGTGTAAACGGAAAATCACTCTCTTCTCTATTCAATTGGCTTCGCTGAACGACGCTAAGACACCAGTGCTCCGTCAACACGTGTTCAACAACGGTAAGAGTTCTCAACTCATTTTCTTTGTATACGGTTTTCAAGGACTTTCCCACGCCGGACTCATATCTTCACATACTCTTTTCAAGAACTGTTTTCTATCAACACACACACATACACCACAACCGTCATCATCCCACATACACACACGTTGAATAAACCTTATTTGAACTACCTCCTTTTGTTTGTTAATTATTACTATGTTTTTGCATGCAACAATTGCTTGATTTTATGAACTCGCTTATAGTCGGGAACACGACCCGATTCGAACAAGTGGTGTGATGTTATTGTCTGTCACTAGAGTGGCTCTCATTCGTAGGGTAATGCTAGCAGGACTATAGGGTATTTTGGCTCAGACTAGTTTATTCAATTACAGGACAGTGAAACAAAATAAGAAAACTAGAACATTAGAAATACAAGTAGTTCAGTTATATAAAAGAACATGTAATGGGTCCAATTTATTCACTTGCATTGACACTGTCACAAATCAAAAAGGTCTGTAAAATCACCGTAATTTTCGCGGTACAAAATGATGTGGCACTATTAACTTTGTAATATTTTACGCAGCTGTGTATTGGTGATTCTCTCTCTGTCGTTACTATTTGTTAGGGGTATTTTGACTAGGCGCAAAGTGTAGTACATGTTCTAATAATACACCTCGGTCACTGAAAGAGAACTATTTCTAGACTAAGGGCAATTTTTTATTTTTGTTCCAATTCAGAGTTCCCCTTTTGGGGTTTGAACTGGACGTTTGTGGGAAGCTGGGTATTTTCATTCCGCCAAGATAGCCGCCCTATTTACAGTAACAGCAACAGCAACGTATTATACAAAATCTGGCCTTTTGGCTAAGAGCAAAGTGTAGTATTTGTTCCGATAGATGGTGACTCTGTAAACCGGTATTGTCTTGGCCTTCGGGCCTTGATTCCGCCGATCTTAGCTACTACCCTGTGCAGTTCTAGGAGGTCCACCCTTCTCCCAGGCTTTGCCTTCTCACCCTTCGAGAATGGGTTAGTTTATTGCTAATCGTCTAATCTTATGCGTCCCTACCGGGAAATGCCGACGGGGCTGCCTAGCCATTTTTTTGACGGCCAGAGCGCGCTTCTTCCTCTAAGGCGCTGGTTTTTAAATTTTCACTTTCTCGACCATCTTACCGCTGTGGGAGGTAGATAAATACCAAGTGTAGTATCTGTTCTCATGCTACACTTCATCTTTTCTGTCCTCAAGCAGTGAATAAGAAATACTTTTAGACTGAGACATTTTTAATTTTTTGTTCCAATCCAAAGTGCCAGTCTTTGTGGAGCTGGATTATCCCCACATTAAAAACCGACCTTGTCTCTAACTCTTCCCTCGGGGGGAGGCAAGTAAATAGGAACAAGACTTTCAAACCACCCTGCATACTATTTGAATAAACGGATCTTAGAATAAGTAGACAAACGCATGCTTACATTTTAGAGGTAGACTTTCAGACTATCCTATAGATTAATTATTTACCTGATTGATTGTACCGAGCTCTGTTTTACATAATCCTCGATTTAATATACGATTCATAGTTGGATTATCTATTCTATTGAGCAACCACTTATCAACGTCAAGAGTAACGCGAGGATAAGAGTTAATACAATCGAGTGATTGTAAGCCAACAGATGAAGAACACTATGGGAGTACTAAAATTAATCAATGGAATGAACTTAGTTGACATTGGATTTGAAGACGACTATGTTGTAATATGTAGGGAAGCAGTATTGCGGTAGTGTGTTCCACAGACGGGAAGCCCTTGCACAGAAGCTCTGTCTGTCCTTTTTCTGTTGTGGTTGTAAGACAAGTTCTTGCTGTGAATGTCTTACAAAGAGAAACCAGTGATTAGAGCTGAGGCGAGCACCTTCCATGGAAATAACGATGGAGTCGAGAGCGCGCGGGCGAGAGAGAGAGAGAGAGAGAGAGAGAGAGTGAGTGAGAGAGAGAGAGTGAAAGTGAGTGAGAGAGAGAGAGAGAGTCTAGAAGCCACTCTCTCTTCTGTGATAAAGGGGATGAAGGGAAGAGAAGACGTCATTCACCACTAGATTGCGAAGTTGAGTTTGTAGTCTGTCAAGTCAGGAAAGAGTGATCTGAGTGGCACCTCCCTAGATGTGGCAGCAGTCCTCCATCTATCTGATTTTTGTATAGATAGAAGATTGCATCTCGAGTATCGGATATTCCTGGAGCGGTAGAATAATCCAACCATTTTCCCAGTACCTTAGCAACAGACTGGATGTACGTCTTCATTTCAAATTTGGAGTGAAAGTCAGTCGTAATAGCTTATCAAAGCTCGTAGTTTTGTTTTTTTCTCAATAGAGAGCTGTTCATTTCGACTGGGGTAAAGCAAGGATCCTAGCGTTTTTGGTTGTGTTTACTTCGTGCTTAGGACTAATTCATCGAAGCGATATTGATCAAAGTATGCATTTATTAAACAAACCTTTTTATTCTCTTTATTCCAGTTAATTGATTCCCGAACAACGCCGAGTACCCTTGCTTGCATAAAAAATACGGACGTGATGGATCGACGCGTTTTCCCTTTCATAAATCATTCGTCGTTTGGTCACCCTCGGTCGATTCAATTCTCTGGTTTAAGCTCGAGTCATTCGCTCGACATCTGTCCACATGCGCTCTGTGCGTTAGCCGTCTATGTGCTCTATTCGCCGGTTGATGACCCCGCCCACCCTCAATAAGCGCACCGACCCATAAGCGGAAAGGTATGAATCGTCCAAATAATAGAGCCGGGTCATTTGTATTATGTTTTATTTAATTCTTTATTTATTTCTTTTATTCCTGATTTGCGACGCCATTAAGCAACCTGGCAACATTTACATATGCGTCGCGCAAGAAGCCAAATATGTAAAATAGTTAACAATCATTTCTTGGCCTTTTTGACTATAAGCAAAGTAGGATGGCCAACGACACTCAACTTTCCACGTTTTTGATGACCTTGTGCCTAATCTGTTTAAAATGTAAATTGTATTTTATATTTTTGGCAAATAAATATTGCAAAGTGTACTACATGTTCCGATATCACACTTCATCTTTTCTGTCATCGGTCAGGGAAAGAGGAATCTTTCTAGACTGAGGCAATTTTAATTTTCGTCTCAATCGAAAGTGCCCCTTTTTTGGAAAGCTGGATTTTCCTCACATTTAAAACTGACTTTGTATCTAACTCTGCTCTCGTGTGGAGGCAGTTATATTTGAACATATGTAATGCATACTTCCCCTATCTACTACCCTCACACGACGGCTTGATGTCACACAAGGTCAGTTTAATGTGGGTGTATCCATCTCCCCAACAAGGGTCATTCGGTATGGGGAAAAAAATAAAAATAGACCCAGTCGAAAAATGACACTACACTTTGAATTATTAATTTACAGAAAATACAAAAAAACTACATTTAAAAGGACTTAGGCACAAGGTCATCAAAAGTGTGTAGAAAAAAAGAGTGTCGTTAGTCATCCTTGATCTAAAATGATGAAAATGTCTACCCCACTCTTAACTAGAATCACCCCAGTTACCAGAATACCACATTTACACTAGAGGCCGTCCTACTTAAGATAACCCCAAATTTGTTGTAAATTTTATATTTTCATAAAATATTTATATACAAAGATTTCTATTAGAATAAAACGGGGGTTGGAGCAGAACAAAAAATTAAAAAATGGAGTTGGAGCAGAACAAAAAAGCAAAAAGTGGAGTTGGAGCAGAACAAAAAAGCAAAAAGTGGAGTTGGAGCAGAACAAAAAAGCAAAAAGTGGAGTTGGAGCAGAACAAAAAAGCAAAAAGTGGAGTTGGAGCAGAACAAAAAAGCAAAAAAGTTCGGTTAGTAAGACCCTCCCAACATTTTCAAATAATAGACTATCTAGTGTTTTATGGTTTGTTTAGAATCGGAAACAAGCTGGTCGATCTCTACCTTTGCTGCTTGGCCAAAAGACCAGGTTGAATCGGAAGTACTCATTCATGAACAACAGATGCGTTTGGTTTCGCCAAACAATGACCTAACAAGGGTTGATATGCCGTAAAACTCCCTAACTAACCAACCAACGAAAACATAAAAAAAACGTACAGGCCCAATAGAACCTTCAAGAGATTTCTGTTCTACGGATAGAAATGAATAGTTATTTAGTCGTGCGTGACATCATAGGCAGAAAGGTGCTTGGGGTTTGGATGAATGCTGGTAGGCGTCGAGGGATAATAGAGCAATTATTGCATTTTACTGCTGAGTGTAGCGAACCATGCTACAGAAAAGGGAAATGCTACCCCGTTTTATAGTCCCAGAGGTTGAGAATTATGGCCGTTATTCAAAAGATACAGCAGAAATACTATGAGCCTATGTCAATCGAAGTGAAAGAGAGAGAGAGAGAGAGAGAGAGAGAGATAGATAGATAGATAGATAGATAGATAGATAGAGAGAGAGAGAGAGAGAGAGAGAGATACGGGTACAAGTTCCAATAACTTGGCTTACTGTGACAGCCCTTGATTGCTTTTTAGTTATGCATTCATCTATTTTTTCGTACGTATCGCAGTAACAAACAAAATGCGAAACAAAAGTCCCATTTAATTATTGTAAACATTTTTTCTTTCTACTGTTGAAACGTAGTTATATCCTTTCCATATATATTCTCAATACTAGTACAGAGGGCACTTCTGGTGCGAGAGTTTGATATCTCTTTTTACTCACGTTGAAAATTGAGAACGATACTTTTCCTCTTATTGGCGCGACTTTCAAAACGCTCGGACGTCTGTCCGATAAACTCTCCTTCTGAGCAGGTTTCAAAAACACAAAAAAACATGGCAGTCTTCTGTCTTAGATATACTACTGAAGGAGTCAATCGACTCTCAGACTTTGATAAAAAGCAACTTTGTCGTAAATATTCTCCGCGCTTTATGTCGCCGCCGGAGACACTTCAGTGTGAGTACAATTTACATGTTCTGCGTCATCGGGCATACGCTGTGTTTTCTTATTCTAATTGAAAAAAATGTACTCATTGTTTAGTACTCATTTTTATGTTTACTGTTTATATATTGCAGCTGTAAATATTGTTAAAATAAAACAAGCCAATTGACCAAAATGCATCAATGTTTTCGTTCATCATATTTTTTTGTCCCAAAAGTCACTGACACTTAAAAAAAATCATAACTTCTTTGTTTTTAATATTTTTCTTTGCTTTTTTCAGAGTAGTTGAAGCTATCCTTCCGACGTTATCATGAGAAAATACAGCACTGAGGAATGGCCCCACATTGTACAATGGTACTTTGAGTCACATGGGTCAAATTCAGAAACCCAGCGGTGTTACGGACGACATTTTAACACTAAAGATGTGCCAAGTGTAAATGGCATTAAAGCTATAATAAGCCGTTTTCAAAAACAAGGTGCAGCATGTGACCTCCCGAGATCCGGAAGGTCTCGTTCAGTAAGAACTGAAGACTATCGCGAAGAATTGGAGCGAAGTCTGGAAAAAGATACAACATTTTCAATCAGAAGAAGACTCGACAGTTGGGAGTTTCGCGATCCTCCTTAGATAGGATCTTGCATGACATGGACACGTTTCCATACAAAAACATCAGCTTGTCCAGCAGCTTCAGCCTTAGGATTATGAGAAAAGACTGGAATTTGCTACAAGTGTCAGTGACTTTTAGGGCCCCACTGTACATATATTCAATTCAATAATATATATATATATATATATATATATATATATATATATATATATATATATATATATATCACTCCGTGTTATTTAATAACGTTATATATATATATATATATATATATATATATATATATATATATATATACCACTCCGTGTTATTTAATAACGTTATATATATATATATATATATATATATATATATATATATATATATATATATATATAACAATATTAATTTAAAATAAATTACATTAAATTATTTTATTAAAAAAAAAAAAATAACATTAAATTATTTTGTTATTTTTTAAAATTATTTCCTTTATTTATTAATTTTTAAAAATTATTAAAAAAAAAAAATTATGCATCGGAGCGTTTTTGCTTGGTAAGACCTATTTCAAAATATTTTTTCAATTTTACGAACAGTCAATTTAGTATTTCGGTCACATTGGTGTATGTAAGTTCCGTGGGGTTCTTGTTCTATTTTCCTTTCATTTATCGCGAGCACTTTCGATTTGATTCATCAAATTATCATCAGGCGATGTTAGTCTTGGTGTGTTGACAACTATACCTTTTTAAAATACATCGGAGAGACGAGCGCGTAAAAGAATGCCTACATCTTTCGAAGAAGACGGATTCAAATTCGAGTAAAAAAAGGGACATTTTATTGAGTTAATTATTGCCCACCTCCTGATTTTTCTTTCGCTAAATTTATTCGACTACACCAAATAAGTCACCCATTACTTTTAATAAAAATTTAAAAAAATAATAAATACATAGTAAAGTTAAACACACTTAATTCATCCGTCTTCTTTGAACAATGCAGGCGTTCTTTTACGTGCACGTCTCTCCGATGTATTTTAAAAATTCCATACTTTCACCAGCTTTTTTAGCCGTTTTTAGCCATCAATACCTGAAGATGATTCGAGAAGGAATCGAAAACGTTTGTAACACATATGGATCTTTCATCAATTTCTTTGAATTGAACACAAAAAAAGCATTAGAAGAATTGAAAAGATAAAAAATGTATAACCAGAAAGAAGAGTTCTGTTATTTTTAATAATGTTTGCATGAATATATATATATTTTTTTTGTTTTTGTTTTTATTTACTTACAGATAAAATAGTTATCCACGGACACGTGTTTTGTCGTTACTGCGGATCATCAGTGATGCTGATTATGACAGAGTTTTAACTGGCGATCACAGGAACTGGGGCCGAACGCGCTTACCCTAACAAATTATGTGATACTTTATCGTTTATAAAGTGATTTTTGTTGTTATTGTTTTTTTTAGCGATCATTTAACTACTGGTGCAAATAAAATAACGATATATGAAAAAAAAACGGAACGAGCGAAAGAGAGAAAGAATAAAACTAAGAAAATGAAAAAGTCGAACGAATACGCCATCAAAATAATGAAAGGGCGAGTGAAAGGAAATTTTAAAAAGAAAAAAAGGAAATAACGAAGAAATAACATATTTAATGAATAATTAAAAGCAAGAACAAACAAGAGAAAGTAAGAAAAAAACTAAGTGAATAAATAAAAAGTCCGAAATAATGATGGAAGAATGAATAAACGAAAGAAAGAAAAAGTCTGCAATAATGATGGGAGAATGAATGAACGAAAGAAAAAGTCCGAAATAATGATGGAATAATGAATGAGCGAAAGAAAGAAAGAGTCCGAAATAATGATGGAAGAATGAATGAGCGAAAGAAAGAAATAATCCGAAATAATTTTGGAAGAATGAATGAGCGAAAGAAAAAGTCCGAAATAATGATGGAAGAATGAATGAGCGAAGGAAAGAAAGTGTCCGAAATAATGATGGAAGAATGAATGAGCGAAAGAAAGAAAAAGTCCGAAATAATGATGGAAGAATGAACGAGAGAAAGAAAAAGTCCGAAATAATGATGGAATAATGAATGAGCGAAAGAAAGAAAAAAGTCCGAAATAATGTTGGAAGAATGAATGAGTAAAAGAAAGAAAAAGTCCGAAATAATGATGGAAGAATGAATGAGCAAAAGAAAGAAATACTCCGAAATAATGATGGAAGAATGAGTGAGCGAAAGAAAGTACAAAATACGAGAAAAAATTAGAACGAATTAGAGAATCCAAGCAAAAAACGAATAAGGGAACAAAAAAGAAAGAGAAAATAATAAGAGTTAGTCTAAGAAAAAAAGTAAAAATCGAACGAATGCAAAAAGGAAATAATGAAAGACGAGCGAAGAAAAATAAGAAAGAAAAAAAAAACGCAGGAATAAAAGATAGAAAGAATGATCGAAAGAAAGAAAGAACGAACAAACGAGCGGAAGAAAATAAAAAAGATAAGAATAAAAAATTAAGAAATGACCGAAAGAAAGAAAATAAAGAAAAATAAGAACGAATTGAAGAATGACTACTAGAACTAATAAGCGAGCTAAATAAAAAAAAACAAAAAAAAAAACGAAACTAATAAAAGCAAAGAATAACGAACAATTGTAGCCGATAAAAGAAGGAGCGAAAGTCCGAAAGAAAGGACCGTTGATAAAGAAAGAATGAAATCCAGCAAATGACAGCAAGCAATAACCATAAGTTTTCAAGATACAATTTTACGACGCCAATCGATTTTCGAATGGAATTTTCGAAGCGGGCTGGTAGAAAAAGAGCGTTTCAAATTCTTTCAGAATGATCCAATCGCAATGCAGCAAGCAAGGCAAACCCGTCGGCCCGTCGTCCATCGTCGTTCGCTTCAAAAGCACGGCAGTTCCTTGTCAACGTGTGTTCGTACGGAACTCCAGATTTATCTATTGACAACCCCCTTCCCTTCATCTCTTTTCGTTTTCTTTACTTTAATATACGACCTCGTATCTCTAAAAGAGGTCCTGTCGATCAGTTCCTCACACTTAAGTTTGAAATAGTATTTTTGTTGGTCTGTCACACTAAAGTATGTTATAGCATTTTCATTCGTCCGTGACGCTTAAGTCTGCCTTAGTATTTTCATTGTTCGTCATGCTTACGGTTGATATGGCATTTTCATCCGTCTGTTAGCTTAAATATTATTTTTGTTAGTCTTTCAAGTTTACATTTGAAATAGCAATTTCGTTGGTTCGCTACACCTAAGTTTGAAACAGTATTTTTATTAGTTTGTCACACTTGAGTTTGATATACCATTTTTATTGGTCCGTTATGTTTCAGTTTGAAAATAGTATTTTTATAAGTTTTTTCAAGCTTAAGTTTGACGTGTCTGTAACGCTTATGTTTGAAATAGTATTTTTATTGGTTTGTCAAGCTTGAGTTCGAAATAGCATTTGTTTTGGTCCGTTACGCTTAAGTTTGAAACAGTATTTTCATTGGTTCGTTACGCATACGTTTGCAATAGTATTTTAATTCGTTTGTCAAACTTAAGTTTGATGTAGCATTTTTATTGGTCCATTACGCTAAAGTTACAACTTTAGTAGTTTTCATTGGTTTGTTACGCTTAAGTTTGAAATAGTATTTTTGTTAGGCTGTTACGGATAACTTTGAAATAATACTTTCTTTGGTTTGTAAAGCTTAAGATCTTATATAGCATTTTTATTGGTCCGTTACGCTTAAGTTTGAAATAGTATTTTTATTAGTTTGTGAAGACTAAATTTGATGTAGCACTTTTATTGGTCCGTTACGCTTAAGTTTGAAATAGTATTTTTATTTGTTTGTGAAGACTAAATTTGATGTAGCACTTTTATTGGTCCGTTACGCTAAAGTTTGAAATAGTATTTTCAGTGGTCCGTTACGAATAAGTTTGAAATAGTATTTTCAGTGGTCCGTTACGCATAAGTTTGAAATAGTATTTTCAGTGGTCCGTTACGCATAAGTTTGAAATAGTATTTTCAGTGGTCCGTTACGAATAAGTTTGAAATAGTATTTTCAGTGGTCCGTTACGCATAAGTTTGAAATAGTATTTTCAGTGGTCCGTTACGAATAAGTTTGAAATAGTATTTTCAGTGGTCCGTTACGCATAAGTTTGAAATAGTATTTTCAGTGGTCCGTTACGCATAAGTTTGAAATAGTATTTTCAGTGGTCCGTTACGAATAAGTTTGAAATAGTATTTTCAGTGGTCCGTTACGCATAAGTTTGAAATAGTATTTTCAGTGGTCCGTTACGCATAAGTTTGAAATAGTATGTTCAGTGGTCCGTTACGAATAAGTTTGAAATAATATTTTCAGTGGTCCGTTACGCATAAGTTTGAAATAGTATGTTCAGTGGTCCGTTACGAATAAGTTTGAAATAGTATTTTCAGTGGTCCGTTACGCATAAGTTTGAAATAGTATTTTCAGTGGTCCGTTACGCATAAGTTTGAAATAGTATTTTCAGTGGTCCGTTACGAATAAGTTTGAAATAGTATTTTCAGTGGTCCGTTACGCATAAGTTTGAAATAGTATTTTCAGTGGTCCGTTACGCATAAGTTTGAAATAGTATTTTCAGTGGTCCGTTACGAATAAGTTTGAAATAGTATTTTCAGTGGTCCGTTACGCATAAGTTTGAAATAGTATTTTCAGTGGTCCGTTACGCATAAGTTTGAAATAGTATGTTCAGTGGTCCGTTACGAATAAGTTTGAAATAATATTTTCAGTGGTCCGTTACGCATAAGTTTGAAATAGTATGTTCAGTGGTCCGTTACGTATAAGTTTGAAATAGTATTTTCAGTGGTCCGTTACGCATAAGTTTGAAATAGTATTTTTTATTAGTTTGTGAAGACTAAGTCTGATGTAGCATTTTTATTGGTCGGTTACGCACAAGTTTGAAATAGTATTTTCAGTGGTCTGTTACGCATAAGTTTGAAATAGTAATTTATTGGTTTGTCAATCTTAAGTTTGATGTAGCATTTTTATTGGTCCGTCACGCATAAGTTTTAAATAGTATTTTCATGGTTTGTCAAGCTCAAATTTGATATAGTATTTTAATGGTCTGTCACGCGTAAGTTTGAAATAGTATTTTGATTGGTTTGTCACGTTTAAATTTGATATAACCATTTAAATTGGCCCATCACATTGAGTTTGCAATCATATTTTCGTTGGTCTTTCAAGCTTAAGTAACATATAGCATTTCCATTCGGTTCGTCACAATTAAGTTTGAAATAGCATTTTCATTCGTTTGTTAAACTTGTGTTTGAAATCATATTTTCATGTGTTAGTTGCTTCTTTTTGAAATAACATTTTCGTTGATCTACCCCGTTTAAATTTGAATAGTATTGTCGTTGCTCTGTCGCGTTTTATTTTTAAATAAACATTTTCGTTGGTCTGTTACGCTCAAGTTTAAAAAATTTAGTCTGTCCGTCTTAAAGTTGAAATAAAACTTTCGATTGTCTGTTAGACTCAATTCTAAAATTATACTGTCGCCTGTCTGTTACGCTGACGTTTGATATAGCATTTTTGTTGGTCTGTTACGCCCATGTTAAAAATATCATATTCTTTGGTCTATCTCATTTAAAGTTGCAACAGCATTTCCGTTTGTCTGTCACGCTTAATTTTGAAATAGCATTTTCGTCGTTAAACGCGCAGACTGAATGGACGCATCTTAAGAAGGTCACTTCGTGTTTTCTTTTCTCTGCGCTTTTGTCTCCATTCTCCGGCCGAAGCTCATTCATCCAAACTCTGCTGCGCAAAGGCATGCGCACAACGATGTGTACACGACAAAAATGCGATGGCAAACGAGACGCCGGCGTGCGCATGCGTCCTCCCTTCAGGTCAAATTCCGCGAGATTTGCAAATCTCGTCTCCACTTCCTCGACCGGCTTGTCAGATCCGTATTTATTGTTCGCATTAACTCCGTTCTTTTTTTTTCTTTTCTCTTTTTATTGCGTTTATTTTTATTGGATTTGTCTCGTCCATTCTTTGCCCCCCCCCCCCCACTCACATGATCTCATCCCGTGATTTCCAGTCCTCTTCCATATTTACTCGCACTAGATGAATCTTTCGACAAAAATCTATCTAGTACATACACAGGCATGTCAGACGTAAATAGACAGGGGCTCCTGATCGACCTAAGCGATATGATATTGTTTATTTCCCCTCAATTGGTGAACAGTGGAAAGTGGAATCCCGAGGTTTGTGATGATTTGACGTTTATTAAGCCCATCTGCAGATTCACCTATAACATGGCTACTCCGCACGTCTTCTTGGCCTTTTGGCTAAGATAAAAGTGTAGTATCTGTTCCAATAGATACTGCACCCCATAGACTGGTATTGTCTTGGCCTTCGGGGCTTGATTTACGCCGGTCTATGGGTCTGTCCTGTGCAGTTCTAGGAGGTCCACCCTCCCAGGCTTTGCCTCCCCTCTTTGCGGGAGAAGTAAGTTTATTGCTTACTGCCTAAGGCGCCCCTACCGGGGAATGCTGACGGGGCTGCCCAGACAATTTTTAAACCCCACTTTCCCGACCCGACCGTGGGTCACATCTTACTTGTGGGAGTAAGATAAAAACTGGCCTTGTGCCTAACTCCCGGAGAGGAGTAAATCAATACTCCGATACTGAAAACTTCAATGCTTCTTTAGCCGGTGGCATTTATGGCTTCTGTTCAGTCTTTAGAGACAATGGATACCCCCTGTAAGGGTGGCTGCGCATGTACTTGTGAAGCAAGGGTTGCACAATCGCCAGCCACACCTCTCCTGAATCGGCATTCCTTGATTCCGGTGGAAAGGAGAAGTCCGGGACGATAGGAAGCAATTCCTAGATAACGGAAAGCAAATACAGCACCTGGTATTCCCAAATGACTGACACCAAACCAAATAGTCGCCAAGAGTCAAGAGGGATGTAAAGACCGAGGAGGGAAAGCACTAAGCAGACCTCCACTGGAAGGGTGCAGAAATTACCGGGACCTTGGACAAGCTTATTTCAACCTAAATCTCAGTGAAGACCAATGGTTGTTGTCAGCGAGAAATTAATTTTAAGCGGCTGTTGCAATAACGCAAAATAATTTACAATGGTTATCGAAAGAGGTGAAGATTACTGGAAATCTAGGGAGCCTTGTTATCACTCAGACTCAACGGAATACCACTGGTTATTGTCAGTGAGCAATAACTTATGATGAGCTGTGTGAAAACTCTTATTGAATAAATAAATAAATAAATAAATAAAAATGATGATGATGATGATGATGATGATGATGATGATGATGATGATGATGTCAAAAATAAAACAAAATCCGTATATTTTCCGGAGTTAGAGATAAAGGTTCCCAGATTCTTAAAAATGCACCCAGAGGTTACATCGGCCGAACAGTGTGAAAATATAAAAGCGAACAGTCCAAATAATCAAACTAAATGCACTTTTTTGTTAAATTTTACTTCAGTCGAAGTTTTCAGAAATCAAGAGGTTCTTTAATGAGGCTAACACTTGATCCCTATATGAGATACATAGATATTCGAATATTCTATTAAAGTTCTCCTTTACCTGTCAAACGTTGAGTTAGTAAAAAAGTGAAGAACATTAATGCCCCTCTCCCCAATTGACCTGTGAACTATGTTATAGTATATCTTTCTTGTGGTTTCTTGGTTTTACCAGATTCCAGGACAAAAATTCATCTAGTCTGGTGGAGTATCCAGCTTTGTGCTGTTACTATAGGCAACACCACTTGGAGAAGGTGTACTATTCCTCGTATTAGTCATGTGGGGTAGCTATACCGAGGGCATCTTATCTATGCTGCAAATACGATGTTATTTTGAATATTTAGTCAGGGTTTAATTGTAGGAGGAAGTATCCTTATGTCAGGTTTTCTTGACAAACCCTTGTACAGAGAGACACGAGGGGAGTGTCGAGTATTTATTTACTCCTCTCCAGAAGTTAGGCACAAGGCCAGTTTTTATCCTACTCCCACAAGTAAGATATGACCCGAGGTCAGGTCGGGAAAGTGGGGGTTGAAAAGCCAGCGCCCGAGAGGTGAGCACTCTGGCCATTTTAAAAATTGCCTGGGCAGCCCCGTCGGCATTCCTCGGTAGGGGCGCCTCGGACAGTAAGCAATAAACTTACTCCTCCCCAAAGAGGGGAGGCAAAGCCTGGGAGGGTGGACCTCCTAGAACTGCACAGGACAGACCCATTCACCGGTTTTCCTCGGTAGGGGCGCCTCGGACAGTAAGCAATAAACTTACTCCTCCCCAAAGAGGGGAGGCAAAGCCTGGGAGGGTGGACCTCCTAGAACTGCACAGGACAGACCCATTGACCGGCGTAAGTCAAGTCCCGAAGGACAAGACAATACCAGTATGAGGTGCAGTATCCATCGGAACAGATACTACATTTTGATCTTAGCCAAAAGGCCAAGTGTCGAGTAGGCATTCAAGTTCTCTCCTAAAGTTCCAGTTTTCTACTAAATTCAAGAATTATTTTTCTGATGCATTTGGAAGTACACTGAGCATCGCTTTACGACAGGTGCTTAAACACACACACCCGATGTTTAGCTGATACGCAAGAAGTGACAAATGTTCTTATCAATTCACGGACAAATGAGTAGGACGCGTAGTTTTCTGTTATCAATGCAAAGTCGGTGTCCTCGTTGACACGCAGCCTCGACGAAGACAACGACTCAAACGGAAGGAACAATGCATTTGTGTCACTCTTTTATCGGCGAACCATCTTCATCTGTCTCCTTTGAAGAAAACCGGCACCGGATTATTATTATTATTATTGTTATTATTCAAGGCAGGGCCAACCGGCGCATGGGCCCTGGCATCATGTCATTCAGCTTCCGACAGCGGCGATAAACTTTTCCGAGATGGAGATAGCGATTTGAACCGGCGCAGCACGGAGGAGGTTCAGCCGAATCAATGATTGTATCAGCGCACCGAGCACAGGAGAGCTTTTGTTTCGGCTAATATAAAAGTTCGGTTCGACTTTCCGCGGTGGCTGTGGGTCGTGGTGAGGGCTGTAAGTTATTTTTTTATGATCAGCATTGGCAAAGTTTTCACTCGCTAAGCGTAAACAGACATGTGGTGGCTGCACACGTACACCCTGGGAGAGGAACGCGTGTAGACGCACATGCACACAAAAAAAGAAGCCAAATAATAACCTAAACATCTATATCTTTATTATAATAGAGTATTATATTGACTACTACTGTCATATTTTGGCTGGTTAATCTCTGTCCCATTTGAGGGTTCTTGATAAGGTGCAGAAACGTATCTGTAATGCAATTAGCCCCACCCTTTCTTCTTCTCTGCACCCCCTCTCTCACAGACGTGATATTGCTAGTCCTAGTATTTTCTATAAATACTATAATGGTATGTGTTCTTCAAAATTGTGTGATTTATTCCCTGCTTCTTTTGTCCCAGCTCGTTTTACTCATTGGTCTAGTGGTCTTTATCAATTCGTTGTTTTGATACCTCATTGTGATGCAGCTTCCTATTCCAGTAGCTTAATTCTAAGAACTGCAGGCTTCTGGAACTCTCATCCTACTGACTGTTTTCTTCCTACCTATAACTTAGGTCTTTTCAAGACTAAGGTCAATCGGCATCTCCTGTCTTTGCGATAGTTATAGTTCGTTCTTGTTAGCTCCTTACATCAAGTGGCTTCATGCCTTGTCTGGAGCGATTTCCATTAAAAAAAAATAATAATGATTTATTTTTACATGACAAACCGACATTTGTTTAGGTCTGCTATAAGTAGGTCACTTGTGCTTGCACACACTTAGCCCACCGATCCATCCACTGCCGGAAACACCTCTGGAAGTCTTCTTTTGGAATGGCGTTCATCTCCGCTGTCGCGTTAGATTCAGCAGGTGTTTTGAGAAGATGCGATGTGTAACACAAATTAAGGAGTGGTTCAACCGATTCAAAAATGGTCGCACATCAGCGGAGAGTGACCAGCCTTCTGGCGAGCCCCACACTGTTTGGAGTGCAGCTGTTGTTGAGAGGGTGCGAAAAAAGAGATAATGCGGAACGCGACGGCGGAGATGAACAACATTCCAAAATAAGACTCCCAGGGGTGTTTCCGGCAGTAGATGGATCGGTGGGCTAAGTGTGTGCAAGCACAAGGGGCCTATTTATAAGGCGATCAAGGTCCCAACCCCGTCACGTATTTTAACTGTTTTTTTCTGGCCTAAGGTAGGGTACGTTTTAGACAGACCTCGTATATATAAAATCACCATGCACCTTGTAAACTCTAACTTAATTTACTAGCATATACAAACACATAAATGCTCCCCTCTAATTCACGACCAATTTTAGTTCATAACACACAAATAATACATTCTGAAACCAATTTCAATAAAATAAAAATACTTGACGCTATCTTTATTAAAGCCCAGCAACCTACAATAACTAACATTACGTATAAAACCAGTAACGACATTTTAAAATGCTTAACGTAATATAATTCACCCTGTGACGCTAATTCTGGCGTCCAAGAATTAAAATTGTGAAGCTTTTCCCTGGAACTGCATCGACCTATTCTTTTGACGTCTAACTGACTTCACATGCGCGTTCTCGTCTGCTTTTTTCAATTCTCGCCCTTTCTCCAGCTTTATAGTTCATTTGTTTTTGTCATTTGTAGACGATTTGACGAAGAATATAAAAGTGCTATATGGAATATACATTTATGTTGTTTATTTTTACAAAACAAAAAAATATTAGAAAATAATTAAGAATTAAAAAAGGTATACTCAAGCATATTAATAGAGAGAACTCTAGCAGAGTGCTCGATTATTAATTAAAAAAAATAAGAGCGTTATATTTTTGAATATTTGTATTACAGAAGATCAGAACAACATCGGTACCGGCGGTTTCAAATCCTAACAAAAGGGGACCTAGAATAGGCCTCTTTACTGGACGTTGAGTCTTGCCGAAATAGATTTTCTCACAGAAATGATATGAAATAGTATATATTCCCGCATGTGTTGGAGATGTATATTCCTTGTTTTTGTGTCTTTTTAATAAGTATTTTTAATACAAAGAACATACATCTCCGACACATGCGGAAATATATACTATTCCATATAATTACTGTGAGAAAAATCAACGTCCTTTAAAAAAAGATATAAGAGCAAAATAGGGCAATCAAACTTGAAGATACTTTCAACACGTTTGCCATTCATATGATTTCCAATAATCATAATGTTGAGACTCAAAGGGCCAAACCAATCAAATATATCGACGATGTAAAATTACGACGCTTGATCGAATCCAGTGTGATTCTACAATGCGACAAAATAACATATCTAACATAGCTATAATTATAATCAATAAATACAATTTATATAAATATGATAACGGATAATCTTTATCCACAAAAATCGATCCCCGTACGTGTCCATTCCTTTCGTCTCTTTTCTTTCCTATTTCTTCTTTGTTTTTCTATTTAAAAATATATATTTTTGTTTCGTACCACGTGGTTTGATTTCTATTTCATTATTTATATTTATTTTTCGTCTACCATTTTTCTATCGTTCCATTTTCCTTCCATCACTTATTTCATTTTTACTCGATCCATTTCTCTACTTGCTCTCACTTATTCTTATTCTGCCACCAATATCACTTGTATCTCCTTCCTTCTTACTTACTACTCTTCCCACTCTTCCACTTTCACCTACTCTCACGACGGTCCACCATTTCCACCTCTCCTCTTGCCTCTCTCATATTTTTCTCACCGCATGGTTTTATTTTTATTTATTTGTTATTATCATTCATTCATATTTAGTTTTAGTTCAATTGTTTCATTTTACTTACACCACGTGCTCCTATTTTATTCTGTCCCCCATTTTTACTCAGTTTAGTTCTCCACGTGCTGCCACTTTTTCTTATTCTGCTACCGAACATATTTTTCTCCTTCTTCACTACTCTTCCCACTCCTCCTCCTTCACCTCCTCTCACTCCACCTCATTCCCCACACATCACATATCTCAGCACATATTGCCTCTTTCCCCCCATTACCATTTCTCCCACCCCTTGTTTTTCCCACATTGTATACAAATGTTGAATTTTGTTTTTGTTGTGATGGGATACCAGACTCCCCTCAGTCAATAAGTAAGTGAACTAGTCTAGACAATAAATACGACTACGAACCGTAGCATGGAGGATTCGATTGTATTCTCTTAAATCCGATTGGATTACCTGTAGTTACATTGCTTGTACAATATATGTACGCTGAAATAAAGCAACAATTTTAAGACTTTTACACTCTGGGTTATTTTGTTATTTATAACTACTTACCAAGTTATATCAATTAATATTTTAATGACCACAAATGATACCGTAATAATTCACTTACTGAACTTGTACCACCCAAATATAAATACTCTTGGCCCTAGCAGAAACATCTCACCTGTAGAGATCCCTAGATGGTAGAGTATTTTTTACTCTGATAGATTTTTCCTCGGTGAGTTTTCCTTTGGAATTTCCTTTCTTGCTCCCTGTTTCCCTGATCGTACCAGCATGCAAAAATGTAAATGTGATGTTAACAAAAATCTGTCTGTCATTCTCCCTACCCAGGTTGCCCCCTATAAATCTGACTTCTATCATAGTTACCCCTTACGCTTAAGTGGCAATATGCCTTGTTCGTAGTGGAAAGCACCACATGTTTTAGCTGAGAAAGTCACAAAGTAACATTTGTCCAAGAAAAATGAATATTTTATTCATAAATCTCTGTTGTGATGGGATACCAGACTCCCCTCAGTCAATTGAAAAAGTGAACTAGTCTGGACAATAAATACGACCACGAACAGTAGTATGGGGATTTGATTGTATTTTTCTAAATCATATTATATTACCTGTAGTTACTATTGTTTGTACAAGATATGTACGTTAGAATACACCGTACTATTTTAAGACCTTTAGACTCTGTGTTATTTTGTTATTTTTAACTGTTTACCAAGTTATATCAGTTTTCAATAAAACAACATCACCAAACACATATGGTCGAATTCCTCGACCAAAATATCTTGGTCCTGCTCTGTGTCCGTTTGTGTCCTTATTTTTACATGCATGTTAACTTGTTTGTCCAAATTTCCATAACCAATTTTACATATATATATATATATATATATATATATATATATATATATATATATATATATATATATATATAATAGCGTTACGTCATAGACTTATGATTTATGTCATGCTCCAAAACATGACTTCAAATATAAGCGATAATAAAAATCAATGATTGAATGGGTAAACATTATCAATAGCATTGAAAATCATTGTAATAGTCTAAAACAATTTATTTGCTTTTGACTATGTATTTTATGTAGGTCTTTCACAATTATATAATCATCCCAGCTTTGAAAAAATATACTCCCTCTATGGCATATTTTTGCTCGTATTTCAAATCTAAAATTCGACAGTAAAATATATTTTAATTAAAGCCACTACTTTTAGGCAATTATCATATTACTTTAACAAAATGGTTGGCAGTGAGTTAGATTGATTAAATACAACACTTTTCGTAGCGGTAATTAAAAAAAAAAAATGGCGTTTTGCATTCGCACTATTTAAGTGTTTCCTCTTCCCTCTCTCCTCCCTCATCTTTCAGCTGAAAATGACCCACAGGAAAAATAACACTTTCTTTTTGAAAATATCTAAAAATATTTAGCATTTTTTTTTCCCTAAAAATCCATTAAAAAATGTGGTTATGTTCGCATTATTCAAACAGTGGTGATCGCACGTGGGACCACACATGCGGTACTTGTTGGGGGTTTTTTCACATTAAAATAAGTTTTTTTTTCATTCGCTCTTATTGTCATAATTGAATATAAGTAAATTTCTTATTGTTACAATTGAATAAAAACAAATTTCCAATTTTGCAACCAATTCAGTATATTTTAAGTGTTTTCCTTTCACTGAAAAGATAACAAAATATTTCTTCCATCTTTCATAAGAATATTTCATATTGGTCAGCTTGGTAATCATGTAGTATAGTTAACAGAGCAGACATCGGGGGGAAATAAAAACAAAATGTACAACAAATAACTGATACCAAACGCAATAAAATTTACTTTTCTACCGACCTACATAGTTTTAAACTTCTGTAAGTGTTTTCAGGTTATTTATGTGTTCTTTTTCGATGTAAGATTTCATCGATACCCGGTCTTTCGTAGACAGTAAACATTCCAAAATTAGCGACTATATGTTGGTGTTGGTGTTTGATTCCTTTAAAAACATTTCAAAGAATATAACTTAGATTACCATTAATCCTATGTCCGACTGGCAATACCACTGGACTTAGAGTTAGTGGTAGGGAAATCCTCTTTTTTTACTATCCTTTAAGCCTGAAATTAGCGAATATGATCAAACAAAATCGACCACCATTTTTGATTTACTATTGTTTGGCTAAGTCAAAGTGGCGATAACCAATTAAGAGATAATACATTCTACAATCAGTGTCTACACTTTAAAAATTAAACAGGTCAGTATAAAAATTATATTTTCTTGCGTTTGGTAGATATTATTTGTGAATGTCCGTTGATAAGGTGTCCGGTGAAAGGAGATTTAAAGATAGAAAAAGGGGTTTTGTGAAGGCAGCGTTGAAAATGTTCAAAAATTAAGTAAATCCAATAGAAAGATGTTTAGTTCAATTGTAGATGGAACGCACTTATTCGGATGTAATTTTGAGAATTAGGGCCGTTTTAAAATACTTCCGTGGACCGAGAATGAAAGTAGTTTTTCAGAAGTTGAGTTTGAAATGTGTATATTAAACGCAAGCAGTCGGACATTCACCAACTGGACAGACTCCATTTTTTTTACACGCATGCTCTCACTATCCTCTTCTTTCATTTATCTTTATAATTGCTCCATCTCGTATATTGAGCTTACACCATTTCACTATATGTTCCATCCTCTAAAAGTATACTTTTAGTTTCACACACACACACACACACACACACACACACACACACACACACACACACACACATATATATATATATATATATATATATATATATATATATATATATATATATATATATATATATATATATATATATATATATATATATAAAGTTAATCCAACAAAAGATATAAGAGGCAACTAATATCTTTAATTAGTAAACATCCGGATAAAACTGAAGCTCAATATACTGGATAGAGCATTAATAGCATTATATAAAGTGAAAAAATAAAATAAGGTGCGAATCAAAATATATATATATATATATATATATATATATATATATATATATATATATATATGATATATTTGATGTTTTATATACTTTTATGTATTTTTATATATATTTTTTATATATTTTCAAAGTTTAATTTTATTACCTGCAGTAATGTCATTGCGGTAATGGTCATCTGAGGAGAAGAATTTTCTTTGAAAACTCATGAGTTAAGGACTTTAAGGTACTTTGCCTGAACATTGAATTTTAATAAAATTTGATTCGCACCTTATTTTATTATTTCACTTTATATAATGATATATATATATATATATATATATATATATACATATATATATATATATATATATATATATATATGAATAAATATCAGTACTTTGATAGGAGAGGGGCGCATGTCCAATTCATGTTATTTTTTTGTGTAGAATCACAGATAGATTACGGTCATAATAAATTACCCCAAAACACTTTAATTCAAGCCAAAAATTACTTTGTCAGTTTAAAGGCTTTAAAATTACTTTCGTATTTCGAACGGTTACAATAGTAGAAATATGCCAGACCCTATTTACTCCCCCCCCTCCCCCCAACGAGGGAAAGTTAGACACAAAGTTGTTTTTAGGGGGGGGGGGACGGAACCAACTACCCCACCATAAAGGGCACTCTGGATTGGGACAAAAATTAAAATTGTCTCACTCTAGAAGGATTTCTCGCACTGACCGATGACAGAAACGATGAAGTGTACTACCAGAAAAACTTTGCTCCTAGCCAAAAGGTCGAGGAATGTGTTAGTAAATATTTGCTAGTCATGTTTTAATCTATTAATAATATATTAAAATGGCTGACATAGTGTTTAGTATCGTGACCCTTCGGAATTACAATGTCATTTTGAAGCTTTTAAAATAAAAGTACTTTTTGTTTTGAACTAAAGTTTAAAAGGTCAACGTCAAGTATTATGTTTATTTTGTTCTCTTAAACCAAAAAAAAAAACATTAATTTTATCACGCGCCCCTGTCGTATCAAGTAACCAACGATTATTTTAATGTACATTAAAAAAATACATTAGTTTAAAACATGCCTAGGTAAACGATTTTGAACGGAGCATGTGTTCTTCAATTATTAAAAACAAAAACGAAACAAAAACATAAGAAATCGATAAAAGTGCAGAATAGTTAACACTCGATCAATTGTAGGAAAAATAAAGAAACAAATAACTTATACCAAACGCAATAGAATGTAATTATTTACCGACCCGTATACCATAGAGTGTTCAAACTGATTGTAAAATGTATTATCTCTGAATTTGTTTTCGTTCAGTTGACTTATCGAAACACGGGAAAAAATGGCTGTCGATGTTTTAGGTGGTCGCTTATCTTCGGATAACTTCATGCTGAAAAGATAGTAAAATTTTTTTTAAATAGAATGACTTACCCTAACACTAACCTTGAGTTCGAGTGGTAAGTGCTCCTCGGACTTAGGGTTGGTGACAAAATAAGTATTTAAACATGTTTTTTTTTTACTATCTTTCCAGCATGAAGTTATCCGAAGATAAGCGACCACCTAAAAAAAAACTCGATAGCCTTTTTTTTGTCGCTTGTCGAAAGGAAATTTAACGAAAATAAATTCAGAGATAATAAGTTTTACAATCAATGTCAGCACTTTAAAGGTATACGGGCCTGTCGATCATTAAATTCTATTGCGTTTGGTATAAGTTATTTGGTGTTTTTTTTCCTTTGTTTACAATTTGTAGACTTTTAACTATTCTGCACTTTTGTCAAAACACCTTTAAAACAAATAAAAGCAAAATATTATATTTTAAATAAATTTTTTTTAAAATAAAAAAAGTGTTTTACTGATCACAATTTTTTTGAATGGTAATACACATTTTTACGTTATTGTAATTGTTTGAATTTAAAAAAAACAAATAGTTTTTTTCTTCATAATTTTAAAGAAATTATTAAATATTAAATAAAATTATGGGTATGTGTCCCTATTTACTTTTCTCCCCACGAGAAGTCGGTTTTTAACGTTGGGAAATTCAGCTCCTCAAAAAGGGCACTCTGGATTGGGACAAAACTAAAAATTGCCTCTGTCTAGAAGAATTTCCGCTTCACTAACTGAGGATAGAACAGATGCAGTGTAGCATAAGAACAGATGCTACACTTTGCTCCAAGCCAAAAGTGTTTGTCAATGTTGTTATTCCGTATCAACTATTTGTTGTCGTTGTTAAATTACCAGGAGTTTCAAGCAAGTCATCATTAGTGATTACCTGAAACCTGAGTGACAACAAGTCTCCCCATATTTCCAGCACTCACCGCCTCTTTCGATAATCGTTGCAAATAAATTTGCATCATCGCAACAGCTGTTTACCATTGGTTTCTCGCTAACAACGACCGTTGTTCTTCTCTGGAAATTGAGTCGCAATATGTCTCCCCAAGGTTCCAGTAATCTCTGCCCCCTTCCAGTGGAGGTCGGGTTGGTGCTCTCTCTCCTCGACCTTTCAAACCTTCTCGACACTTCATGACAATTTTGTGTGATACCAACCGATGCAGGTGCTACCACGTGTGTGTGTGTCTTGTGTTTTAAGGGGGGGGGCCATTAGTAGTAGTATTAGTAGTAGTAATATTGTTAAGAAATACTTACGTTATAACCACCCATGATATTAAATCCAAGAGTGCCTTCTTCCCTCTCTAAGACGATTGTAACCCTGGGGTCTTGTCTTGTCTGCAATAAATAGTGGTACAGATGGCCCATAATTAGTCGGAGAGAGTAGTCGGACAGTGATGATCAGGGGCGATGCAGCGTGTGTTCCGAGGAACGGAGAAAAGAAAGGGGAAAGGGAGCGTCTTGGGACAGGAATGAGGTAAATGAATGAGAGAGAGAGAGAGAGAGTAAGAGAGAGAGAGAGTAAGAGAGTAAGAGAGTAAGAGAGGGAGGGAGAGAGAGAGAGAGAGAGTCGAAGGAAGGGGTGATGGGAGTGGACAAGTTCACTACGGGCGATAGATAGAAAAAGATATGTAGATGCGTATATCTATCTATCAATCTACATGTATACAGTCATCTACAGACTGTATCGCTGTATCACAGCTCTTCATAGCAAGTGCTTCCAGCTGAGGTTGAAACCGTTTCTTTTACATAGCTTCTATTTTCTGCGCAATCAGCACAAGCCACGAGGAAGAGATATTTTAATAAACAATAGCAACTGTCGAGGAGTGCTCACTTCGTTTACCAAGACTTTTGATTTTTTGCTAATGCCTTCAATATCGTTAATGGCATATATATATATATATATATATATATATATATATATATATATATATATATATATATATACATATATAAC
The DNA here is from genome assembly GCA_963556195.1 of Sepiola atlantica. Classification (NCBI taxonomy): domain Eukaryota; kingdom Metazoa; phylum Mollusca; class Cephalopoda; order Sepiida; family Sepiolidae; genus Sepiola; species Sepiola atlantica. The sequence goes on from OY744539.1 coordinate 21,195,930, forward strand.
GGACTGTATCGCCGTATCACAGCTCTTCATAGCAAGTGCTTCCAGCTGAGGTTGAAACCCGACCGTTTCTTTTACATAGCTTCTATCTTCTGCGCAATCAGCACAAGCCACGAGGAAGAGATATGTTTATAAACAATAGAAACTGTCGAGAAGTGCTCACTTCGTTTAACAAGAGTTTTGAATTTTTTCTAATGCCTGCAATAATTCTAAGGACAATTCCTTTCTAGATGCTTGGTTAATTTTCGAGTTTCAGGTTGGAACTGGCAGATGAATTTGCCGTAATCGTTACGTATCCTAATACGTTCGATTGCTTCCGGAGCCATCTTAATGGGGGAGGGGTGGTATTAAGTAAATTACCCTTATTTTAAAATGTTTGATGATGGTTTTGGCGGGAGTACGACAAACCCATCTGCCAGTTCCGGTCTGAATCTCGAAAATTGATCAGAAATCTTGAAACGATCAAGGAAAAAAATAGGCAGACATAAGTCATCTGTAGTATTTTACGAAATATGCCTTCAAGAAAAAAGCTGCTCATATATATATATATATATATATATATATATATATATATATATATATATATATATATATATATATTTATTAATTTCATACGTACAAAAAGTAATCCATTGACACGTGTGTCTGATTCACAGCTGTTATCAGCATGGCTAACTTAGACAAGGATCGAACCTTCGATGTGAATGTCTATAGTCTGGCATTTTCCTACCAGGCTATGACGCATTTCCTGGAAATATGTACGATTTTTATCATCTAAATATTTAATGTATGTTTTATGTAATTGTTTTTTATTGGTGATAGTAGCGTTTGCTGCTTTATCAATTGTTTCACTTCCTAAGTGATAAAGAGGCAGAAAATTGCATTATTAGTCGTCCCTAATTATATAGAACGCATTTTTCTGTTAATACATATATTTTTATTAATTTTATACGAACATAAAAGTAATCCATGGACACATGTTTCTGTCTCACAGCCGTCATAAGTATTGCTAACTTAGACAAGGATCAAACTTTTATATATATATATATATATATATATATATATATATATATATATATATATATATATATATATATATGAAACTGCCGTGACGTGTTGGGTCAGAACGTGTAACAACATTTACTTAACTTTGATTTCCTTCGAAAATTCATAAACTATGACATATCTACTAATTGATAACTTTCTTTTTCAAGATATAGCTTGAAGTATGCTCTAACTGGAAATGGAAGTATACTATATATGTCAATGCTTTAACATGTTCTAATGTATCAAAACATGAGCTACTAAAAATTGGCATGAACTTTCCGGACGGCCTTTTTGTGTTTTTTTTTTGTTGGTTTTTTTTTTTACATAGTTCACCCCAAACAAGGCAGGCCGCCACTGTAGACGTAAGGGGCTACTGAGAAAAACTGCGCAGCGAGATGTCTGTTTACATTAGTTTTAAATTTCTGCATGTCAGTACTGTCGGGGAAACAGGAGGCATGGAGGGAGTTCCAGAAGCCAGCAGCACGAGGAAAGAAGCTATTTGAGTAGAAAGTTCTCCGGCATCTTATATATAAATATATATTACAATTTTCATACTTATTATATACTTTTTTAATATATTTAAATGAATACAAACGAAAGTTTTTTTCCAATTATCCTAACTACATTAACATCAAGACACGTTAGGATTATTTAATTCTATTGATATGAGAATATATTGAAACACCCTATATATCGGCATCTCCTACTCACTTAAACAAATGTGTCAATATTCAATGTTAATGATAAATAAATCAAATAATACAGAAAGTCCAATCAAAGTTCCAAAGATTGCTTATTTTTTCGCTCTGCTGGCAAGATGCGACGGGGATTCAGTCTTGTTTTGCTCAATTCGGATTTAACGGGTTTTCTAGTTAAACAACGAACTTTGATTTGACTTGGGTTGCACATGTCGGGACTTTGGAACTTTGATTGGACTTTCTGTATTATTTGATTTATTTATCATTAACATTGAATATTGACACATTTCGCGACTGGACAACTTTGCCGGCCCCTTCAATTTCACGTATATGGACTGCTGTTTGTAACTTGGAGTAATGTCTTTCCCGATTATGCTTCTCAATTTGTATGACATGGATGGACTGTATGGATTCAACAAAAAGTATGTTTTTGGGTTGATATGTTTGATGTTATGTATTTTTATGTATTTGTGTATATAATTTTATATATTTTCAAAGCGTAATTTTATTACCTGTAGTAGTATAACTGCGGTAATGGTCCTCTGAAGAGAAGAATTATCTTTGAAAACTCATGAGCTTAGGACTTAAGGATACTTTGCTTGAACTTTGAATTCTAATAAAATTTGATTGACACCTTATTTTATTACTTCATTTTATACTATAATATTAATGCTCTATCCAGTATTTTGAGCTTCAGTTTTTATCCGGATGTTTCACTAATTATAAGATATTAGTTGACGCTTATATCTTTTGTTGGATTGCTTCATATATATATATATATATATATATATATATATATATATATATATATATATATATATATATATATATATATGTGTGTGTGTGTGTGTGTGTGTGTGTGTGTGTGTGTGTGTGAGTGTGTGTGTATGTGAGTGTGTGTGTGTGTCTGTGTGTATGTGAGTGTGAGTGTGCAATGCTAGGTGCAACATGTGTACACACACGCAATCAATAACATACTAGTATACTAGGAGGCTAAGCTTGTGAGCATATTGCCCCTTTCTTCCATTTCCTCACACGGGCTGGATGCCACGCGGAGTCGGTTTGTAGAAAATCCAGCTCATCAAATAGAGGCACTCTGAAATGGAACAACACAAACATTTCTCTAAGTCTAGCAGTACAGAACAGATGCTGCACTTGGACTTTAGCCCAAAGGTCAGGTATTTTGTCGTACGTATTTAAATGACGATAGACCCTATAAGCAAAGTTTAATTTCGGTTCTGTCTCTTGTTAGAGGGTGGGGACACATTCTTTCGGAGTAAGGCAATTTATATTTTTGTCAAAATAGAGTCGCTCTTTTGGGGAGATCGATTTCCCCTACTTTCTTTCTCTTTTTCTTTCTCATAAAAGTATATATGTATCATAAAAAGAGAAGAAGAAGAAGTATGGAATGTGTGTGAACCTTTCAGAGTTTTGTTCGAGTGTCATACTAATTAAGACGGTTTAATTATTCCACGAGAACGCGCCGGTCTTGCTGATAGACGAACGCACGTGTCGCGTGTCTTCAGTCCGGCTTCCTCGTGTGCATATGGAAGAAGACGCGCCTGTCTACATCCCCACACACGCTCTCTCTTTCCCCCTCTCTCTCTCTTTCTTTCTCTCTCCCACTCTTCCTCACCCTGTCACTCTCTGTCTGTGTCTCTCGTACATACGTATCAGCAAACAAACAAGACGTTGTCTGTAGTGTGAGCCTTTGGGTTCTCTTGGAGGGATTTCTTATTTTGATGAGAGTCGAACTTGCTAAGTGTGATGTGTTTTACGGTCGATACAGAGGAGAGCGGTGATGTTGTTTTTCTGCGTTGTTGCTGTCGAATTGTGCACGGCGTTACGGGACAAAGTGAGACCAAAAAATGACATGATGGATGGGAAGATGAAAGAAAAAGAAACAGAAAAACGTGGTGAAATATTATTATTATTATTATTATTATTATTATTATTATTATTATTAGTAGTAGTAGTAGTAGTAGTAGTAGTAGTAGTAGTAGTAGTAGTGTGAATACAAGCGTTAAGGCAGGGAGTGAGAGATTATGGGGCAATGATCAATGCACTTAGTAATAACAGTTGGGCCAGCTGGAGGAAGAATAATAGCACATATGATGATGATGATGATGATGATGATGATGATAATGATGATGATGATGTAGCAATGGTTAGACTCTTATGATAATTATAATACTGGCAACAATGATGTGATGATGAGGATTATGATGCTGCTGATGATTGTAAGGTGGTAATGATGAGGATGATGATGGAAAGATGATGACGACGGTGATTAAAAATGATGATAATTATTATGATGAAGATGATTATGACAACGATAGTCAGATTATGATGTTGCTAGCAAAAGGAATATTATCATTATGATGACAGCGACGACGACGACGACGATGATGATGATGATGATGATGATTGCTGTCTTTGTTATGAAAGTGGGGTATACAAAAATAGGTTTGCGAATGGAATGCAGATTTTTAGTTTTGTCTGAAATTCAAAACACGATTCTTTTTGACAGTTTGTGATTTATAGAAATGGGTAGGTAAACTGATGATGATGATGATGATGATGATGATGATGATGATGATGATGATGATGATGATGATGATGACACAAGTATAAGATTGAAACGCTGGTTAAAAATAAGACGGAAAATACAGAATTGAACACTGCATTACGCACAACAGTAACCGTTACTCATCACACACATCTAAAAATAACATGGTCCCTCGATGAAATAAACATCATACCGGTTGTAGTGGGGGCAACTGGTCTGGTGAAAAAAAATTTAAGTAAATACTTAGAACCAATCCCCGGAAAACCAAATTGAAGGGAAGTACAGATAGCAGCCCTAAAAGGAACCACATCTATCCTTAAGAGAGCCCTCGGATATAAATTTTACTCATAGGGAAATCAAGTGTTAGCCTCAAGAGTAGGCCCCTTGATCTCTTTAGATAAACTAAATTAAAATGAAAAAGGAAACACCAACATTATTTATTGATCAACGTTTCATCTTTCTTTCAAGATTCCTAAGAATGATTCTCTGAAGAAAATAACACACAAGTACAATCTTCAGACACTAGTCCTGAGGAAGTCTTGAAATAAAGACGAAATGTTGATGAATACATAAATAATATTATTTTGTTTTCCTTTTTTCAATTTCCATTACGTCGAAACACTATTTCTATTCTTTATCACACACACACACATATATATATATATATATATATATATATATATATATATATATATATATATATATATATATATATATATATATATACATATACTACCTAAAACTAGCCTCCCTCCGGGCACCAATTAACAATGTTATTTCCACATTTTGGTAATTTGAAGAAAAAAAACAAAAAGGTGATTGTCATGGTGTTATTTGATATATTCCAATGTTGAGAGTTTATTCTGTGTAAGTAGAAAACTGAATTCCCCATAATGAAGGCGTTAAATTAAAAATCGGTGCGATTTTCAAGAATATAAACAACAGAAAAGGGGTGAAAAACAAAAACAATTATAAACAAATAACTGTTACCAAATGCAATAAAGATACATTTCTTCCTAGCTGTTTTTGTGTTTTATAGTTTTTAAAGCGTTTTTATTGCATCTTAATAATCTGTCCAAATCCGATCGTGTTATAAGAAGTATAACTGAACAAAGATTTGACATTAGACTGTCATAATCGCGTTGAAAAAATATAAAAACAATTCTGCTAGTTGTTTAAATAAAATTTCGTCTGTAACAGTCGATGTGTCATCGTCATCATCGCGAACTTAGTATTACGTAAAAAATAAAACAACAAATGAATCTGTTCGAAGTCTTATTTTTAAAAAGACATTTCTAGACGAGTTAAGTATTACTTAAAAAAATTAAGTAGACAAGTTCGAAGTGTTTATCTAAAAAAAGGATCCTGCAGCTGTAAAACGAATACTGGATAATTTCATTTTTACTTAATTATTTTATATGAAAAATATCAATAAAATAATAATTGAAATGTTTAGACCTTTTTCATACATATTTCACTGAGATATTCATTGTTTAATGATATGTTTGTTGTATGCAACGAAGATAATCTATTTAAAAATAATCCCGTTTCTGTAAGTTTTTATATATTTCATGGACCTAACCTATAATTACACGTTGTGACCCCAGATTGGTGTCTTTAGATTCTGTGACAAATTTAACCTATATTGAAACTTATTAGAATCTTCTAATTGTTAACTTGTAGAATTGTATAACAGTGAAATAAACATTGACTTTTATATAGAGAGAAATACATGGAACTAGGAATATGCTTCAAACAGTCCTATCGTGAGTTTAATGTAGAGTTGGGAATTTATTTTAAATGGAAGAGCAAGAGAAGATGTTTGGATCTAAGGTGTCAATTTAGAATATACTGTCGGTAAGAATTTCTTTCGCAGGTATTTCAAAATATACAGAGTAGAAGGATACATTTGACTGAAGTAATAACGACCACCTTCCAAATTAAACTGCCCGTCTTAGAAAAAAAAGGCATCCTTTATACCACCTAAAGCAATGACATAAATAGCAAGAAAGACGGTGGAGAAACGCGCATAGAACGTTTTTTGCATTGTTCCAGGAAGTCGTTGGCGATTTTAAATTCAGCAACGTTTCTCCACCGTCTTTTTAAAATTCTCCTCTTTCTCCAGCTTTTTTGTTCATTTGCTTTTGACACTTGAGGATGATTCGACGAAGAATCGAAAACGTTCGTGAAACCTGTGAAACCTGTGGAGCATTTTTGGATTGTTTTGATTTCAATACAAAAAAAAACATCAGAAAATTTGAAAAAAAAAAAGAAAAAAAAAGTATAATTAAACGGACGAATTCTGTTATTTTTAACAATGTTTGTAGAAATGAGAAACTACTGCCTAAATACACACACACGCAATATATATATATATATATGCCTGTGTCGCTCATCGCCGCTTATAAATGTATTTAAACTACCACAGTTTATCAGCTGTTCGGATATTGGCCGCGAGGTTTAAGACGTTGAATTGAAGTTGAAAAATACTTATAATCCAGGGTTTCGAACCGAGTGACCGGTAGAGAATAGTCATACTTCTACGCTGAAGAGTCTTGATTGAAAAGAGACGAAACGTATACGTCCGTAGATAATAAACAACAACAAATATTTTTCATATATATATATATATATATATATATATATATATATATATATATATATATATATATATATATATATATATATATATGCTCTTCCATAATAAGAATTGAGTACTTTCGGTTATTAATATCGTAAAAACTATAAATAAATAAATAGCTTCATTTAAACACGATATCATTTCTCCCACTGCCACCAGTAGTTTGGTCTGTTTGGTCGGACGTAGGTTTAGTGGAATGGTAAGTCATTCTTTGTATTTACGATAATTTTAGCAAGTAGTTATCCAAAGTGCCCACCTCCAACAAATGGACGCCCATTTTTTTTTGTGTATTTATAAGTTTACTTAAGAAAAAACAAATCAGAAATAAAAAAGTCTCACAATTAGTTTCCACACTTAAAAAGTATACGGGTCGGTAGATAAATCAAATTCTACTTCGTTTGGTATAAGTTATTTATTATGTTGTTTTTTTTAACGATTTCTCTTCTGTGTACTATTCTTCACTTTGATCGATTTCCTAACGTGATTTAGCTTTTTTATTTTTATCAATTAAAAAAACACATGTTCCATTAAAAATCCTTTATCTCGCATTTCTTCAAGTAAATGCATTTTTTGATATACATTAAAATAATCGTGGGTTATTTGATACGACGGGGGCGCGTGATAAACATGATGTTGACCTTTAAAATTGAGTTCAAAACAAAAAGTACTTTTATTTTTAAAAACTTCGAATGGGGGATGCTCTCTTCTCTCTCCTGCGGCCACTTTCACACAGAGTAGACGTTGATAGTCTTTCTCTGCTCTATCTTTATTTTCATGGTAGGTGCTCGACCTAACTCTAATCTCTGGTTCCCTCATGTAAAACATTCACAGCAAAGACTCGTCTAGCTACAACCATTGCAAATAATTTTCCTTTCTTCCTATGTGTACCTAACCAGAAACGGAACCACCGTGAACAAAATTTCTTTCCAAGAACTTCCAGTCTGCGAAACTAGGCTGATGCTTGTACCGCCTAAATACCAGTCGAGGATCCGTTCTCGACAATCAGTCCGAAAGAGACTGGCCATTTAGGTGGCCTTTATCTGTCGGATTGAAGTATTATGTCTTGGGTAATCCTAGGAAGTCCACCGCCCCAGGCCTTTCCTTCTCTCTTTGGGAAGGGATTGGTTTATTGCCAATTGCCCGACGCGCCCCTACAGGGGAAAACAGACGAGGCTGCCCGGACTATTGTTAGAGGCCAGCCTGGCTCTTCCGCTGAGGCGCTGGTTTTCTTTCCTCACCTTCCGGCTTTGTGCCACATCTTCCTATCGTGGGAAAGAAGAAAATAAAGTAGGTCTGTTTCCACCATGGTCCTTTTTAAGTCGAATGTTAACAAATTCCTGTAAGGCTGCCCATTTAAATACTCACATTCTGACCATCTTACCCATTCTTTCAAATCCTCTCATAATATTGTTCATCGCCAATCGCCAATTTCTTTAAACCTTATCCTCGAGTGGCCTTTGAGCCTTGAGAAGCGGTGGCTCATTGGTATATAAAAAAAAATCACATTTTCCCGTCTTCTTTTTAACCCGCGTTTTCATTTTATACTTGTATCATTCATAACTTCCGGTTTTTCCAAATTTGTTGCATGGATCTGATGCTATTTGATAACATGCAACAGTTCAGCATGAACAAATAAATAGATTTTGCGTTATCACGGTTTCCATGACATAACTTCGGGAATACTTCATAGAATATGGAGAAGTACATTCCAGATGTTGCATATGTTTTGTTGGTGTTTGTTTGTTATGTGTATTGCTTCCTTCACGCGAAGATTTTCTTTTGCATTTTTGCTGATTTCGTTACTGCTGTGCGTTGTATGGTGTTTATTTTCCATTTGATTTAAATTTCTGTCAGTCTTTTCTGAGAATTTCGGAACTGTTCCGAGTGCTCCTTCAATTATTGGTATTACAGTACTTTTTATCATCTTCTATATTAGTTTCTAGCTTACTGATAAGTTCCATGTATCTGTTTAGTTTTTGCCATCTTGATCTTAACGCTGTGAACTGTTGGGGCGGCGAAATCTATGAGTTTGCAGTTTTTTTGCCTCTTCCTGACTATTATCACGCCGGACCGCCCTGTTTACAGGAGTTAGTCTGTCTGTACCTCTATATTCCAGATTATTATTATTATTATTATTATTATTATTATTATTATTATTATTATTACTAGCGGGACCCGAGTAAATTACACGAAATGATGTTTTTAATACTAATTATCTTGTTCCTAACCTATTGAATAAAATATAAGATTTGGACTTGTATATTTATTTTAAAAACATGAACAATACATGAAACAATTTACAAAACTTCTTTATATACAATATTTCTAGTGAAGGTAATATTTCGACGACTAAACCTTACTTTGTAAATGTTTTCGATTAAATTAAATTTGGCTCCAATTCATGAATATTTATTTACTCCTCCCGAGGAGTTAGGCACAAGGCCAGTTTTATCTTACTCCCACAAGTAAGATATGACCCAAGGTCGGGTCGGGAAAGTGGGGTTTGAAAAGCCAGCGCTCGAGAAGGTGAGCACTCTGGCCATTAAAAATTGCCTGGGCAGCCCCGTTGGCATTCCCCGGTAGAGGCGCCCCAGACAGTAAGTAATAAACTTACTCCTCCCCAAAGAGGGGAAGCGAAGCCTAGGAGGGTGGACCTCCTAGAACTGCACAGGACAGGCCCATAGACCGGCGTAAATCAAGCCTCGCAAGCAAAGACAATACAAAGACAACACCAGTCCATGGAGTGCAGTATCCATCGGAACAGATACTACACTTTGATCTTAGCCAAAAGGCCAAGCCAATTCATGAGTAGCATACAAAAATTCGGAAGGTCGTTGCTTTTGATGTAAGCATGACATACTAAATCACACACGCTATTGTATTATTATGTGTCTTCCCGGTCGTCTCCTCCCTACCTCTCTTCCCCTCGAAATGTAGAAAAACAATCTTAGACGTTGGTTGGGATCGAACTATAACCCAGTCGGGCCGAAGTAAAAAATACTACGTCGCTAACCGTTGTGCCAAAGGGAAGTACAATTAGACAAGTTGAATTCTTTTCCAAATCTAGGTGCGGCACGCATGCGCAGAGCTTTTGCCGGAAGCGTGACACACGAACACACACGCTATCGTATTAATATATAGATTATTATTATCATTATTATTATTATTATTATTATTATTATTATTATTATCATTATCATTATTATCATTATTATTATTATCATTATTATTATTATTATTATTATTATTATTATTTCACTAACGTGATCATAGAGAAAAAGACTGGGAACTTATTACAGTTGTGGATTTTTACAAGGGTAAAGGGGAAGCACTAGATAGAGGTAGTTACACAGAATTAAAGTTGATGGATCAAGTCTGGCAAGTGATTGAGCAGCAAATAAGATTAGCATAGATGAAATGCAGTTTGGTTTTATGACTGGGGAAAGTACCATTGGTGCTATATTTATCCTGAGATAAAAACAAAAGAAATACCTTACTAAGAACTTGTGAACTCGGAGAAAGCTTTTGCTAAAGTGTCTAAAGAGGGTATCTGGTGAGCTTTGCGTAAACTGGGGTCAAATGAATGTTTAGTGAAGGCTGTTCAAGCAATGCACCAAAATACTAAAAGTCGTGTTAGAATGAACATCACATTTAGTGGCAGCTTTAATGTTCAAGTAGAAGTACATCCGGGTTCTGTAGTGAGTCTGATTCTTTTGATTGGCGTCTCAGAATCATTGTCAGAGGAGTTTCGTACGGTTTGTCCAGAAGAGATGCTATATGTTGATAGTTTAGTACATACCTGTGAACCAATGGAAGACCTACTTGTTGAGTTAAAAAACTTGGACGAGTGCTATGGAAATTAAAGGTCTACGAGTGAATGTTATCATGACCAAAGTGATGATCAGTGATTGTAATGTCGAAGAACCCCCCCCCCCAGAAGGAGGAAAGTTCTCTTGCTCAGTTTGTGGAACGAGAGTCGAGTGCAATTCATTCTTTTGGTGTACTTTTAAGAAGTGAAGTAGAATTACCGGTGGGTTGAGAAAGGATAATCAGTTTATCTGCAAGAACTCTAAGACAATTCGAGATGCATAAGAACTCAGATGTGTTCACAATATATCTGGATGGCGAGAGGTTTTGTTACCTTGTTGATACCATTGGAGAACAGGGTGGAGCAGGCGCTAGTGTGATTGCAAGAGTTAAGAATGGATTGAGTAAGTTCAGGGAACTCCTGCGATTTCTAATTAGCGGAGCGTTATCACTGTCGACGAAGGGAAGCGTCTATAGTGTACGCAGTGTACGCAGTGTGATGATGTATGGAAGTGAAACCTAGTAAGTTAGGGTCGAGGACATGCGTTGCATGGAGATAAATTCTATGACAGTGATACGATGGATGTGTAATGCGAGTCTTAAAGATAGGCTTAGTTCTGGTGACATCAGAGGCTGAATTAATCTGGATAGTAATAGATTGTGCAGAGCAGGAGTTTTCAATAGTATGACCACGTTGAAAGAATGGGAGGAGTGTTTGGGTGAGTAGATGTAGAACAGTTAAAGTAGCAGGTCCAGTCAACCGAGGAAGGCGAAGGCAAACATGAGAGGATATGATAAAAATGGACTTAAGAGAAAGAGGCATAAATAAAGACCTGGCCAGAGATAGGTTAGTTTGGAAATCAATTGTTTAAAGCCGTCCAACGCATGCAATCGTGTAAAACGGACTTTAAACTAATAATGATGATGATGATGATGATGATGATGATGATGATGATGATGATGATGATGATGATGACTGACTGACAAGGAGTTCTCAAGGTCATAATCAGTGAATTCATACTGACAATAAACAGTAATGTTCCCTGGAGTTTGAGTAACAACAAGTCTCCCAAAATTTCCTGTATTCTCAACCTCTTTCGATAAAACTTGCAAATGATTTTGCGTTATCGCAACAGCCGCTTTAAATTGATTTTTCACTGGCAACGACAATTATCATCCCTGGGATTTGTATGACGATAAGCCTACACAAGGTCCAAGAACTCCCCGCTCTCTTTCAGTGGAGGTCAGTTTAGTGCTCTCCCTCTTCGGTCTTTTCATTCTCCTTGATCTATCACGATTATTTTGTTTGATACCAGCCGAGGATGATGTGGTCATATGCATGTTCGTATGGCTGGATTGTTTCTGGATGTAGGGGATCATTTTAATAGATTTCTAGCAGTGTTCACTTCCCTTGGGCTCATGTGTTGTTCTTTCTATATCTTTGGTTCTTTTTCATTTAAAATAGTCTGTGATAGATTCGTGTTCGTATATTATGTTGATTGGTTTCCGCATTCATTCATGTCAAATGTTCTGTGCTATTGCCGTTCTTAACCTGATTTATTATTGAGAGCGCGAAAACGTGAAGTTAGAGGTTGACATTTGTTTTTTCTACACGATATAATTATAGAAAATTCTGTTTGCTGACACGTTAACGTATCCTCCTCTCATTTCTTTCCTAAAAGAGTTCCAAATATGAATGTCTGTAATGTATTTTTAATTGTTGTACGTTACGTTTCTTCTTATGGTGATGTGCCACTTAGCCATTATCTTCGTTGAGAGGATTCGCTTGTAAAACGTCAAGAGGCCACGTATGACAAAAACGAAAGGCAATCGAGATTTACTTGATATCTGTCGTTAGTCGATCGTCTTGTCATTTCAGACAGAATTTTCTCTAACACAAGGAAGGCTAAACTCAAAACATGTTTACGTTGTTTAACGTCCATTACTTACTCTAACACTAATCTCTATACGTTCAACAAGCTTCCTACCGAAGATCGCCGGGTAGAAAAGAACAGGACGTCCTCGCATTACGAAGTCAAATTTACCGACTTTTCTAAATCACGATCTGTCAACACAACCTAGCCTTAAATTCCACATGCGACCAAATATAACCTTATTCATTCCATTCGCTAACCTAATTTTGCGTAAGCTACTAAGGAGAGAGGGCATTATCCATATCTCCACTGGAAGGATGTGGAGAATGGTGGGACCTTGAGGGGGCTTATTGCCACCAAAATCACAGATAAGTCCAATAGTCGTTGCCAGCGAGAAATCAATGTGAAGCGGTTGTTTGAAATTTGGGGAGACTTTTTGTCACTAAGATTCCAGGGAGCACCACCGGTTATTGTCAGTGGGCAATCACTGATGACGACCCATGTAAGAACTTCTAATGATGAAATTAAAACATAATAATAATAATAATAATAATAATAATAATAATAATAATAATAATAAAAAAAAAACAAATAACCTGGAATATGCAGATACAAATAAACAAACTCAAACATTCTGTTCGCTAACCTAATTTTGTGTAACCTATATTAAATATTGTTACAGGACATCAACTGGTGCTAGGAACAAAACTCTAACCCGATTCTGCGTTGATGGATGAGTATATAAAAAGTGAGTCGAGTTAATAGAGGCCATGCGCCGCAAATTCTGACAGTATGATTGGGAAAACTTGAGTTTAAGTTATGACCTTATTTATAAGAACAGGTAGTTGATTGGTTGGCTTTAATTACGTTACGTTATGTAGTCATAAATAATTTAAACTTGACGTTGCACTTTAGAAATCAGAAGGAACTGGTCCGTATAGATAGTGGTGTTTTTAAACATCGTGTTCACTTTGATGATCTAATAAGAATAAATTCTTAGTTAGGGAAAGTGGATCTAATTAACCTTAACAAATTTGATGTAAATACCCCCTGCAAACGTGACAATCAGCAAAATCCAAACCTCTTCAATGTAGAGATCTCCAGATGCCGGAAAGTGTTCTATTCTTATCTCTTCTTTCCAACATGCGGCAATTGAAATGTTATGTGGACAAACATCTCGCTGCACAATCCCCTAAGTTAGGATGCTTCGATAAAGCTGACACCTAATTTACAGTAGCCCTTTAAGGGGTACGCTTACCACGTCCTAAATTTCGGGCTATGACATAGACCCATAGCTACCGGAAAGGACTGCAATATATATGACACATTATGTTTCGAATGTTTTGACATATAGATTGATCATTTAGATTATTCAGATAACTATTGGTTGTTATGTAATTATTTAAAATAACAACAAATGATATAATAGTAATACGAATAATACAAATAATATAAAATATAACACAGTTTGGTTGGGTTGTCTATGAAAAGAATTCTTCAAGACAATTGTGTCTTATGTCAATTAAAGCATGCCTAATATGATATATATATATATATATATATATATATATATATATGTATGTAGAGAAAAGAGGGTAGTGCAGTATTAGTGCAGTTCCAACGAGAGAAAAGTATATATGTAAAGGAGTAAGGCTACCAACATTTGTAGAATGTTTTTTTCAACATTTATTTATTATTTTGTTGTTTTACTATTTCATAATTTATTTATATTATAAAATGGTAAAACAACAAAATAATAAATAAATGTTGAAAAAAACATTCTACAAATGTTGGTAGCCTTACTCCTTTACATATATATATGTATATATGTTCACAAAATAGTCAAGATAAGCTATTAACTCCTAACTGTGAAAGTAATTTGTGGTTATATAATTATTGAAAATAACAACAAATATTATACTAGTAATCGAATAATACAAATAATATAAATATATAACACAGTTTGGATTGTCTTTGAAAATAATTTTTCAAGACAATTGTGTTTTTGTCGATTTAAGCATGCTTAATGTGATATATATGTTTACAATATATATATATATATATATATATATATATATATATATATATATATATATATATATAAATATATATATATGTATAGTCAATATAAGCTATTGATTCCTGACTGTGAAACTAATGTATTTTTTTTGTATTTATGGCATATTTTGTAATTCTTGAAAATATGCATGACCAGAGTCACGAAGAACAAATTTAGTAAAATATCATGAAGCCAATCCTATATCCAGGTGTATAAATGTTTTCCAATAAAGGTTAACAATTATGTGAAAAGCGCACCAATTAAGACTAGCAATTCAAGCTAGAATCATATGTAGCACACTCATTTGTCATTTAACAAACATGGAATATGGTTTGTAACTAAACTAGACGTAGGCATAAAGTGCTTTCACAATCAACATTGCAGAACCAGGTGTTCATGAAAGAATAAGCATTCCTTGCTACTCATGGTTAAATATATATGTCGGCCACAGAATTATAATAATCTCATTCATTTTGGTCTTTCAGGTCGTTTATATTTAATGTCGAACCTGTCACCTATTTTAAAATAATTTTTATTTTGGTGACATTGGATGAATTAACGAATATGAAAATAATACATGGCTGTGGGAGTTTGGAGGTTGCGGATGGTCAATGTTAAAAGTATGTATGCAATTGTTAAAAAATATAGGTGAATCCAATTTAGCTCAAAAATAATAAACGGAATGTAAAGATAAAAAGAGTGTCGTCGCATTTTTTCCATGAGAAAAATAGAGAGGAAAAGAAAAAAGAAAAATAAAGAAGAAGAAGAAGAAGAAAAGTGTAAGAAAAAAGTAAATACGAAAGAATTGAAAGAAAGGAAGAACATAAAGCAAGAAAAGAAAAGAACGAAAGAAACTTAAAAAATCAAAGACAGAAAGAAAATGAAACTACGCAAAATGAAAAAAAAAAGAAAGTGCAAGGAAGAAAGAAGAAAGAAAAGTAAAAATAATTTTTTTAAAAACATGAAAAAAGCTAGAAATAATAAAAAAATGAATGAAGGAAAAAATGAAAGAACGCAAAATTAAAGAAAGAAAGTATGAAAAAAAGAAAATAACCGAGAGAAAGAATCAAATACATTAATAAAAAAGACGAAAGAAAAAAGAATGTAGAAAATAGAATAAATGAAAAAATGAAAAAGGAAAAAAGAAATGAAATGAAAGAACTTAAAATTAAAAAAAGAGGAATGAACAAAGGAAGGAAAATGGCAGATAAAAATGAAAGAAAGATAAAAATGAAAGAAAGATAAAAATGAAATAAAGAATGAAAATGAAAATACGAAAGAAAATGCATGAGAGATCAGAAGAAATGAAAAGCCATGAAAGAAAAAAACTGAAAAAGAAATACTGGAAGAAAGAAAGCATAAAAAGAACAATAAAATGAATTAAAGAAAATGAATGAAAGAGATAAAGAATGGGAGAAAGAATAGATGAAAGGAAAAAAGGAATGACAACAAATGAAATCAAGAATGAAAAAAAGAATCAAAATGAATGAAAAAAGAAAATTGAAAGAAAAAAAAACATTGAAAGAAAACAAAAATAACACAAACAAAAAAAAGAAAATGAAAAATAAAGGAAATTAATTATAGAAAGAAAGAATGAAAGAAAGGAAAAAGAAAATGAATGAAAAAAAGATAATGAAAGAAAGATAATGAAAGAAAAAATGAATGGATAAATTAATGAATGAAAGAAAGAAAATAAATAAAAGAAAGAAAATGAATGAAAGAAAGAATGAAAGAACGTAACAAATCCAATGGCGTTGAGGGGGGGGGGGGATATTTGAAAAGTGTAATAAAGAAAAGAATGAAAATTATAAAAGAATAAAACACAGTTTGTAGGACGGTGGAGGGCGGCCATCACAATTAGGGATTCTGCCTTGCTGAATCAGAGCAACCATCATCATCATCATAATAATCGCCAGCATACTCACCGTTGATGATGTCGTCTTCGTGATTGGCGGGGATGGGGCGGAGGACGTTTGAGAGGTGGGGTTGGCGACGATGATGGAGGGTGGATGTCAGACGCAAGATGTATTAGCATCATAAATATTCATGTACATTTTGGAGGAAGGGGACAACAAGGACTTTTGCACTCTGATAAAGACGAGACCGTTTTTGTTTCCTTTTTTGTCGTTGTTTTGGTGGTGGATTATGTGAGGGAAGGTAGGAAGGAATATGACAGCCTACCCCATACACCAAGCCACTAACATCGCCCTCCCTTCCCATAGCTACCATCGCTCTACCATTATCGCCTCGGCGATCGCCTGTAGCAAACCTCATCAGAAAATCGAAAAAAGAAATTTGAAATTCGAAAGATCTAACTTTGGATATACAGAATGTTTGCAAGAAGGCGCAGCGAATATATTTTCGAACAAAAAAAAAAGACCTCACCAAAGGATACCTTATATATGCAAATTGTTTTACTTAAGGCAACAATACGTTGGTTTATCCAAAAAAACGTCCTTAACGATTTCGACGGTCATATATTTTAACTATATCAAGACTGAATTTCTTTTAAAAATTGCTCACTTCACCAAAAGAAAAAAAACAAAACAAAAGAAAGACACCTGTCAACTTTGAACTCTTATAAAAACACACACAATGCATAACAACTGGCCGAGGTGAATCCCCTTCTATTATATAATCAGGTTGTCTATTTACTCCTCGCGGAGTTAGGCACAAGGCCAGTTTTATCTTACTCCCACAAGTAAGATGTGACCCAAGATCGGGTCGAGCAAGTGGGGTTAAAAGCCAGCGCTCGAGAGGTGAGCACTCTGGCCATTTAAAAATTGCCTGGGCAGCCCCGTCGGCATTCCCCGGTAGGGGCGCCTCAGACAGTAAGCAATAAACTTACTCCTCCCCAAAGAGGGGAGGCGAAGCCTGGGAGGGTGGACCTCCTAGAACTGCACAGAACAGGCGTGCCGTATCCATCGGAACAGATACTACACTTTCAGGTTGTCAGCAAACAGAAGACTATTAGCAGAGATCCACAAAAGACAACCTACACCGACCTCGCTTTATCCATTAAGTGTGTTAACAATGTTTTTTTTTTTTTTAACTATGCCGTTTTTTTCTTCAAAATATTATTTTTATTTAAAAAAATGAAGTTTTTCTAAACATAAAATAATTCTGAACTGGAAAAAAACATTTTTGGGAAGGAATTAAATCAACTTACAATTCAATACATTATATTTCTAAATGCATATATATATATATATATATATATATATATATATATATATATATATATATATCGTACATGTATTGTATTATTTTTCAGAAAAATTCTTGGTCTGATGAGGTTGACTTTTTTGGAAAAGTGCAACCGAAACATGTACGCACATATGTAACTTATAATGTTTGTATAAATAAAAATTTATACTTATATATATATATATATATATACTTTATATATATATATATATATATATATATATATATTATATATATATATATATATACTTATATATATATATATATACATAAAGTGTGTAGTTATCGTTCAAGTTTCAAAGTATTGCATGGAAAGTTAATAAAATTGAAATATAAGCCAAATTAGCAATACAAGATTAATTTATTATTATTTTTTTTTCTTACATTAATCCTATCGATTACGGAATAAAATTCTTTCTTCAGGGGTGACCAGTATTGAGTCATTTTTTTCATTTTTTTTTCATCAAAAAACAAGAATAAAGAAACATATGTATATATATATTAGAGACATCAGTCAAGTAGGGAAAGGCCAATGGAGATCATTATATACTCTGAAATACTCCAACTATCCAATCAGTTCAATGTTTTTTTTTATGGAAATCGCTCCAGACAAAGCATGAAGCCACTTGATGCAAGGAGTTAACAAAGATGAAAGACGATTATGGCAAGGACAGAAGATGCCTATTGACATTAGTCTTGAAATGACTAAGGCTGTATTACAATGAGGTATCAACACAGCGAATTGATGGAGACCACTAGACTAACAAGTCAACGAGCTGCAACAAAAGAAGCAGAGAATAGATCAGGCAATTCTGAAGAACACATGCCATAATAGTATTTATAGAAAGGACTGAGACTAGCAACATCACGTCTGTGAGGAGAGAGGATGCAGAAAAGAAGAAAGAGTGTGGCCAATCAAATTACAGATACGTTTCTGCACCTTATCAAAAACCCTCAAATGGGACAGAGACTCGCCAGTCCAAATATGACAACAGTACTCCATACATGGTCTGATAGTAGATTTGTAGAGATAGAGAATAGCCTCATGTGTGAGAAAGAGTTTGGAGCGATAAAGACAATTGACTTTACGAGAAGCAGAAGGCGCAATGAATCTAATTCATGTTCTCTGATAAAGATTTGATAAGGGAGAAAGACCAAGAAGTTTCAGTGTCGATTTCTCCCCAAGAGCAGAGCCATCCATGAGAATCTCAGGAAGAAAAGGAATACCTTATATGTGAAGCAGAGCAATTATAATTCAATTTTGACATAAATAAAATTACGACATATTTATTTATATCCGTTCCAAGAATTCAACATCAAGAACAGTTTAGGTGTACGATCGTACACCTAAACTGTTCTTGATGTTGGATTCTTTATTTTAGTCTGCCATAAAAGGGAGACATAGAAAATAAGATTATTGTATTGTATTATGATTTTGTTGCTGTTTGTGATCATTTAGCGATTAATTATTATCTTTGCCTCTAACGAATTGATAAAGAATTTATGTGCTGAAAGTGAGCTACTTATAATTATCATTATCCAACCTACGGTTGAATGGACAATACATTTCTGAAACATATGTACACAAAGATACATAATATTAGTTGGTTTGTATAATTTGCATTATTCGGACGACTTTTCTCATCTTGAGTGTTATCATCACAACGTTTCGGCCGCTGTAACCTCCGGTCTTCTTCAGGTGTCTCTTTTCAAACTAGGAAATATTTCCGTCGAACTCAAGAATCTGGACGGAATTTCGAACGCAGTGGATATGATACTAAGTAAAATTCACTTTTAAGTCATAATGATCTGAAGGTTGAAGGTTCAATCCTCGGTGCGGGCGATAGGAAGAATTGCGAATTACTGAAGACTTCTCCCAGTCATGGCTGACGGGACGAAGGCATGCTGCCCCCGTGGATCAAATAAAGGGTTTCATTCGAAATTCCGTCCAAATACCCGAGTTTGACAGAAAAGAGACACCTGAAAAAGGCCGGAGGTTACAGCGGCCGAAACGTTGTACTTATAACACTCAAGATGAGAATAATAGTCCGAATAGTCTAAATTATACAAATTAGCAATCCTCATCTAAAAAAAATCAGAAAAATATTAGTTGGTGTTGAATTCTTCGGAGCATGATTACAAAATCTTCATTATGTCATAATGTATGTATTCTACTGAGTTACATATATATATATATATATATATATATATATATATATATATATATATATATATATATATATGTGGAAAATGAAACAGGACAGCCCAAAACTTTGTTATTTATGGCTGTAGATGTGAATAAGCAGACAATGAAAATCATGATTTCGGATATAGCGTTATCACCAGCAGTCTGTCTCATTCAAACGTCTGCTTATTCACATCTACAGCCACGCCCAAGTCTGGACACTTTCTGACAAATCAAAATTAATATTGTGTATGATTTTTCCACATTGTTTTCTCTCATCGTTTATTTCTGTTCACTTTTTCTATCTTCCGGCAACTACATCGCATTGCTACAGCCTCGGACTAATAATCTGCACTTATATTTACCAGCAATGCTTCAAGCAAACTACAATCTCCTTATATATATATATATATATATATATATATATATATATATATATATATATATATATTAATATATATATTGAATTAGGCATGCTTAAAGCCACGTGGGAGACAATTGTCTTCAAAAGGTGTGTTGTAGCTGTGATTGATATATTGTCATCACTTACAACATGGTAACACTACCATAACTTATTTTAAAAGAGAATCGAACACAAGTGCGCCATATACGTTGAATGAAGGTTTGTCATGGTCCGATGTTAATGACGAACTCTTTTTTTTTCTTGTAGGACGCCTTTGTTGGCAGCTTATTTCCAAACATTTCCTCCTCGTATTTCTAGTTCTTCTCTTCTTCCTCTTCGTTTTCTTCTCTTTTTTCTTCTTCTTCTTCTTCTTCTTCTTCTTGTTCTCTTTATGTTCTTTTTCTCTTTCATGTTTTCTTCTTCTTCCTTCTTCTCTTTCATGTTCTCTTTTTCCTTCTCTTTCTATTTTTTCTCGTTGTTCTTCTTTTTCTTCTCTTCATCTTATTCTTCGATGTTCTTCTTTTTCTTCTTCCTCTCTTCATCTCTTCATCTTCTTCTTTTTCCATGTTCTTCTTCTCTTCATGTACCTCGTCTTTTTCTCTTAATGTTTTTCTTCTCTTCATCTTTTCATGTACTTCTTTTTCTGTACTTAATGTTTTTCTTCTCCTAATTTACTTATTTTTCTTCTTTTCTTTCATGCTCTTCTTTTTTATCTTCTTGTTCTTCTCCTTTTTTGTATTCTTCTTGGCATTGTCCTGACGGTGTCACAATCGCCCAATTTCAACCTGACCACCCGATACACACCCAACCATTCAATTTCACTCTTTTTAAAAGCCTAATAATATTTTACGACTGTGATTCGCTCCTTTCTCTTTTTGACTATCGCAAGCATTTTCGGAGAGCGACACACAGACAGTCAGAGAGAACTAACAATGGGTCATAACTGCTATTAACGACATTAACGCGACTTGTAAATTAACATTCCGCCGCGTTTTTAGCGCCACAATTTTATTCGGACAGTCAATCATTCGTTGATTGGCGGAGAATCCAACGAGCATGCGCATAGAAAATGGGTTTTAAAATGGTCTACCATCTGCTTTATTATATGACAAGGACATAACATTCAAAACGTTCGTCCGAGATCGGTTGGACTACCATTGATGATTGCATTTAAATCAAATGCTACCACAATACATACATACGTGCAAACATACACACTTACAGCGCGCACGCACACATACACACGCATATATATTTTTAATATTTTAATAGAGAGCCTGAATACCTACTAAACACTTAGCTCAAGGTGTCTCTGTACACAGGTATGTCAGGAAAACCTCACATGAAGACACTTTCTCATATAAGTAAACACTGTCTAAATATCCCAAATAACATAGTATTCTAAGCCCAAATAAGATCCCTTCGATATGGCTAACCCAAACTGGCTTATACGAAGAATGGCCCACTTTCTCCAAGTGATGTTGCCTCTAGTAACAGCACTAAGCTGGATACCCCACCAGACTAGATGATTCTTTTGTCCTGGAATCCGGTAAGACTAAAAGACTACAAGACAGATATACTATAACATAGTTAACTGGTCAATTCGTAAGAGGAAAATTAATGTTCTTAATTCTTTATTAACTTAACGTTTTACAGGTAGAGGAGGACTTTAATTGAATATTCGAATATCTATGTATCAAATATAGAGATGATGTGTTAGCCCTAAGAAAGGGCCCCTTGGTTTCTGAAAACTTCGACTGAAGTAAAATGAATCAAAACATTTTTAACATTTTTATTATTATTATTATTATTATTATTATTATTATTATTATTATTATTATTATTATTATTATTATTATTATTATTATTTACTCACTAGGCTTCCTCACACATGTCATCATCAGTGATTATTCACTGATAATAACCGGCGATGTTTCCTGGAATCTGAGTGACAACAAGTCCTCCCAGATTTCCAGTACCTCAACCTGTTTCGATAACAATTGCAAATGACTTTGCGTTATTGCAAAATCCGTTTAACATTGATTTCTCGCTGGCAACGACCATTGGTTTCCCCTGATTTTGTTGACAATAAGCCTCTCCAAGGTCCAAGTACTCTCCGCACACTTGTAATTGAGGTATTGTTAGTGCTCTCCCTCCTTGGTCTTTCCATCTTCCTTGACCCTTCACTTCTGTTTTGGGTGGTATCAGACGAGGCTTATGTCATCCTTTTTTTTTAGTGAGGGTGACAGTTCATAAGATTTCTTGCAGTCTCAGTTACGTGGTTTTCCGTCTATGTTTTTGTTTTATTTCTGTTGCATATTTCCATGTGGCGTGTTAGTGGTCGTAGTTATGGAAAGTACCTCACTTCTGACGCAGTCCCCTACCTATATAAGAGTCAGATCGTTCTTAAAATGGAGTAGGTTTGTCACCTCTAGGGAGGTGCCGCTCAAAACACTCTTTTCTGCCTTGGCAGAGTATAACATCGATTTAGAAACCTAGTGGAGGATGATCGCTTATCTTCCCTACAGCCCTTTCTCCACAGAAAATGCGTTAATAGTTTTTCTCTACTATATCGTTATTTACATGACAGGTACTCGACTGAGCTCCAATCTCTTCTCCTACCTGTAAAACATTCTTAACAAAAAATTATTTAGTTTCAACGACTGTAAAGAATTTCCCTACCTTCATCTGTGTACCTAAAACTTAACGGAACTTCCATGAACAAAGTTTATTCCACATAACTACTCATCTATGGAATACGATATCTCTGGGTTACTTCTCAGCCGACTACAACATGGTAATTTTTAAGTTCAATGTGAACAAATTCTTGTCGAGCCGACTTCTGTAATAATCAGTTTCACCCATCATTTTCAATCATATTAAGATGTTGTCTATCAACAACCGACAATCTCATTAACCTTTATCCTCGAGTGGCCTCTGGGCCTTGATAAGTCGCTAGTAAAAGAAGACATATGTCGGCAAAATCTAGTGATAGGTCTGAAGATAGAGAATCTGATATACTATGGTATTGATCAGATATCAATAAAGATACGTAATATTAAGCACACTTATCTATTATATAAAAGGGCATTTATCTGTGTTTTTATATGTGTGTGCGTAACCGGCGTAAACCATCCGGTGATGGGAAATAAAGAAAACCAAAGTTCTGTTCTTTGTTATTCTTGTTGGATCTTACCGGGTACCCCGAAAGAACGGGTATGCAACACACGTACTCATACACATTTTGATACTTACCTGGCACGGCTTGAATAGGTCTTCGTAATAGTCAGGGATACGTCCTCCACAGTCAGTCCGACAGTTGCTTTGTTGCTGTCAGGCTGAGGTGTGGTTCTTTTCACTTCTAAGGGGTCCACCCTCCCAGGCTTTACCTTATCTTTCAGTATGGGTTAGTTTATTACTAATCGTCTGAAGCATCTCTATTTGGAAATGCTGACAGGGCTGCTCAGGCATTTTTCGTAGACCAGAGTGCGCTAATCCTAGCGCGCTGTCCTTTTTTTAAAACCCTACCTGACCTTGTGTCTAACTTCCCGGACAGAAGGTAAAGAAAATACACATTTGGATCCTAGCCCGAAGGCCGGCAAGTGCAGGAACTTCTTTTTTGTTTTCAAATCTTATAATTTTACTTCAAACAAAGTGGTCACGTGACCGCCGACACTTTTCTCATTGGTCGATATAATATCAGATTACGTCATAAGTTACCAGTGGAGCCAGCTATAACCAATAGACCACAAACAAAAAACAAAACAGCAACAACAAATAAAGAAATAGCAATAAAGAACCGTAATAAGAGATTGGACCCCCTTTACTGTTGAATACCGTGTTGTCACCCCTTTAAGTGCGAGTCCCAGTGACAGGCGTATCACTTACCGAAATTCAAGCGAATTCACGAATTGGACGAACGAGCTAAAAGAAAATTTGATACCAGACGCTGTTCATTAATTGCGATTTTAAAACTACCATTTAGCAGCTGCACTAACGAGTTTAGATTACAGAAACCAATCGTTATATATATATATATATATATATATATATATATATATATATATATATATATATATTATTCATTCGTCTAATATTTGTTTACTTGGTTCTTTTTATTTATTTATTGCTTGATTGATTTATTCAAATGTCGCGACTTTTCATGCCGCGTCTCCTTTTTTTTTTACATTCGAATTTCTTTCTTTAATTTTTCTTTTTTTTTTTGTCGCGTTACGACCCAACTCTATATTATTGCTTACCGGGAGGCAGCATCAACTGATTTCAACGATGTCATTCGTCATTTGACAGCTTCCTACAGAGTTGGTAATAACTATTATTTAATTCATATGCTTAGTATACTTTGTGTACGCAATTGCTAGAATCTTACATCCATTTTGGGGGTGGGGTGTATTTTTTATATAAATATTGCTATATACATTAGTAGATGATGATGATGATGATAATGATGATAATAATAATAATAATAATAATAATAATAATAATAATAATAATAATAATAACCCAGACTTCGCCGTTCCAGCAGACCACAGAGTGAAGATCAAAGAGACGGAAAACGAAGCAAATACACAGAACTTGCCTGAGAACTGAAAGGGATATGGAGCATGAAGAAAGTCAATATAATACCAATCATCGTATGAGCACTAGGAACAGCCCCCCCCCCAAACGGAGGTAAGACTGGGAGAAATTGGAATCAAAGGGATCACTGAGACCATAGAAAAGACGGCAATGATCAAAACAACTGTAATCTTAAGAAAAATCTTCGAATGCGGAAACCAACTCGCATAAGCTACGTACGGTAAACAGTCACATGGAGATTACAATAGAAAAAAAAAACAAATAACAGGCAGAACACCACCACACGGACGAAGGAACAGAAAATGCAAGAAATCGCGTAAACTGACAACCATCCCCCAAAACGTGATGGCACCAGCCTCGGCTGATACCACACAAAATAGTCGTGAAGGGTAAAGGAGAATTGGAAAACAGAGGAGGGAGAGCAGTAAACGAGACCTCCACTGAAAGAGTGCGGAGACTGCTGGCACCTTGGGGAGGCTTATTGCCACCCAAATCTCAGAGGAGACCAATTGTCGTTGCCAGTGAGAAATCAATGTTAAGCGGCTGTGGCAAGATCATTTGCAGTGGTTATCGAAAAGAAGTGGAGATTTTTGAAATCTAGGGAGCTTGTTGCCACTCAGACTCAATGAAACACTACCGGTTATTATCAGTGAGCAATCACTGACAATGACTTGTTTGATAACTCCTAGCGAAAAATACTACTACTACTACTAATACTAATACTAATAATAATAATACTACTACTAATACTAATAATAATACTACTACTAATACTAATACTACTACTAATACAACTAATAATAATACTACTACTAATACTAATACTACTACTAATACTACTAATAATCATACTAATACTACTACTACTACTACTACTACTACTACTACTAATAATAATAATAATAATAATAGCAGCAGCAGCAGCAGTACCAGGAACGATTTCGAAAACCTGAAAAAAAATATGGGAAATTGAAACCAAAGAGAGAATTGACACCATACAACGCACGGCCATGATGAAAACAGCCGATATATTAAGACAAAATCCTCGAGTGTAGAAACCAATTCACATAATCAACAAATGCCAACCAGCTGCAGGTAAGTTGAAATGGAAATAGAACGAAAAATATAGAATGAAAATTACACGAGCCCAAGGGAACTGAAAATACCATAAAAAGAAAACAACACGCACACATAGTATGGTGTTACCAGCTGATGACTCCGCACAGAATCGTCGTGAAAGGGCAATAAGGATGACAAGATCGAGAAGAGAGAGAGAGAGCACCCACCAGACCTTCGTTGGGAAGGTGTGGCGAGTACTGCAACCTTGGGGATACTTTTTGCTACTAAAAATCCGGAAATGGACCACGGTTTTTGCCAGCAAGAAATCAATGGTAAACAGCTGTTGTGATAATGTAAAATTATTTGCAGCGGTTGGAAAGAGGTGGACATTTCTTGAAATCTGTGAAGCCTCCAGAGAACACCACTTGTTATTGCAAGTAAACGATCAGTGTGCAAACTCCAAGTGAGTTAATAATAATAAGATAAGAACAGAATAACCAAGAACATGAAAACTCTTTGAAACAGAATCATATAATAGAAACATAAGGAATAAATATATAGACAGCACCTTTAGTACGATACTCTGGGCCTTTCATCAGCTGGACAAAAGAAGAACTCGAGCACCTAAACAAAAGAACCAGAAACTAATGACCATTCACAATGCACTGCACTGAGGATAAAGATAATTGCTAAGTATAGAAATATGCGGTGCATGATGTTATTAGAACAGTAGAAAAATAAATAACCCAAACTACAGTAAAACGTATTACGACTGCAAAAATCACAAACAAAATGGTCCATGACTAAGTAGCAAAACTGGAGACAAAATGACGATAAATAAATTGGAACGCAAAAATTTACATAGACGATTTATTAGACGGACCCCAAAAATGGCTCACCAAAACAAAATCATGGCTACAAAAAGGACACTTCAACAGAGAAACAGGATCGCTACTGACAGCAGCACAAATGACGTGATCAAAGCAAACTATATAAAAATTTAGATTAAAATTAAAGAAATGCATTGTAAACGGCTTCTAAGCTGCCATGTTTTTTTCAATTTAAACAATGCTTCTAAAATGAACAAAACCTGTTTTATTACTGTTCCATCGTTCTGAATGCTTTGTTCACAAACATATGAATTTATTCAAACCAACAACCGCATAAAATCCTGCGGCCTGTAGTGATAACATTATAAAAACTACAGGGAGTAAAAAAACTCTGAAGATAGGATTTTACTCTCGAAAATTTAGAATTAAAAAATGCATTGTAAACTGATTCAAGCTTCCATATTAAATTATATAACAACCAAGATAGACGAAACTCAGAAAACCAGTAAATGTAGGATCTGTAGACAAAGAGACGAAACGGTAAATCATATCATAAGCGCATGCAGAAAATTAGTACAAAAGTAATACAAAAACAGACACGAATGTGTGGAGTGAATCGGTCCATTGGGAAGTATGCACACGTTTAAACCTGACAAATATACACACACAACCCGCCGGAGACGATATTGGAAAATGAAAATTCTAAAATCTACTGGAACATGCTAGCACAAACGGACGAAGTCATCCAAGCCAAGAGACCGGATGTGATACTAATAATTAATAATAATAATACATTTAGACATAATGGCAGCTGGAATTGGTTGGCCAGGAGTGATCTCAAATGATCTACATTAATGGTAGGCCAGGAACAAGCCACTCGTACTAGGTCCATTAAACATTACATTGACAAAACTGCAGAATCACCGATATGTCGATTGTGTAATTAAAGGGGACACCCTTTAGTGCATATTGTATCTGAATGTCCTATGCTAGCCCAACATTAGTACATAAATGTAGACACAGCAAAATCGCTGAGGTACTACACTGGAATATTTGAACACTTTATGAATTGGACCACAATGAAAAGTGGTATGAGCATAAGTCAGAAGTGGTACAGGAGAACGACAATGTCGAACTTCTTTGGGACATGCGCATACTGACTGATAAGGTTCTTCAACATTCCAAACCCGACTTAATCTTTCGAAACAAAAACAAGAGAACTTGCTTAATCATTGACATAGCTTGCCCCTTCGATACCAGAGTGCAGGAGAAAGAACATGACAAAATAAATAAATATCAAGATCTAAAATGTGAATCAGATAGACTATGGAAATATAAAGAAGTAAAGGTGATTCCCGTTGTAATTGGAATGTTTGGAATCATAACGAAAAGCCACCATAAATGGCTTAAACAGATTGACGAGACAATTTATTTTCCAATTCTGCAAAAGGATTGCCTGTTCGGAACGGCGAAAGTTTTAAGGTACAGCTTGAATGTTTAAGGTGAAGGGAATTGAGTTGATGTTAAAAAAAAAACTAAAACTAAAACTAAAAATGAGACGACGACTACTACTACTACTACTAATACTACTACTACTAATAATAATAATAATACTAATAATAATAATAATATAATAATAATAATAAAAATAATAATATAACAATAATATAATAATAATAATATAATAATAATAATAATATAATAATAATAATATAATAATAATAATAATATAATAATAATAATAATAATAATATAATAATAATAATAATAATATAACAATAATATAATAATAATAATATAATAATAATAATAATAATAATAATATAATAATATTAATAATAATAATAATAATAATAATATATTATTATTAATAATAATAATAATATAATAATAATAATAATAATAATAATAATAATAATAATAATAATAATAATAATAATAATAATAATAATAAAAAAGAGCGAAAGGAATTGCGATTCTTTATTTGCTCCTTCTCTATCTATCTTCCTTTCTCTCTTCTCTCGTTTCTCTATCTATTATTCTGTTTTACCCTCTTCTTCTTCTTCTTCTTCTTCTTCTTCTCTTTTACCCCTCTACCCTTCTTCCTCTTCTATATTCCATCTTTAGTTCTGCCCCCTTTTTCATGTTCTAATTCCCCCTCTTCTGTTCTCTCTCTTTTCCTTACCTTTATTCCCCTGTTTTACCCTCAATTTCCCTCTCTTTCTCACCCCCCTACTCTCTACCCAATTATTCCCTCTATTTCTTTTCTTTCTCCTTCTATATTCTTTTTTCTTTCTTCTTTTCTCTTTTATCTCTTTACTTTTCTTCCACTTCTATATTCTCTCTAACTTTCTTACTGCCCCCCCCCTTTCTCATGTTCTAATTCTCACCCATCTCTCCTCCTTCTCTCTTACTCGTAATTCTCTTTCTCGCTGTCCTTTTTTTCGATTTCTCTCTCTTTATTTCCTTTACTATTTATCCAATCTTTCTCTCTCCCCATTTCTCTCATTCTCTTTCTATATTCTCCATTTGCTCGCCCTGTTTTGCTTTTCTCCCATACACGCACGAACGGGTAGTGAGCGGGAGTTTAAATGAAATATTTTATTCTTCTACATCCCCCCC
The DNA here is from genome assembly GCA_963556195.1 of Sepiola atlantica. Classification (NCBI taxonomy): domain Eukaryota; kingdom Metazoa; phylum Mollusca; class Cephalopoda; order Sepiida; family Sepiolidae; genus Sepiola; species Sepiola atlantica. The sequence goes on from OY744539.1 coordinate 21,225,524, forward strand.
TCCCCGGTACCTCCCTACAAAAGAGAAAGAAAGACACATTTTGGGCTTCTAGCCTCATCAGGGAATTGGTAAAAAATATAAAGTTAAATTGTTTTAATTAATAATGAATAAAATATGGCGACGAAAAGCAGTCTGCATTCAGCGCTAAACGCCGAAAAGGACACTCGAAAACGATGGCGCCACATGAAAGGCTATCAGTTTATGTTTTTGTTGTTTTTACTCTTTTGACCTTTGAATATCTTTCCTTCCCTTTGCACTCATTAACCTTTGACCCGTTATGATACTTACCCTCTGGGGACAGATACTACTGAAGCCATTGTCTACGATGGGTACGACGATTATAACGATGACCTAAAAATGTCGAAAAAGCTACATAATAATTAACAACAAAAAAGGGGTGAAAACAACAAGTTTACAACAAATAACCGTTACCAAACGCAATCATTTTTTTTATCTTCTATGGACATGCCTAGCTTTTTAGTTTGTACACTTTTTAAAGTGTTTCTAATTTCAAATTGTGTATCGTTCCTTAGCAGGCTTGTAAAATAGTGATTCAAGAGAGCTGCCGTATTTTACTCGATGTGAAGGTTCGATGTTGTATGTTAAGCAACTGAAAATCGAAAATTAGACAAAAATGCAACTAATAACTACCAGCAATAGATCGAACATTTTATTTTCGATCGATCTGTATATTTTAAAAATACTGAAACTGTTTTTAAATTATTTTTTTTATTTCAAAATAATTTGAACTATATCAAAGATTTGAGCCACACGCGGTCGGCAATTTCGTTTTTACTCCGAAGTAACGATACAAATTCTGAAATTAGAAACACTTAAAAAAGGGTAAAAACTGAAAAGCTATGCAACTCGATACAAGATAACATTTTCTTGCGTTTGGTAAAAGTTATTTGTTGTAAATTTGTTTTATTTCTGTCCCTTTTTGCGTAGTTAACTATAATGACATTTTGACTTTCCGAACTATCCTACAAACTCTACACATGGATCTCCTTAAAGTATATGAATTTATCTCCTCTGCAGGAAGTTAGACACAAGGTCAGTAGGGTTCTGAAATGTCAGCGCACTAGGCACTAGGCATTCATCGATAGGTGCGCCTCAGGCGATTAGCACTAAACTAACCTCTGGTCAGAGAGAAGGTAAAGCCTGGGAGGGTAGACTTCATAAGACTGAATCGAACCATACCTTAGCCCGGCAGCAACAACATCATTGTCAAACTGATTGTCAAGTACGTATCTCCGGCTGGTACGAAATAACCCACTCAAGCTGTGTTAGAATCTGCTTAAAGTAGAACTCAACGTTCTACTTTAAGCACGAGCAACTCTTTTTAGATATTTCCAGCAATCTGCTGTAGTTGTTGATCTGGTATGTCGTTTGAAATGTCATCATTGTTTTAGCATTCTGTCGTGTTGACGTTCTGATATCAGGTGAAAGAAAACAACATTGTCGATTATGAGCTTATTGTTTTTTTTAATCCCAGTTAGTCGGCTCCAAGATTTGTATTGAAGCACCCCTTTACGCTGGGTACAACATGGATAACTACTAAATTCATAAATGCCTTTTACTAGGATATCTCTCTGAAAAATCCGACAAGCTCCACATGAATGTGCTTAAAGTTGATGATGTCGAACATGACCCACTCTTTCTACTTAGTAACTTATGACTGCAATCAACTTGACAGAAACAGATGTAGTCTCACTTGACAGAGACTTACGTGGTTCAGGTTTTATTATCGGAGTTCTATTAGACGAGTTCGTAGGAGGGTGGAGATATATACACTATTTCTTATTAGTAATGATACAGTACTTGAATGCGATACGTTAATTCCACAGTCCCTGCCAGTACCACAGCTCCATCACCATTTTAAAACATATAGAACCATTAGTAAGTTTAACTATCTATTATTATGATGGCATCCAAAGGCGCTACGGCATCGCGCCGATTGAGGGCAAGATGTGGGAATGGCGGCTTAGATGGTTTGGACATTTGCTGAGGGCTTACAATGACGATAACATCGCGAAATTTGCTTTTACATTAGAAGCCGCTGGGAAGCGACCGAGAGGAAGGCCGATGATGAGATTGGCACAGGCTCCGCACAAGGATAAACCCGGCCTTCACCCGGACCAAGCCTGTGATAAACAAAACTCCATTATTGCGACCCGTACAGTAGCTCGAGATTAGTGCATAGAAAAAAGACTATTTAATATTCATAGCTATGATAGGTGAAGGATAAGTGAAGGGGTGAATGCTGGTTACCGAGCGCTTGAAAACAGAACATAGAAGGCACTTATCAGTCTTTGAATGCAGCTTTGTTTTATAAGGAGAGAAAAAACTATGCTCTCAAACTTCACCTGCTTTGCGGCCATACCCACTTATAGGAAGGGCTTCCCGAATCAACCATGAGAAAAAATTCGGAGGCGGAGTTCCACAGACAGTCCGAGGCGATATAAAGCAACGTTCTGACATCTCTTGTGACGACATTGAAATCATGCGTATCGTCACTTGCTTTTCCAATGGCCCATTCATTCCAGCGACGTTAAGGAGGGATCTGCTGCATGGGTAACAGCTTGCTTTCCATCATAATTTACATAGGCTTTGTGCTCTGGATAGCCCGCCTCCCAGCTTCGCTTTGCAGCTAAAGCGTAAATCCTTCGTTTGCTGATACTCAAAGCTGCCTATATATTCATAATTGGTGTACCAGAACAAGTTTCAGAACGGGTTAATAATACTTGGCTTCTTTAATAGATATTACAGTGCGTGGACTTTTAATATTCCTACTAAACAAGATTGCAAGGCACTGTTCTAATAAAAAATGTCCAGCTGATTTGATTGAATTGATTTTATCTGTTCGTATGATCTTTGCTAATATTTTTGGTGGCATATTAAATAATCTTCTACCTTGTGAGATTGCTTTTATGTCTGCTACCGAATAATCTATATGTTTTATTGTTATATGTAATTTACATCAAGTTCGATCAGTATTGGTAATTACGAATCTTGGACTAGGGATTTTATTTTTCAAGTAGTTGTACCTACCCAATGTTGCCCAGGAGTTTTAAAAAAATGTCTCTTTTAAAATCCATTGCCACTGAGACATAAGGGGCTGATATGAATAAGGGGTTTGCTTTATAGGGGCACATCCTAAGTGGTGAGTTGTGTAGCGAGATATTCTCACGTTACATTACAACCTCTGCATGTTGGTACAGTTGGGAAAAAGGGAGCAGGTAGGGAATTCCAAAGGCAAGCGGTTTGAGGAAAGACGGTAATATAGTAGAAGGTATTCCGGTATCTGGGGACGTCTACAGTGAATGGGTGGGATTTTGCTGTTTCTCGGATATATTTACGTTAAGGGGGTACACGTGCAGTAAGTTCGTCGGAGCAGATTCCGTGGAAGTACTTGTAAAACAAGAACAGGGATGCCACATTGCGGCGATGGGGCAGGAGTGTGGGACCTCTTAGGTTAGAGATTCTTTTTTTCACCCTGTCCCAGAGGGTGAGGCTGATGGGTTTCGCTTTTTAAAACATTTCTCATTTTTACTAAATTATAATTTTTTTGAATAGAATTTTGAATGTAAAATATAATTGGGTACTTTCCGGTTAATTCACTTCATAGGGTTGCGATTATTGGTATAAGCGGGACACGGATCTCACTAGTTAGCAATATTTTCAGAATATATATATATATATATATATATATATATATATATATATATATATATATATATATATATATATAATAATAATAGAATTAACGATAAGTGAAGTATCGTTAAAGTGATCTATTGTGATAAAGGAAAGCTCAATACGTTGAGTATTGATTTACTCCTCTCCAGGAGTTAGGCACAAGGCCAGTTTTTATCTTACTCCCACAAGTAAGATGTGACCCAAGGTTGGGTCGGGAAAGTGGGGTTTAAAAATTGCCTGGGCAGCCCCGTCGGCATTCCCCGGTAGAGGCGCCTCAGGCAGTAAGCAATAAACTTACTCCTCCCCAAAGAGGGGAGACGAAGCCTGGGAGGGTGGACCTCCTAGAACTGCACATGAAGACCCAAAGACCGGCGTAAATCAAGCCCCGAAGGCCAAGGCAATACCAGTCTATGGGGTGCAGTATCCATCGGAACAGATACTACACTTTGATCTTAGCCAAAAGGCCAAGCGCTTCGATTTAAAGAAGGAAAGATGAAGATAAAAAATTGCATAAGATTACATAAAATGTATACAAATTGTATTACATCGGAAGTTCAGATGCAAGGAGTTACACGGTGTAACTCCTTGCATCTGAACTTTCGATGTAATACAATTTGTATACATTTTATGTAATTTTAAGTAATCTTATGCATTGTTCATCTTCATCTTTCCTTCTTAATATATATATATATATATATATATATATATATATATATATATATATATATATATATATATATATATCCGCTCTCTTCTTGCATACACGCGTATTATAAGCCGGTAAAACGAAAAAGAACATACACTTAGTTCAAAATAAAGATTCGAACTAAATCTAGAATTTAAAAAAAAACTGGGTTAGCCCGATGGCGCCAAAGTATTGTTTCGGGGTTATTAATAAAGTGAAAGGCAAGGGACGAATTTTAAATAAAAATAAAAATAAAACCCTGAAGGGTAGGGGTCTGCTATAGTGATGTCATCCCAAGAATAGAGTCCTCACGTGTCCGAGGTTCCCTGACCTTTCTGTCGTCGAGATATTTGCGCGAGGCCCTGGAACCGTAGACCTCCCTACGTCGGGGGGCAAAAGGCATGGACTACCCCTCTTCCCCCGCTGTGCTCATCCGCTTTCCAATCTCGGGGTTTATTTTCTGTTTTTGACACTTCGATTGTCCCTTCCGTTGGTCGACGGCCATGATGACCTGCGCATGCGTGGCTGCCACTTGCACGCGTCACGCTTATCGTGTGTAGAGGGAAGGGCTTCCTCGTCGGACGAGAGGGTGAGGGGTTGGTAACTGTCGTGTTTCGGCTGCTGTTTCGAGGGCGCGTGTCCCACAGAGACTGAGTTTTGTCCGCAGGTTGGGGGTCGCCATCTTTTCTTTTATTGTAACAGAGCATGGGTCACTTACGGTTATGAGTTTGAGTGTGACTGGAATGGGCCGTGGCTCATTCCATGAAAAAGGGAATTTACTGAACTGACTGACATCTACTCATTTTAATTTTACCTACCCGTCGATATTTCCATAGTAATCCCTTTTTCTTATTCTGTTTTTTTTTTCAATATTGTTTTTTTTTTTAATTTGTGTTTTCTTGCATTGTTTATTTTTGTTTTTATTAAATGTTATTTTAATTTCTTTTTGTGTTTTTTGTTAATTTAGTTTTTCTTTCCATTTTTTCTGAATTTTATGTCTTGCCGATTTTTAAATTTTTATTCTTTTTAATTTAAAAACCTTTCTTTCTTAAGTTTTGCTTTAAGTTTTGCAAATTAAAAAAAAAAATTCGACAAAATAAACAAATAATTTTTTTACGTCGAATTTGTTTTTTTTACTTTGTTTTTCGTTAATTTTTTTAAAAGTTTGGTTTTAATAAAAGTGTTACATTAAAATTTAAATATTTATTCTGAATATTGTAATTTTCATTTTACTATCATTTTGTTTTTAAATTTTTGTTTTCTGAAATAATTTTAATTTTAAAGTTTACTCTTTAATTCTGATGTGTTTTCTTAAATTATTTTGTTTAATTTTATTTATTTTTATTTAAAAATAGTTTTATTAAATGCGTAACTTAAAAAAATGTTATTTCAATTCTTTTTAATTGTGTTTAGAAATTTTGTTTTTCTTTTCGATTTAAACATTTTTTGGTTTTATTTATTTTAAAAAAAATTATTTTTTTAATAATAAATTGTTTACTTTATTTGGAGTTTAATTTTTTTGTTGATTTCTTTTTTAAATTTTGTTTTGATATTTTTTCTTTTAATTCTGTTCTGTGATTTAGATTGTTTATGTTTTGTATTTTTTGTTGAATTTTGTTTTTATTCATTGTTTTCTTTTATTTTGTATTTTGTATACCTATGGGGGAATAGTTTTGGGTATCATGTGTGTATACAGGTATACTAAAAAACAACCTTCAAAAGATTGCTAAACTTCAAATGATTTAGTACTGCCATTATTTAATCAACACACATTACGACAGAGCAAATACGGAAAAGAAGAGAGAACACACTACTGCAACGGGTCATCAAACCGACAAGATTCAAACTGTCTACATGATGAGCCGCCGCCCGGATAATCTGCTGAGATCGATAAATCGATCCCTATAGTGCTACACAAGGACCCAGCAAATAGTAGCCCTCTTATGATGAGTTCTGAGTCCTTCTATGGCGGTGATAGGGTTAGGGTTAGAGTATTTCCACGACTCGATCCAGGTTCTGGCTCCCCACGTCCGCCGCGAGACGCATCTAAAAAATAAACTAAGACAAACATAATCACATCCATCTGAATAATCCAACGAAAGACTAATACTGTTGACACATACTCATTACTATCAATCGTTTGTCCTGTAACCTGTACAATACGATCTATCATATATTAATTGTCTTCATATACCCTATGTTTATCACTACTTTGTTCCCCGATTATTTGATACTAATATGTCACCACTTATCAATGCCAAAATGCTACTCGAGGATAAGGGTTTTTTAGAGTGTCAGTTGGATGATTAACAATACGCTGAGAGGATTTGAAACGATTAATGAAAAGGTCAGGATTAAGGGGACGACTTAAGTATTTGTTAACATTGGATTTGAAGACGATTATATTGTATTACGTTTCAGAACTTTTGAGATGAGGATTGATTTTATTATTTAGATTATTCGGACTACTGTTCTCATTTTTTATGTAATTCTTACAAAGTTTCCACTGATGTAATCTCCTACCATCTTCAGGAGCGTCTCGTTTATGTCGGACTCGGGAATTCGTATCTTTACGAATTTCGAACAGAACATTTAATTTAACTCATGAGGGTAGATTTTCCTCGTTCCGTCAGCCATGTCCAATATAACGGAACCCTTCATTAATCCACGAGGGTAGATTGTTCTCGTTCCATCAGCCATGACCGGGTAGATCTCTAAAATAATTCGTAATTTGATTCTTAGTATCGCCCGCACTGAGGATTGAACCTTCAACTTTCAGAAGACTATAGCTTAGAACTTATTATTACTGTTGCGCCACTGGCCCTTCGAGTTCGACATAAAGATTCCCGGGTTCGACGAGTCGCACTTGAAGAAAGAAAAAGAAAGAGATTACATCGGCCGAAACGTTTTGTAAATAACATCCAAGATGAGAACAGTAGGTCGAATGATCCAACTAATCCACACTAGTTACAGTTAGGATGGAAGCAGCCCCGCTGTATTTTAATCAACAAATAGGAAGTTCTTGGAAACAAACTCTGCTCATGGTGCACATAGGCAGAACGAAATGTTTGCAGTGGTGGAAGTCAGACGTGTATTTGCTCTGAAGATTTTACAAGGTGAACGCAGAGATTGTAGCGCCGTCGAATACTAACGTATTATTTTTAGACTCCGTGAACATACATCTCCGCGGTTTACTTATTTTTTTCTAACCCATTCTACAATTCCTAATAGATGAACTAGGTCCACATCTACCTACCATTAACTTTTTACTTAGAGTAGAGGATTGATTTCCGAATTCATTTCAGACGGCGTGGGTTGTCTGACTTGCTATTTGCTTTCAAATGTAAGTCTTTCTAATGCTTTTCTTTCATTGTAATTTCTATAGGATAGGAATGAACTATCGCGAGTAGAAAAATAAAAACGCGAGTCATTTCTGATGACTTAAAGAAAAACAACACTAACATTGACCTTTCTTTTTTTAATTTTTTTTTAATTATCTTCCTTTGGTTATTGAGAGGGAGGCGCCGGATATAAAAACATCAGCGGTTAAAAATGAAATTAGAAATAGAACAATCGTGTCGCTCACTTAAAGAAATAAGGTGAAAGTAAATGTCATAAACTGGGTAGTCTAAAACAAAGAAAACAAACAAAAAACGTATAAATCGGTATAGAAAACGGAAAGGACATACAAGTCTCATTATGGAAATAGATTTGCGTTCTCCTTTCATCGGGCAGATGTCTGTATGACGAGACGGATATATCTCCGACGAAAAAAAGTAAGAATGAAAGAAAGAAAAAAAAGAAACTTACCTGATGAAGACCTATTCTGGTTGAAAGCTTGCTAATATTTTAATGTAAATAAATGTTTATTTTAAAGAAAACAATATATCGTTTTGGGCTTTCAATTAATTTCTAATATTAAAAACAAAGCAATATCTAAACAAGTTCCAATTTATTCCTGATTCACTTACCACGAAGCCAAGTGCGACAGTTAAAAGAATTTTCTGAGATCATCCAAATCAAGACCCTCTGGACTAATACTCACGTCACGAGAGGGTTTATATATCTGACGAAAAAAGTAAGAATGAAAAAAAAATTGCTTGATAAAGACCTATTAAGGTTTAAGTGTGCCCATATTTTAAAATAAATCAATGTTTATTTTAAAGAAAAAATATATCGTTTTTGGCTTTCCATAGATTTCTAATATTCAAAACAAAGCTATATCTGAAGAAAAGTGTCAATTTATTATACTATAAATATTTTTTATTATATATCAAAGTGTTTTTTTTTTACCTGCAGTCGATATAGTTTCTGGCCTCATCAGTTAAGGAGTAGTGATTGCAGGCAGTCGCATGGGTTTGAAAGCAGTTTTTATATATATATATATAATATTTAATCATATTTTAATATTTTACCTACGTGCGATATCGTTTCGCAGGGAAGTAACATAATTCAGACGGTCACAGGGCGCGAACCCGGTTCACAGAGACATTTTGAATCTGTAAGCGTTCACCTAGTCCCGTCAGAACACGAAAGATTGTCACGTTATAACAGAAAAAAATAAGTGATATCTACACTGAAAGCGGCGTAAATATATATATTATATATAATGTAATATATATATAATATATACATATATATATATGATATATATTATGTTATATATAACGTTATATATATATATAATATATAATATATATTATTTTACATATAATGTAATATATATATATATATATATATATAATATATAATATATATTATTTTACATATAATGTAATATATATATATATATATATATATAACATATATTATTTTACATATAATGTAATATATATATATATATATATATATAACATATATTATTTTACATATAATGTAATATATATATATATATATATATGTAATTTATATATATATATATATATATATATATATATATATATATATATATATATTATATATAAAGCCTACTCAATTTGAGCGAGCAGTTTTATTACCAGAAAAGAAAGTCTTATGAACCGATATTCCTCTGATAAACAGAACGCATAAACATTTGAAAAAAATAAAGTGAGAACGCTCTGACAGAAAATGGCAGAAAGTGGTCTAATGTCAAGGGAGGGAGCCTTTGTCAACGGCCCCCATTGTCTCATCTGACTGAATCTACCCGTTAAACTTCATTCCTTTATTCAGCCATTGTGTTGTCATCTCGACGGGTAGGGGTCAGCCCTTTTAATACGTCGCCCATAAAACGAGTGGAAATCAAATTTGCATAATTCAACACCGGATTTAACGAGGCCTCGCACATTCAATTTTTGTATTTTCAAATCCCCGTAAAAATATTTTATAAGATTTGTCGTTGCAATCTTTTTGAGAAGCTTTTTGCTCCTTCGCTCAGTCTATATGTTGTCTGCTGTTCTTTTTTCTAGAAAACTCAACATTTAAACACATTTATGGAAATAAGTGTGTCGAGTATGAATCATTATTTTTTTTTTACTTATGAGTCACCACTTATCAAAGGTTAAAAGCCACTCGAGGATAAGGGGAAACTAGATGGATATATTTTTATTTAAGTAATGAAGAATATTGTCAGAGGATTGAAAATAAATCAAATTAAAAAATCGATTTCTGACAAGTATCTGTTAGCAGTGGAATGGAAGCCGACCATATTGTAGTACGCAGGAAAGTAATCCTGTGTTAACGTGTTTTAGGGATGGGAAGGTTTTGTTTAGGGTTAGTTTAGGGTTAGGGCAAAAACAACAAGTTCGGTTCGTATTGTGTAGAAGTATCGAAACATTACAGAATCCATGTAAATGCAAGATAAAAGCAACAGTTTCTTTCGTTAAATAATTTATTTGCCCCCCCCCCCAAAAAAAATAACGATAATAAATGAAACAAAATATTAATAAAAACTAGCTGAAACTTGCATACACCAACAAAACCATAGAAAAAATGATACCAAACAGCGGTGGGGCTAAGAATAAAGATCTGAACGTCATGATTGGCAGAGGCTCCTTTGATATGCAACATGGGATACCAGGTCGGCATCCTGCGAATATTGCCTCTTATTTCAGGTAACAGAATACAACAGATAAAATACAGGTAAATAAATAGGATCATCACAAATGAAAGACCACATAGAGGAATAAATGCATCACAAAAGAAAATTACAACTCGTAATCAAGTGCTATTACAAAAGCTAACACCACACAAAAACCCCCTTTAAAAAACAATACCACTAGTCACTACTATACTATCCCACCTAGTGTAATTCTACAACTCAACTCGAAAACGCTGACTAACCTGGCTAGTTATTATTATAATCTAAAGTCACATCGATGAAATTTGAGATCTCGTCTTGTGTGATAATTATGATATCCTCCATGGATTCCTGTCCTTTGTGATTTTCACCATTATTATTACGATTAGCTTTTCATATACGACGTTGTTCGGGATACAATGAAGTTATTTTAGTTTTCAATTCTTGTCTGTTTGCACATTGTTTAACTTAAGGTAGACAACTCCTATTATATTCTTCACTTTAAAATAAGTTGTCCCTCTGCTGATTTTTATTTTTCGGTGATTACTTAAAAACGTTTCATATAACCAGTTATCTGGGCCGGACTAAGTGATTTTTAAAATGCAATTTTAGCCTAGGACGTTATTATATTACCAATAACATAGTACAACAATAATAAATGAAGATCAGTTAGTCAGAAGCAAAGCTTGTCAGCTTAAATGCTATTTGGGTCTGACTTTGAACATCTGAATAAGATGGCTTTATATTTCAGATTAAAGATTGAAAGAATGAAAGATAAAAAGAAATGGTGGAAAGAAAGCGTGAACCAGAGAAAGACAATAGAAAAAAAAAGGGGAACCCGTTTTCATTGGTTGTTTACAAAAAAACAGCAGAGAACAGTTCAATAAAATTATTTATTTCAATAAATTTTTCTTCGTCGCCATCTTTTTTTCTTCTTTGTTCTGTTGTTAATGCTGTTAGCGTTTGTGTGAGCGTCTTAGTTATTTCGATTTTCCCGCCATGACCTCCTTTCATCATCATAGTTATCGCCCCACCGCAACATAGAACAAAACAAAACAAAAAATATATAATCTTTCTTTTTTTTTTCCTTTGCTTTTTTGTCACCGACGCAGTAGATAAGGAGGCGGTGAGTTTGACAACAAAATACGAAAACGTACAAGCCATCCGAGCCAGTCACTTTGCAACAGGGGATCAACTCTCCATCTTCTGCATTGCCTAGAAATGTGTATATAATTAGGATGACCGCGGCGACACCTTAATCCACAATAAAACATGGAGTCAGTTAAAGCTACCCATCAAGAGACGCCGTCTGGCGGCACCGATCGGACTCTCGGGCGATAAGCCAATCAACTGGCCGGAATTATTTTGTAGTTGTTGCTGCTGCTGCTGATGCTGCATCATCATCATCATCACCACCACCACCACCACCACCACCATCTCATCATCATTATCATCATCATCATTATTGTTGTCGCTGTCGTCTGCACAATAATACGCTTGTTCACGTTTATTCGTAAGTTAACACCTTCCACACCGATTTCAACAAATGAGATTTCCTGATCAACACAGATAAAATGTATAACCGTAGTTGATGATTATCTGGTGTCACCGACTGCCAACAGCTTAAATGCTACACATTTCAAAACGAATTGTTCTAAAATCGAATAAGACGTTATTAATCTTATTCTGTCGTCATCATCGACTTGAAAAGTGACATCTGTTTTATTTTCGTAAAGGAAACTGTGCTATTTACGATCAGAAAGATATTATTTATTAAAATAAATCTTTAATTTGTTGCAGTAAATAAATAAATCATAACGTTAAAACGTTTGTTCTGTAACGAGATTACCCGTGGGGAAGGGAGACACTACTACTATTATTACTACTACTAATAATAATCGTACTAATCTGATCATTCCTAATGGCAATGACTTTGATAACTAGCTGTACTAAAAAAGTGAGTTATTCAAATATAGGTTAACAAATTGGAATGCAGTTCCCGGTCGCTTTTGGAATTCACCGCTGAGTTTGTTTTGCCAGTTTGCAATTTATGGAAATCCGGATGTGAAGTTATAAAATAAATTTTAGGTTTCGTTAGTTGAATAATAACATGTAAAATATTAAAATATTTCAATAAATACGACCATCCGATCTGAAACAACGACGGAGCAAAGATTGACCCCCAGAAGCGAGGACGCTCTGCGCTTTGTTTCACACAGTGGGACTCTTTATATAAAGAAGTGAGTGTGGGGGTAAGATGTCGACACACATAAAAGAAGGACACGTAAAATCGTTTTTGCTGTCTATGATCAAACACACGGGATAAAGTTTTTCTCAAAATGCTAGACGAATTCACCGACCGAAGAAAACAAGTAAGTGCAGATTTTATATAACACTAGCAAGGCTACCCGGCATTGACCGGGGCAACAAAATCTTCTGTCTCTTTATCTCTCTCAATGCGTCTTTCTATCTTTCTCCCTCCCTTTCCCCATCCCCTGTTCTCCGACCAGACTATTCCTCTCTCTGGACATACACACCCGCAGACTACCCCAGACACAGACTAGTCTTTTTTTTATAGATTTCTCGAGGAATGAGTCGGCATAAGGTAATAAACTTTTTGAGAAAAAAATGAGAGTTACTTCCCTTTAGTAAGTACATGATATAGATGGAATACTGAGCCCCCCCCCCTCACGAAATCAACGCCGGTTTAGGGTCAAAGAATGAATATTTCTTTCTAAATTTTAGATATTATTTATTCAAGCCAGCGTCGATCAAAAATATATAAACTTTTTGGTCTTTGTTTTGTAGTTTTTACTTTTACCCGGACATACACACACACACATACACACCGACAACTGACCTTCATATAATAGATGTCATCCTCAACAAATATAATACTTTCGTGACACATGTCCATTAAAAGTAAGGTCACGCATAACAATTTTGGAAACATTACACATTTGCGTATCTGGTGTCTGTACAAAAAATAGGTGGTCAGAATGTTACAGATTTATTTATTTACTAAAAAAATAATTAGCAGGTAAGTATTTTTACGGTTAGCAAAAAGACAAGATTATAATGACTGTAGACTTTTCATGGAGTCTTTGTACTACTGTTGTATTGAATTTGTTTGTATTTCCAGTCTATTTTATTACTTGTGCGTGAAAGCTATTACATTACGGAAGCTGTCATTACAATGGAAACAAGTTTTAGCGACACCTAAGGGTGAGAGGTGATCCCCGAACGGAAGTCGACGAAATCACGTGACTTCCGGATGGAGACTTTTTCTGTCTCTTCCTGGCGACCCTTGAAACAGCTCACACGTGTCCAAGGCGCTGACTTCAATGGAGGTGGGCGCACGCCGTACCTAGGTTACGAGACAAGCTATGTATTTGTCTGTCTTCTCCTCTCTTACCTGCGCACGCGAGTGATCCATCTCTTCTGTTTCTTTCTTAACGTTCTTCTTTTGATTAATGATTTATCATCAGCGTCCGGATGATTTTGTCAACAGACGACCCAGAACATGAGTATCTGACGGATGTATAATTGTTTATACACGCCCAGGTAAATAAAAACGTAACAGCGATGCTTGAAATGTTCGCTATATTAGCAAAATGACGTTATTACAAGACGTACCTGTAGAAGGTCGGAGGTTACATCGACCGAAACGTTGTGAGAATCACATTCAAGATAAGAACAGTAATCGCAATAATGCAAATAATCCAAATTTTGGGATTGTGTACAAAAAATCCACAGAATTTTAGAATGATGCTACGTGTTCTGCAGAAAATGGATAATAAATTCTAGGCAGATTTTAGAATGTGCATTCGTCATCTAAATTAGTGATTCTTGATTTTAACAAGGACGTGTATTCTTAAGATGCCTATTGGCTATAGATAGGAGGAAAATAGTCATCAGAAACAGAGTTCCACAGACCCGCAGTTCATGGAAATAAGCTACTAGATATTGGAAGATGTATTACAACGAGGTAATTGAACAGCGAATTGATGAACACCACTAGACCAACGAGTTAAACGAGCTGCAACAAAGGAAGCAGGGAATAAATCAGACAATTCTGAAAAAACGCATGCCATACTAGTACTTATAGAAGAGACTGAGACTCTTAGATTTGAGGAATGTAGGGTGAAACCTTAATCGCCATTATTCTCTATGTTCTCTTTCAGCCAGACTCCATCTATCGGTTAAATAGTATTATACCTTTTTGTTAGAAAATATATATCGATAACACAAATCAATCTAGAAAGAATTCAGATGCAAAATCGAAGTTTTGAAAATATTAATAACTTGAAGTATAACTCTTACAATAATAAGTTCATAGTAACTCCAAACGGGTTGATATGCCGTAAGATAAAAGTAAACCAATCTTTTTATGTGATGGCTTTGCTATCTTCTTCTTCCCGTGATATCTTCCTCCTTTTCTTCTTCTTCTTCTTCTTCTTCTTCTTCTTCTTCTTCTTCTTCTTCTTCTTCTTCTTCTTCTTCTTCTTCTTCTTCTTCTTCTTCTTCCCTTCATTATTTATTCATTTATTGGTCGATGTCATCCGGTTGTAGTTCGGTTGGATTTTGGTTTTGTTCCGCGAAAAGTCCCAGAGGATCAGTTCCATGCGGACAGGTCGTAATACAACTGCTGCTGATGATATTGTCAGTTTGTATATGATGATTATGATGATGTTTATGATTATGCCAATGATGATGCTTATGGTGGTGGTGATGATGATGATGATGATGATGAGGATGATGATGACGACGACGACGACGAAACCGCCGATGAGGTAAAAGAAGAAGAAAAAGGAATGTGGATTTCGGTTCAAGTTTTGGCCTAGCAGGATTGATTTACCAAAGTAAAGGGTGCAGAGAGAGAGAGAGAGACAGAGAGATAGAGAGAATGATAGAAAGAGAGAGAAGGAGAGAAAGAGAGAGAAGGAGAGAAAGAGAGAGAAGGGGGAGATAATAGGGAGAGAAGAACATACAGCGAGAGAGAGAGAGAGAGAGAGGAAGAGATAAGCAGAAGAAGACAGAGAAAGGGAAGAAAGCGAAAGACAGAGAGAGAGAGAGAAAAAGAGAGAAGGGGGAAGGAGAGGGAGGGGGAGAGAGAGGGTACGAAAGAACAGGAGGAAGAGAGAGAAAGAGAAAGAGTGAGAGACGGAGAGGAAGAGAGACAAAGGCAGAGAGGGTGAGACAGAGAAAAACAGTTCGACAAGCAGAAAGACATGGACAAACATACAAAGAAAAATCGAAAAGAAAAGAAAGAGAGCTAACATACAAACATAGAAATAGAAATGCGAAGAATAAATATATAGAGAGTAAGAGAGAGAGAGAGAGAGAGAGAGAGAGAGAGAAAGACTAATGCAGAAAAAGTAAGAGAGAAAGAAAGAAGGGCGTTTATAGAATAGGAGAGACTGACCGGCGAGCAGAAGGATTGAGAGAGAGAGAGGGAGGGAGAGAGAGAGAGAGAAAGAGAGAGAGAGAGAGAGAGAGAAAGAAAGAAAGAATGTGAACTTACATAGAAGAGTTAGATAGAGGCTTGGAGACGAAGAAAGAAAGAGAAAGAAAAGGAGAAGATGACAGTGATTGACAGATAAAAAAAGACAGAGAG
>OY744539.1:21251561-21256561 GCA_963556195.1 Sepiola atlantica
AAATGCAGACTGTGTGGACAAAGAGACGAAACAGTAAATCATATAATAAGTGAATGTAGCAAACTTTCACAAAAAGAATACAAGAACAGACATGACTGTGTTGGGAAAGTAATACACTGGGAACTGTGCAAACAATTGAATTTCGAATATGCAGACAAATGGTACAAAGATAAATCAGAAACAGTACTGGAAAACGAAAAAACAAAATCCCCTGGGATATAGATATACAAACAGATAAACTCATACAAGCAAGGAGACGTGATGTTATTATATTCGACAAGAAGGAAAAATCTTGTAAAATCGTAGACTTTGCCGTTCCAACAGACAACAGAGTGAAGATCAAAGACACGGAAAAACGAAGTAAATACACAGAACTAGCAAGAGAACTGAAAGGAATATGGAGCATCAAGAAAGTTAGTATAATACCAATAATTGTAGGAGCACTAGGAACAATCCCAATAAACCTGGAGAAAAGACTGGGAGAAATTGGAATCAAAGGGACCATTGAAACCATACAAAGGACGGCAATGATCAAAACAGCTGCAATCTTAAGGAAAATCCTCGAATGCGGAAACCAACACGCATAAGCTACAAAGTGTAACCAATGACAAGGAGATTACAACAGGGAGAAAACAAAACCACACGAAGAACACCACAACACGAACCAAGGAACAGAAACTGCAAGAAACATCACTTCATAATCTCCCCCCCCCTCCAATAAATTACACCGGCCTCAGCTATCACTACATCAAAATGAACAAAGGAACAGAAATTACAAGAAACACTATAAGCCCCTCTCTCTCCCCACCCCACCCCACCAAAAACTAAAGATTTAAAGAAAAAATGTAAAAATTATAAAAGATTAAAAATTAAAAAAAAAACAACATTTTTTTAATTAAATTTATTTATTTTCTTTTATGGTGCCGGCCTAGGTTGACACCAGACAACATATTTGTCGAGGGGGATGAGAAGACCGAGGAGGGACAGCACAAACCAAACCTCCACTGAAAAAGTGCAGAGAATGCTGGGACCTTGGGGAGGCTTATTGTCACCCAACTCCCAGAGAAGACCAATTGTCCTTACCAGCGATAAATCAAGGGTAAGAGGCTGTTGAGACACCGCATCGTTATCGAAAAGAGGTGAAGAATACTGGAAATCTGGGGAGGCTTGTTGTCACTCAGACTCCAGGAAATACCACTGGTTGTTGTCGGTGAGCAATCACTGACGATGATCTGTGTGAGAACTCCTAGTGAGTACAAATAATATATTACTCTTAAGACAACAGTGTGATATGGTAATTTGCATATTAAATAACATTAATTATAACAATGATAATAATAATACTATCGAAACACTACACTCAAGAACCATTTTGCGATATGGTAGCTAGCTATAAAATTATATAGGAATAAAAGTTGCATTAGAAAAAAACAAAGTCTGAAGTACCTTTGGTACTAGATATATATGTATATATATTATATCACATTAAAAAATCTAATATTTCGTTAGCTTGTTGGATGGCATCGTCCTAGCGAGTATAAAATCCTACTTGTGAGACATCGGTAGTTGGATGACTACGCCCCTTGTTAAGAAGAGTACGTACATTCCACAGTCGGCCTTCGCCGCGGTTTGCTTAATCTGTGTAAATTAATAAACATAGTATGTGGCGAGGTAGCTCAGTGGCAGAGTACTCGCTTGGCATGCAAGTGACTCGAATCCTGAGTTCGGATGTGTTCTACTGATGAGCCCAAAGGAGGGCCAAACTCGAGTCTAGGACTTCCGGTTTGTTTCTTTCGTAGGTTGTGGGCTGCGGCGTTGTCTGGTTGTGGAAATAATTATATATATATATATATATATATATATATATATATATATATATATATATATATATATTATTACGTTCTAAGAGCGTGCAAGATTCAAAAGTTTGATTACCTAACCGCTAAGAATTCATAACGTTCTATGCGTATTGAAGATGCAAACATATAATTGCTGAATGGCTTAGAATTCTGTATATTCAATGTCTATGCTAGACACTGTAATATATATATATATATATATATATATATATATATATATATATATATATTATTGATTAGCCGTACTATTAAGAAGATTAGAAAATGGACCTTGGTTTACTTTTGGCAGCCTCGACACTCTAGTTTCCCTTATTTTGTCTTTTAGTCCTCACATTCCATGAGCTATGTTTCTGACAAAGGGGGAATAATTTCTATTTTCTAGGTCAGAATGAACCCACCTAACAGTTATCGTTGGCTTGCTTTTGACCTTGAAGTAGTAGTATTTCTTTAGCTCTTTACATCAAGTGACTTCATGTCTTGTCTGGAGCAATTTCTGTAAAAAAAAGTAATCAGATTCTGCCCAGACCCAAGAATGGTCTGCAATACTCAAGGTGTTTGTCTTACTATCTCCACCTGAGAAAAAACCATAAACTATTGTCTTCGAGTGGATTTTGAGCCTTGATGAACGAAAAAGGATAAAGAAAGTAAATAAAAAGAATAAACGAATGAAAGGAAAATAAAAAAATAAAAATAAAACGACTCAGAAAGAAAATGGAAATAAAAGAACACAGAAAATAAAACAAAAATCAATAGAAAAGGTTAAGAGAGAAAGAAAGAAAAAAAAGAAAAAAGAAAGAACACTGAAAGAAAGTGAAATGAGATGAAACAAAAGAAAAGAAAAAATAAGAAAGAACACTGAAAGAAAGTGAAATGAGATGAAACAAAAGAAAAGAAAAAATAAGAAAGAACACTGAAAGAAAGTGAAATGAGATGAAACAGAAGAAAAAATAACATTGAAAGAAAGTGAAATGAAACAAAAGAAAAAAAAATAAGAACACTGAAAGAAAGTGAAATGAAATTAAAGAAAAGGAAAAAAAATAAGAAATAACACTAAAAGAAAGTGAAATGAAATGACACAAAAGAAAAGAAAGTGAAATACGAGAAGAAAAAGAAAGTGTCGAAAGGAAAGACAAAAGAAAGAAAATTAAGTAACGAAGAAAAAAGATGAAATTAGATTGAAAAACAAAAAAGTAATCAGGCAAAAACTTAAAATAAATGGGAAAAAAGACGGAGTATTATTTTTAAATAAAGGAAAAAAATAAGAAAATAAATGGGGAAAATATAAAAATAAAGGAAGAAAAGACGGAAGATTTTTCAAAATGAAAGGAAAAATGAAGAAAATAAACAAAAAAACATGTATAAAGAAGAGAGAAAAAGAACTCATTAATTGTAAACATTAAACCGACGAAAGAAATAAATGGCCGAACGTGAAACGAACGAAGAAAGCAGTCGTAAAAATGAATGGACGACGAGTCGAAAAAAGTGACAACGCGCATGCGTACAAACACACACACACACACACACACACACACACACACACACACACACACTCGAACCCACGTGTCAAAGTCAACATAAATAAATATAACTTGTCGTAGTTTAACTCCGAACTCGTGTCGTTCTAAATATATTTATTTGGGGACAGTTTTATTATTTTCCCGCGTGTGGCGTTCCTGTTTGAAATGCGCATGCGTTTAAAAAAGAGAAAAAAAGAAAAAAAAACAAAGAAAAAGATGGCATCAGAAAAGATAAGGTTTGATGAATGAATAAACCCATCATCAAATTTACTTTCGAAATGGCGAGTATATGGGAATTTTGCACATTCCTTTTCCACAGGCCATAAATACATGAGGTCATTATTCAGGCGACGAAGAAGAAACGAAGAATTTCAGGGTTCACAGACCCGAAAAGTCAGGTTCCTTCTTTCTTAGTTTCGTCTTTCATTCCTTTGCTAGGCGCTAATCACACACACACGCACGCACTCAAATACAAATCCATGCAAAGGCAAATACACACACACATGTATACACTCATACACACACTACGCAAAAATAGTCCACACACATACAAACATATATGCACACACACACACACACTACGCAAAAATAGTCCACACACATACAAACATATATGCACACACACACCCACACACACACACACACACACACACACGACGCAAAAATAGTCCACACACATATAAACATATATGCACACACACACACACACACACACACACACACACACGACGCAAAAATAGTCCACACACATATAAACATATATGCACACACACACACACACTACGCAAAAATAGTCCACACACGTACAAACATATATTCACACACACACACACACTACGCAAAAATAATTCACACACATACAAACATATATGCACACATACACACACACTACGCAAAAATAGTCCACACACATACAAACATATATGCACACACACACTACGCAAAAATAGTCCACACACATACACGCACACACACACACATATATATATATATATATATATATATATATATATATACATCGAGAAACATATGCATGCACATTTATATACTAGCGCATATACAAACGCATACATATACAGAGATGCCCATTCATACGCGCACGACTCAAAAATATGCATAAACACACACTCCAAAGCACACACACAAACTATATATATATATATATATATATATATATATATATATATATATATATATATATATATATATATATATATATATGAAAAGAAACTCGAATCTCAGGAAAATCTCCATCATTCAAGTAATTATAGGAGCAACCGGACTCATGAAAAAAAAATAATCAAAAACTACCTGACAAATATACCCGGTGAACCAAGTATAAGAGAGATACAGACAATTGCCCTCAAAGGGACGGTTAGAATCTTTAAAAAGTTTCTCGGCTGGAGTGTCTGAAATAGCGGGTAAATGTCTGGCATCCGGTAAGATGTCGCATCTCCAACAAAAACAAAAAATAAGAAAATTAAAAATATATATATATATTTAAAGGAGAGAGAGAGAGAGAGAGAGAGAGAGAGAGAGAGAGAGAGAGAGAGAGAGAGAGAGAGGAGGGATATATATATATATAAATATATTCACCCCCCCCCCCCCAAAAAAAAAAAAAACA
>OY744539.1:21261561-21276561 GCA_963556195.1 Sepiola atlantica
CAAATTTGCAAACCATTTTTGTTTGTCTTGAACTATTTATTTTTTCTTTTATTTCTCTTGCTTTCAACCAACTTTAGTCATCTCTAAGTGGAATGGTAAATATACACACATTACCTACAGGAGATTTTGAATTACCTACTAAACATCATGTGTTCTTGGCCTTTTGGCTAAGATCAAAGTGTAGTATCTATTCCGATGGATACTGCACCCCATAGACTGGTATTGTCTTGGCCTTCGGGGCTTGATTTACGCCGGTCTATGGGTCTGTCCTGAGCAGTTCTAGGAGGCCCAACCTCCCAGGCTTCGCCTCTCCTCTTTGGGGAGGAGTAAGTTTATTGCTTACTGCTTGAGGCGCCCCTACCGGGGAATGCCGACGGGGCTGCCCAGGCAATTTTTAAACCCCACTTTCCCGACCCGACCTTGGGTCACATCTTACTTGTGGGAGTAAGATAAAAACTGGCCTTGTGCCTAACTCCTGGAGAGGAGTAAATCAATAAACACCATGTGTTCTTGGCCTTTTGGCTAAGATCAAAGTGTAGTATCTGTTCCGATGGATACTGCACCCCATAGACTGGTATTGTCTTGGCCTTCGGGCTTGATTTACGCCGGTCTATGGGTCTGTCCTGTGCAGTTCTAGGAGGTCCACCCTCCCAGGCTTCGCCTCCCCTCTTTGGGGAGGAGTAAGTTTATTGCTTACTGCTTGAGGCGCCCCTACCGGGGAATGCCGACGGGGCTGCCCAGGCTATTTTTAAACCCCACTTTCCCGACTCGACCTTGGGTCACATTTTACTTGTGGGAGTAAGATAAAAACTGGCCTCGTGCCGAACTCCTGGAGAGGAGTACATCAATTCTAAACACCATCTTCGAGTGTCTTTTGGTCTCTCTGTACAAGGATTTGTCAGGACGACATGGAACGAGAGTACTTAACCCTACAATTAAACCCTGACCAAATATTTAAAATAACATAGTATTCGAAGCCCAAATAAGATCCCCTCTACACAGCTATACACTGGCTCATACGAGGAATGGTGCACCATCTTCAAGTAATGTTACCTTAAGTAACAGCACTAATTATGATACTTCATCGGACTAGATGAATTCTTGTCTTGTAATCCGATAAGACTAAGAGAGCCAAAGAAAGAACGAAATACTACAACATAGTAAACTGGTCAATTGGGGAGAGGAAAATTAATGTTCGTCGCGTCTTTACTAACTCAACGTTTAAGAGGTAAAGAAAAACGTTAGCGGAATTCTCGGATGTCTATGTATCTGATATAGAGATCAAGTGTTAGCCCCGATATGGGGCCCCTGTATTTGTGAGACTTCACACTGAAGTAAAATTAAAACAAAATATATAATAACCCACAGACAGATTGTTCTGCTGTATCATAGCTCTTCGGTGTGGCTAGACTAGTACCCATCCTAAGCCAGTTATCTTTATTTATCTACCTCCCGCAAGGTAAGATGTGACACAAGGTCGGGAAAGTGGGATTAGATAAGCCAGCGCTCGAGGGGTGAGCACTCTGGCCATTAAAAAATTGCCTGGGCAGCCCCGTCGGCATTCCCCGGTAGGGGCGCCTCAGACAGTAAGCAATAAACTTACTCCTCCCCAAAGAGGGGAGGCGAAGCCTGGGAGGGTGCACCTCCTAGAACTGCACAGGACCAGACAACCCCCAATAGACGGGCGTAAATCCAGACCCAAAGGCCCGAACAAAGCCAGTTATCAAACCAACAGTCACCTCGTCGATAGTTAGTAGCTCTAACCCTCAGACTCCGGACAGGCGCTGCTGATAAATGATAGCTACTATTTTTTTATATGAACATTGCCGCTACTTGACAGTGCTCTATTTCTTTATTTACAAACAGCTTTGTATTACGCTAAAGTGGTTGCAGGCGATATCATGGTATTCTTGTAGATGACGCATAATGTTTCCGTGACTTCGCGTCGCTAACGTTCGGGCAGGTCTCGGAAGCGCCAGAGAGTTGACGAAACTATTAACCAATCGGGTTGCAATAAGGCTACAGCAAGCAGACGATAACTTTTGGAAGAAATTAATCGCGTTCAATAACAAAAAATCAATTTCTGTAATCTCTGTCAGCTTGTTGAATCTCCCGAAGGACTAAAAATAAAATAATCAAACAAAATCATCTTTTGAAACTTTCCGGTGCACGAAAAAAAACAAACAACATTTTATTTAAAAACATTTGATTAACAATGGTTCCTTTGACAAAAAACAAAAACAAAACAAAAATAAACATCTAATTAATAACAGTTGTTTAGCTATGGTTTGTTCGTTCTTTATTTTTATATATGTATTTTAGTTTGATTTTCTTCGTCGTAATTTATCGGCTGCCAGTCTTCAATTTATTGTTTGGCAGTTTTCGCCTCGTTTTCGCCTCGTCAACTCTCGAGCGCTTCCGTAACCCGCCCGAACGTTGACGAGGAGAAGTCACAAAGTCTATTAGAGTATCGATATGATTAACGACAGAAAAAATGAGAATGAAATGTTTTTTTTTTACCGTTGAAGATAGAAAACAATGAATTTGAAAGGAAATGGTGTGACTAAATTCAGTTCAGATTACGTAGCCAAATAATCTCGTAAAGCCAGATTTACAGTCTGAACTGACGTTGTTAAACTTACAAATACTGTAAACTATATAAAGAGTTCGAATGCAAAACGCGATAAATCCAATTTATTTTCATTGAGACCTTTACAGCTAAAAGGACGATTATATTAAATCTAAACTCTGTTCAAAAGCGTATTTTAATTAAAAGCAAAATGAAATAATGCTAGTATCATTTAATATATAACATGATTTTAGGGCGTGCTTGAATATTTAAATGCAACACGTTTTATAGTGATAGTTTCGTAATTTGGAAAATGGCGTTTATCGCGTTTTGCATTCGAACTCTTCAATTTTCATATAGGGTCCTAACTGATGCTACGTTCAACCCCCATCAATCATACTGAATATACAATTGCACCTGGGATCTATTCATACACGTTTTTTAAACGTGGCTAAATTTCTTTATAAATTGCCTATTGTAAACGATTCGTTCTAAACGGTTAATTGAAGACGACTTGATATTTTATGCTTGACTGTGCGGGGTCAGTCTTAGAGTAGTAATACCTTTACGCAATAATTTTGATAATATAACAACCTTGTTGAGGACAACAGTCCGAAATATGGAAATAATATACACTTCTCCAGAGGACGGGGTCACCTAGTGCATATATATGAGAGGAACTTTTCTTTTGTCATTAATTGAATGAATCCAGATTTTCACTCCACGTAATGAACTAAATGACCTTTCGATTAGACTGGATTTCAGAGAGAAACTCAAATGTCTAATTAATTTTTAAAGAAAGTTATTCAATAACACTTTTAATTAGCCCTTTCTTTATGTGTTCTCATCAACGCGCGCAAGTACACACACACGCGCACATATATATGCTTAAATGTACTTATATATATATATATATATATATATATATATATGTGTGTGTGTGTGTGTGTATGTGTGTGTATGTATGTGTGGGCGTATACAGTTGTGTATTAGTATATACTTTGACATGTGTGTATATGTACATGCAAGCGTACGGGTTTTGTATTTGTATTAGTATCTGTGTGAACTCAACTAGACTTAGGTCGTATCTGACACTTATATAGTAAAAAGATTGCATAAGGAGGCAGGTACTGCCTGGAGGAGTGGAATGATCCAACTCTTTTTCTAGCAACCTTAGAAATCGATTGGATATATATGTTTACTTTTAGGAGCTCTTAAGGAGCTCTTAAGGAGCTCTTTAAGGAGCTCTTAAGGAGCCTCCTAAAAGAGCTCTACTCTATCGTTATTTTTATGGCAGGTGCTTGACTGAGCTTTAATCTATGGCTCCCCTCCCTGTAAAACATTCACAAGAAAAACTCGTCTAGCTACAACCACTGTCAATGTATATTTTTAAAATCGGCCATTATATTTGTAACGACCTTATATTATTTCGACTAGGGTTAGTCATTGCGGTGGAATCTTGGAGAATGTGCAATACGATTTATACTGAGAAGGAAGGGACCATCTTTTTTTTGCAAAACATCTTCAAACGGTTAACAATCTACCACACTTATGTTTATAATAGCATTTGCATCGCAAACCATGCAGATTGAATAAGCGCATTTTAGGCATGTCCTTTCTTGTTTCCAGTTTATGTAACGTACAAAATTACCTTTGATGATGTAAGACCTTGCTAGCATTGTGAAAGCAAATTAAATAGCGAATTACATCTTCATAGATGTCTGTTTGTTCTATACAATGAGCCCGTTAATTAATCATTTATTTAGCTGGCTTGAACAGCTCTCTCATAAAAGGATATATATATATATATATATATATATACATACATAAAATAAAGTCAGTCTGATGCTCGATTGATGGCACCGATACGTCTATTCCTGCAAAATTAATATCTGATTCTGGTTTGTCAGTTTTACTTGGGGATCATTGCACCATGCTCTTTAGAACACTAAAATGTTATTCGAGTTAATTCCATTTCGGAAATAATTTATCCAGGTCGGAATTATTTTCATATAGCTGCTATTTTTTTTAAAGCTAGGTAACTGTATTCGTTTATTGTAGACATGTGTGTGTATATTTGTTTACCTAAGATATTTTATACATCTTAATGATGACTTTACTAAGTCGGAAGTGTAGACTTAGAGCAATTAATATTTTATTGATTTGCGATCCTTCTTTTATCTTTATCGCAAGAATAAAGAAAAATCGTTAAATCTTCGGAAAAACAATCGATGCCAACGCAAGATTTATAAGTTGTCGTTTTTTATTTAACAATGCTTATAGGTCGAAATAAATGTATTATCTTAGATGTTTTGAGTGTTATCCTATCCATATGTGGAGGCCGTGGTGAGTAGTTGGCAAATATATAATAATTTTATCTCTCCTACCTTTTCATATTTACCGAGAGAAAGAGTTACAGCTAGATGTAAGTTTTCTGGTGTCGTTTCTCCAGGGTTTAGAAAGAAATACACAGGAAAAGGTCGGAATGGGAAGCCCGTGGAAACAAAGCGATGTTCATTGTAATTCCGCTTGACAAGTGGAGGAAGACAGGAACATGTTTTTTTTGTGGTAGAGAGATGAGTTCTTGTTGGGAATGTCTTACAAGTTGAAATAAGAAATTGGAGCTCAGTCAATAGAAATAAAGATGATGAGAGAGAGATAGAGATAGATAGATAGATAGATAGATAGAGAGATAGATAGATAGAGAGAGAGAGAGGGGGGATACTTTTCATTAATTAGCATGTAATGATTTTTTTGACTGCTTATTGGCAATGGTTTCCCCAATTATTTTCTAAAATCAGAAGGGATCATGCCAATGTCGCGAGCATGTATAGTAAAAGTTGCGATATGGAACCGACCGAATTCGAACGTGATATGTTGATTCGTTAGTCCGCGCCGATATCCACATAATCAGCGCCACCACCACGGGATGAATAGACAGAGAGAGAGAGAGAGAGAGAGAGAGAGAGAGAGAGAGAGAGAGAGAGAGAGAGAGAGAATATCTATTCTGATAGATAACTAGAAAGCCCTAACGACAGAGAAGATATAAAGAATGGAGACTTGATAGAGAGACATATTCAAAGTATCAATAAAAGGACAGATAAAGAGAAAAGGTGAAAGGAGTAGAGAGAGAGAGAGAGAGAGGGGGGGGGAAGAGAGAGAGAGGGAGAGACAGAGGTATCTTTCTCTCTCTCTCCCATATATATATATATATATATATATATATATATATATATATATATATATATATAGAGAGAGAGAGAGAGAGAGAGAGAGAGAGATTTATATATGTATTACAGAAGACCAGAACAACATTGTAGCGTCGGTTTCAAATCCAAACAAAGTGGACCTATAATTGGCTTCCTTTACTGGACTCTTCTCAGCCTTTGTTTGGCAGACATAAACAGAGGCTGAAGAGAGTCCGGTTAATGAGACCGATTATAGGTCCCCTTTGTTTAGATTTGAAACCGACGGTACCGATGTTGTTCTGATGATTTGTAATACATATACAAATAAAGATTGCTTTCTAATTTTCTTAATAATCGAGCACTCTACTGGGCTTATCTCCCACTAACCTTACATAGATATATAGGTAGATAGATAGATAGAGAGATAGAGACAGAGAGAGAAAGAGATAGATAGATTGATAGAGAGAGAGAGAGAGAGAGAGAGAGAGAGAGAGTGAGAGAGAGAGAGAGAGAAAGAGAGAGAGAGATGATGATGATGAAAGGAATTAAAAATTGAAAGAAAGAATTTTAGGAAGCAAGATACATCAAGATAATGAAGTTGAGATGGAGGTCAAGTCAAAATGTTCTTTCTCTTTCTTTTCTTTTTGTTACTTTTATCATATTTAGGGGGTTAGGGGGTAGCATCGTTCAACAAGCCCCCAAAGAGCCCTGACACATGTAATATTAACATGTCTTGTTGGGGATCGCGGTGGAGATTGAGGATGCTATTGTGTCCGTTCGTTAGGTGGGCGGATAAAGCTACAAAGAATAAAAAAAAATTAAAAACTTATGGTCTATATCTAATGAGACAGACGATGATGAGTGACGACATGAAACAGTCGGGGAACATATATACAGAAAAAGATTAAAATACGGTTTTCGTACGAATTTGGCATCACCGTGTTTTTCTTTTGTGCTGACATATTGTCATGTTCGAATTATTAAGTTCCTGTCATGGCGAATTTAATTTTCCAAAGTTTGATATATTGCCTTTTCCGCTATACAGCCGGTAATATTTGTCTTAATGTGATACGTTTATATATATATATATATATATATATATATATATATATATATATATATATATATATATATATATATATATATATATAGTACATGTATTGTATTAGTTTCTGTAGATGTAGATCCGTTGAAACTCAAGTGTTTATAAAAAGTGCTCAATAACAAGTAGAGCTGTTTATAAGTATAATTTTTTATTTATACAAACATTATTGGTTACATATGTGCATACATGCTTCGGTTGCACTCATGAGTCAACCTCATTAGACCAAGAATTCAGAGTAATGAGATGGGGTTGCAGATTTTTTCAGAATAAATCCTTGTTTAGGATTGGTTATTCTCTATTTCTATTTCTTATGAATTACTATCGGATTACCTATTTTACTTGTTGACCGTTCTTCAGCCTTTTTTACGACCCAACCATCCCTGTTTTTTATTGCCCTCTTAGCCATGGCTACTTTTCAACCCTATTTGAATTCCCAAATCCTACAAACACATTTATCTAATCTATCAGTAAAATACACACATATAAACAGATTTAATAGGTACATAAGTACACATAAATAAACAGACATCAATATACACACATATCTACACATGAACACACACAGATCCACTTTCAAGCAAAAAATATATTTAAAAGCACGTACTTGCCTATGAATATACTTTTAGTATCTAAAGCAGTTTCAATATATAAATTAATTGTAATACAAGAAAAACATCAGCCTGTACAAGTAAATACCTAAGCACCAGACCTATATACATACACGAACACACATACACATAAATATAACATATATATATATATATATATATATATATATATATATACGTATACACATACACACATGTACATACACCCATGTACATGCATACATGTATACATCCACAACGCGAATATAGATATACATACACACACATATATATATATATATATATATATATATATATATATATATATATATACATACAATACCCATGTATACACATGCCTAGACCCTACACACCCATATACATACATATACATATATATATATATAAATACATACATACACACACATACATCAACATATACAAGCACGTACATAGAATATATCACCCCGATTATCCAAATATAAAGACTAAACACAAATATATACGCGTATATCCATAGCTGGATACACATAACATACATGCACAATGCATAGATACGTATACACATACTTACATATATATATATATATATATATATATATATATATACAAATATTCTTACATATATATATATACAAATATTCTTATATATATATATATATTTAAATATTCTTACATATATTTATATATATTCAAATATTCTGATATATATATATATATATATATATATATATATATATATATATTAGGTTTTGAATTCTAACCGCCAATTTTTAACAGCACGGCGATGACGTCGTACCACCAAGGACGTTTATCAAATTAACAAATTAACAAAGAAATAAGTTTCTTTATTCTTGTTTTTTGATGAAAAAAAAAAAAAAAAAAAATGACCCAATACTGGTCACCCCTGAGGAAGGAATTTTATTCCGTAATCGATAGGATTAATGTAAAAAAAAAAAAAAAAATAAATAAATTAATCTTGTATTGCTAATTTGGCTTATATTTCAATTTTATTAACTTTCCATGCAATACTTTGAAACTTGAACGATACCACACACTTTATATATATATATATATATATATATATATATATATATATATATATATATATATATATATATATATATACAAATTATCTTACATATATATATATATAAACTGTGTCCATCGCTTTATTGCAGATTACAAAATAATCAATATTTCAGTAAATATGAGTTATAAAAAGCTGAAAATTACACCATCCAAGGACTGTATTAAGGTGAGATAAATCGTAAAATTACATCAAAATTCATGTTATATTTAAAAAGTTATGTTATTTTTTTAATATTCAAGGAATTTTCACCGTCCATTGCTTTATTGCAGGTCTCATAAAATGCCAAAAAAAGGACGTTTAACAGCTACCGAGAAGCAGAGGATTATTGCAGGACTAGCAGAAGGGCTCTCGATCATAAATTTAGCCACAGAACTAAAAATGGGTCCCCGAACTTTAGCTACATTCGTCAAGAACCCCAACATCAAGTCCAGGAAAGATAAGGGCACAAGGAGGAACCTTTCTGATCGGGATCTTCGAAAAATTCGTAGAGAGATTGTGCGCAACCCAAACAGCACCAGTGCAACAATTTTTGCGAGGGCTGGAGTCATACCAAGGTCCAGACAAGCCCGATGCAATGTACTGAATGAAATGGCAAGGAACATCAAACCTATTCCAAGGCCTCCATTGAGCCAAACCCACAAAGAAAAACGATTGGCTTGGGCACAAAAATATATGAAAATGGATTGCCAAAATGTTCTGTTTACAGATGAGGCTCGTGCTACCCTTGATGGACCGGACGGATGGGCCAAAGTTTGGAATCCAAATGGAACTCCAACGCCTTATAGATTTCGTCGCCAACAGGGAGGTGGAGGCATAATGTTTTGGGCGGGAATTATTGGGGATAAGCTATGTGGACCATTCCGAGTGCCAGAAGGTGTCAAGCTCACCAGCAATGCCTACACTGCCTTTCTAAATGAGAATTTGTTACCATGGCTAGATGATCTTCCCTTGTCACGTCGTTTTAAGATTATTTTTATGCATGACAATGCCCCATCTCATGCTGCTAGGGCAACTACATCCTTCCTTGGATCTCAGGGCTTTGTTGGAGAAACCCTCATGTCCTGGCCACCGTGTTCTCCGGACCGTAACCCCATCGAACACCTATGGTCAATATTGAAACGAGGAGTTTATGAGGGAGGAGAGCAGTTTTCTTCGAAGGATGCCCTTTGGAACAAAATAGTCGACGTTGCCAGAACCATTACTCCATCTCAGATCAAACAATTGACCTCCTCGGTGGACAAAAGGTTGTTTAATGTAATTTCAAAACATGGGGGATATGTGGACAAATAATTCGTTTGTTTGACACTTAGCCCTCGGGATGTGCCTTTGTTTTTGTTAATTTTCCCCAAAAAATGTGTTCAATATAAATTTATGATGCTTTGGTATTGTTTTATTGAGCTAAAACATTATCTTAGAAGACTTGCAATAAAGCGATGGACGGTGAAAATTCCTTGAATATTAAAAAAATAACATAACTTTTTAAATATAACATGAATTTTGATGAAATTTTAGGATTTATCTCACCTTAATACAGTCCTAGGATGGTGTAATTTTCAGCTTTTTATAACTTATATTTACTGAAATATTGATTATTTTGTAATCTGCAATAAAGCGATGGACACAGTTTATATATATGTATATATATATACAAATATTCTTACATATATACAAATATTCTTACATATATATATATATACAAATATTCTTACATATATATATATATATATATATACAAATATTCTTACATATATATATATATATATATATATATATACAAATATTCTTACATATATATATATATATATACAAATATTCTTACATATATATATATATATATATACAAATATTCTTACATATATATATATATTTATATATATACAAAGAATATCTGTATAATTCTTTTTTATTTTTTATTTTAAAATTATTTTTATATATCAAGGTGTTAAAATACTCTCATTTAGGTTTGAATTGCGGTTGGAAACACATCCGAGAAGACCAAGCCAAGGTCGAAATAAGTTATAATGTGTACAACCCGAATGTATATCTAGTATATTTCAACCTCAAAACTTATTCATGCTCTGTTTAAACGGACATAGAGCTCTCTGATTCGAATTCCTATCGAAACTACTCGAACCTGCACACACACAATATATATATATATGTATATATATATATATATATATATATAAACTATGTGACAGCTTTTATGTTCTTTTACGAAGATTTAAATCAAGATATAATGCTACTAAACCTTGTCTTGAATCTTTATTCTAATTTTGATCAAAATCTATTACATGAATCTTAAGCTTAATCGATCCTAAGAAGAAATTAAAATTCAGAGAATCTTTCTTAATTGGTGTGTAATGATTATAGATCGCAAATCTAATACATTTGAATTTTAAAATGGGAGGTTTTGCGCATATTAGGCCCTCTAAAAACCCGTTAAAATACTTTAAAGAAACTGAAATTTGGGAAATATTCATGCTTGATAACAATTGTTTAAATTTTACAAAAATCGGATGCAACTGATTTTTCACGAAGGGCTTCCACTCTTTTGCACCTTCTTTTTCGTGGAACTAATTTAAACTAAATATACTCCACATTTCTGTCCATTATGCCTTGCAGCTCTGTACCAAAATTCATAATTATCGATTAATTAGTTTCGGAGTGAATCATGTATATACAAATATATACACATAACCACATCTGTTAGAATCCTATTTCGCCAAGCCCTGAACAGTGATTGTAGTTTGTCTTCTAAATATCATTGATATATTCCTTAAACCTCAAATTGGTGTTGGAGGTTTCCAAGTTGAGACTTTCCTGTAAAAGTATTATTTGGGAATGCGGTGATAATCCACTGTAACTAGGTGACAAGTTTCAGAACAATTAATTTAGTTATTTGTTGATCTTTTGAATTGCGGGTTAAAGGAAGAACATCTCTGTCATTTCTACTGTCGCCATTGCTGATGACGTATCTATCCAACGCGCCAACTACTGTGGTTCAACTGGAGAGACGAACAGCTGTGTTTGTCGACGAAATAGGTCACAGAAACTCTCCAGCCTATTTTACACTCAATGTCTCCGTATCAAAAGAATGTAGATATTGTGAGAGATTCTAATCCGATCTTATCGCTGTATTTGGCCTTTTAAGCCGCCTGACTCATTTTCAAGAATGAATGACATTGACTGTATAAATTTTCATTAATTTAACTTTACAAACATCCGCACCAGCGTGAGTAAAAGAAGAAATAGAAGACGAAAAAGAATGTAATAAAGAAAAAATTCAAAGAAGAAGAAAATATTAATAGAAAGAAGGCAAAGAAGGGGAAGCCATAGAATAAAAAAACTACAAAATAAGCAGAAAAAAGAAAAAGGGAACAAAACAACAACAACAACAATTACTACTACTATTACTACTACTACTAATAAGAATAATAGGAAAAAGTTATAAAAAAATGAAGAAAAAGGTGATGAACAGCAGAAAAATAGGAGAAGAAGACAGAAAAAGAAAGTAGAAAAGGGCATATAAGATTGCATAGATGATGATGAAGAAGACGAGTTACACAAATGGAAGAATACAAACAACTAAGCTTTAATGATGAAAAAGAACAACACGAAGAATACACAGAAAAAAAGACACAGAAGAGGAAGACATAGATGAAAGGGGAGAAGAAAACGAATAACAACAACAAGGATATGGCATAAAAAGAGGCAAAAAGAACAAGAAAAAGAAGACACATAAGAAAAAGAAGAAAGAAGAGGATGAAAATGGGGAGCGCATAAGTAACAAAAATAAAATAAAAGAAAAGAATATCAAAAAAGAGAAATGAACAAAAGAGGGCGAGGAAGGATATTCAAAATTAGAAGAAAAAAAAATTAACACAAAATCAAAAACGAGTCCATTGTTAAGCTACGTCTACTCAATCTGTGCGCTTAGCGCTGAAAATGCTATTTCAAACTTATGTCATACAGACCATAAGCTTGACAGACCGACGAAAATATTTCGGGGTATTTACCACAATCAACGCACCAATTTCCTTCACGCCTGACTGATTCGATTTTTAAATATTTAAAACAGAAATCTCTGAGCTTGTTTTACAAGTACTTCGACGTAATGTGTTCCGACGAACTTACTGCACTTGTTCCATGTCAGCGTAAATACCCCAAACAAACCTGACTAGCAGCAAACTCGCACCCCTTCACTGTAGATTTCTCCAGATATCGGAAAACCTTCTACTTTAATAGCTTCTTTCTTCAGATCGCTTACCTTTGGACTCCCATCCTTGTTCCCTGTTTCTTCGACTGTAATAATATGCAGACATTTTAATGTAATGTGAACAAACATCTCCATTTAGGATGCCCCCTATAAATCTGGCCCCTACTCACAGTAGCCCCTTACGTCTCAGTGGCAAGGTTCCTTGTTTGGGTGGAATCAAAGTAAATAAATTTAAAAAAAATAAGCGTGACAGACTTTAGAAAATGAATTTTTTAAAAAGAATAACTTAAATAATATTGAGTCAATCCAACTGGAATGTTCGGGCTTAATGTCACAATCGATGCAGTCGATTTCATAATGATTCGCTGTGTAGTCTTTAAAAAATATGAAGATTTATTGCGAACCAGTCACGCGTGACCGAACGACCAACGAGACCGAAGCGTCTCGTGGAGGTGCGAGGAGGCGTCTGAAAATGCATTTATTACGTTGGGTCGATGTAATCGGTAAGACATAACAATTATTAATTAAAGAACCGGTGCGTTTTCTTTTGTTTTCCTTCTGATAAGCACTGACACGAGACGGAAACAAAGGTTACACGTCCCGGAGTAGGTTGGGTAGCGTTCCATGGGACAGGTCTTACGCAAGGGGACACTTTGTTAATGTATTCACAGAGATAGAAGAAGAAGAAGAAGAAGAAGAAGAAGAAGAAGAAGAAGAAGAAGAAGAAGAAGAAGAGGGAGAACGAGAAGAGGAGATAGAAGAAGAAAACGGACAAGGAGAAGGAGGTTATGGAGTAGAAAGAAAAAATGACGATAAGGAGGAGGAGAAGTAGAAGGAGGAGTAGAAGAAGTAGAAGGAGGAGGAGGTGGAGGAGGAGAAGTAGAAGGAAGAGGAGGAGAAGGAGAAGTAGACGATGAAGGAGAGACAAAAGAGGAAGGAGAATGAAAACGAATGAGGAGAAGAATGAGATAGTTAAGTAGATAACAAAGAAAGAAAAGAGGAGCCAGAAGAAGAGTGACGAGGGGGAGAAGAAGTAGAAAACGAAAAAGAAGGACAAAATGAGAAGGGACAGATGTAAAGAAGAAGAAGAGGACGAAGAAAGAGAAGAACAATGAAGAAATAAAGAAGAAGACGGATATAGAGAAGGAAGAGATGGAAAAGAAGAGGACGAAGAAAAAGTAGAACGAAGAAGAAAAAAAGAAATAGAAGAAGAAGAAGAAGAAGAAGACTAACAACACTGAAAGTAAAAGGAAAAAGATGAAAAAGAAAAGTAAGCAAAAAAGGCGAAGAATACGAATTTGCAGAAGACAAAAGGAAGGAAAACAAGCTTAAGAAATGAACTAACAATAAGAAAACCGATGATAAAAAAAATGAAAATGAAGTATATTAAGATTGCAAACATGAAAAAGATGTAAAATAAGAATGCAAAAAAAAAGACGAAAAGACCATTGAAGAAAAGGGTAAAAACAAAACAAAACTAAAAGAATTATAGAAAAAGAACAAAAAAGTATAGAAAATAAAAAATAAAAGAAAACATCCAAAGCAAAAAACAATTGCAAATAAAAAGAAAATAAGAAAAACAGGACAAAAAGGGAGAAAAAAAAAGAAAAAAGAAAAGAAAGAAAAAGAAAAGAATAGGGAAAGAGAAGAGAGAAAAAAAGAAAAAAGAAAAGAAAAGAATACAAAAAGAAATACAAATTTCGTAATCTCTCAAACATAACAAATATCAATTAGGTCTCTTTACAAACACACACACAAACACATTTATACATAGTCATTGGAACGAGACGGAAGCAGGTTAAACTTCCGGTTGTTAGTTTGGCAGTGTTCCACAAACCAGGTCTCCCCTTCTCCTCCACACCTCAAATAGACAATACGTTCGCACAGGTCTTGTGTGCGGCGTATAGGGTAATCCGACCGAATTTGTTACATCCGTGAGGAGGTTTTCGCGCGCTCCGCAAAAGCAAGCCAGACGCAAAGTTCTCGGTTTACTTGCAAAACACGCGGCACAAGCGAAACTCACTGTTTTCTTTTACGCTGATTTCCCGGCCCCGTGCGCGTGCACACGCCCGCGTCTTTCTGCGCATGCGTGATGTTCCTTAGCACCCGTAGATAAATACAGGGGCGGGAAAGCGGGAATGGTCACCGATTAACAGAGGAAAGGCCGTTGAACGAATAAAAAGCCGAAACTTGAAAAGGGAAAGTGTGGAAAGGAAGTTGAGCTGAAATAGTACCCACT
>OY744539.1:21286561-21394061 GCA_963556195.1 Sepiola atlantica
CAGCTAGCCTTTCTCTATTCTAACGTTATTTTCGTGAAATGGGCTCGACTGTGCTTCAATCTATGGTTTCTCTTTCTATGACATTTAAAAAAAATGACTCGTTTTCTAACACAACTGAAAATAACTTTTCCCTCTTCCTTCGTTTGCCTAACATCAAATGGGATTTCCCTGAACATTTTTCTTTAAAACATCCCATCTCTAAAAGATGTTGCCCCAAGATTGCTTCCCTGAGGGCTATAACATAGCCATCTTCAAATCTAATGTCAATAAACAGTTACCATAAACCGTCCTTATAAATCATCAAATTTTATTTATTCCATTCATTATTATCAATCCTTTCATAATATTCGTCATCAGTAAACAGAAATGTTATCCATCTAATTAATGTTATATTTCCTCCCCTCTCAGGGAGGTGTAATATATCTATTAGCTACAATCAAACACAATACACGGGTTATTATTAATGCAATCGCAAATCATAGCAACACAATTAAATCCTACTTCGTGTCGTCCACTCCTCCAGCAACTGAGGCACCTTGAATTAATGTTTTACAACAGCAAGGAGAAACGAAGAAAAGGTCCTTTATTGAGATGTTGGCGTTGCCTTCTCTTCTGTCAGTCACGGGGGGAGCATTCCGAGCTACGGATATTTTTAGCTCATTGACCCTCTTAGTTTATCGTCGATCCTAAGTCATTCTTTCTCTGTGCGGTTCGCCCCAAGACTTCCAACCAATTGCCTATCCCTCTTTCAACCAACCCCTCTTTCAACCACGTGAAGTCACGTCCGCTGCTCGCACACATGAGGCCGAGTTGACATCCACGTACTTTAAGCTGACCTCGACTAAAGTCTATTTCCTGTTATCCTCAACTAATTTAAATTATACGCGTCCAATATTTAACATCGTCTTAACCTCGAGTGGAGTATAGCCTTGATAAATGTTGACTATAAAATAACACACACTCTTAGTGAAAATGGTGATAATGGATCTGATTAGATTTCAACTTGGCATAGATAATTCCATAGTCTGTGACTCTATCCATTCAGCTAATCATTCCCCGCGACCCAGAAAAATCTCAGCTGTGGTACACGTTGCCACAGGGTTACTGTATCTGAGGGCTACGATGTGGTCATCTTGAAATCACATGTCAATAAGCACGTGTCATAAAATGTCATCATACGTCATCAAATTATGCTCATTCGATTCATTATTTTCAATCGTTTCATAATATCTATTATCATTCGACTGTCAGTCTATCCATCTCATTAACCCTTATCCTCGAGTGGGATCTAGCCTTGATAAGTGGTGACTCATTAGTAACTAATAATAAATAATGATTTAAAGAATTTAGAGGAAAGTAATCCATGTCTCTTCCCCACGGAAAGGAACCATTAGCAATTTCTTAACTTTGGCGCGATCTTTAACACAGATCAGTAACAGCGATGCTCACTTTTACAATATTTGGCACGATGCATACAACTAAAAATTAAATTCACATCTAACAAATACGTTAATATCAGCGGAATGTGTCACGGACACGGCCGCCATTAAGTTCGCAAGATGGCGCCTTACATATACCAGTTTATCATTTTACTGCATATCGACCCTTTTGAGTTATTTAATGGCGAAATATAAAAAATACATTTTGAAAACGATTCAATAAATATGTAGCCTACTCTGAGGGCTTTCCTCCGATCCCCACGGATTGCCTTCCGTTTTCTTTCTAGACAGAAACGGCTGTTCGTCTCTCTGACATGTAAGTAGATGGTTCGTTGGATAGTGACGTCTAGTTGTAAAGGTAATCGTTCTGGTGATGTAACAGCGGCAGCTTGTGTCTTTTTTTTTATTTTCCGCATTGCTGCAATGGTGTAACAAAATAAAAGAAAAAGTCAAACAACATCTTTGCTCAATGGCCTCATGCGTTTTGATGTTTCATTCTTTTACACCATAACGTGAGATTACCATCGCTCGCTCCCCCGGAGGAACGAAAAAAGATAGAACTTCGAAAAACGCATCCAAACACAGTTATCTCAAAGGCAAGAGTGAGGGGAAGATCTTTCTCTTCTTTTTTGCCACGTTTCATTTCTGACTTCCCGTCCGTGGCGTCATATCCCGACACGTAAGTATGATTCTAATTTTAAACCTCCAATGGAATTTTCTATTCCTCTTCTTAATTTAACCTTGTAGGAAAAATACCGTTTTTAACACTAATTTTTACATACACACATTTCAATATTACTACAAAAGACACCAACTGCTATTTTACCCATAGCTGTGGAGGCGAGTACATGCAATTCTCCCATGGTATTAGAGCGTAAATGAACGTATTATATCCGACTGAATTTGAACTCGGCATAGCCTATTTCACAGTCCGAATTAGTATCCATTAAACCCACCCGTGCCCGCAAGAGAAACAATGCGCGAAAATATAAAAAAAAGCACCCCCCCCCCAAAAAAAAAAACTATAATAGAACATTAAGCATATACGTAATTATTGTTTTCGCCGCTGGTTTAGTAATATTAGACTTGGACAATGTTTAGGAGATTTGAAGAAATATACACTATTATAGGTTAGAAGTACCTTCCATAACAAAATACACTTGGGGCTGAGGTTATTAAGATAACAATCATTGTAAGTGTGTTCGTTTTTATGCAGTGAGTTTCAGCCCCTTTTCTAACGATGTTTTTGTTAGCATATCATCGGCATCGTATAATCGATGAGTTTTGCTCACCTATTATGCTAAATGATTGATTAGCATAAGCTTTCTATCAGTGTCTCATGTTTATTCATTTCTATACAACTGATCAAGCAGACAATCAGTGGGGGAAAAGGTAAAGGAACAACAAGGGATCGATCATCAAATTATGAATGATTAAAGAGATCAATAATGCATTTCTGTTTGAGATTTAAACGCCATTTCGTTCTGCTGGCGTGTAACTATACATTGATCTGTGCACACACACACACACACACAAACACACACACCTATATATATATATATATATATATATATATATATATATATATATATATATATATATATATATATATATCAGTCCGTGTGAACTATGGAAGTAATGGTCAACAGATCAAATAGACACCGAATCTTCTCCTCCTTACTAATATATATATATTCGTAAAGAAGGGAAGCTTCAGTGTCATATATATATATATATATATATATATATATATATATATATATATATATATATATATATATATATATATATATATATCAACAAGAAAAAACTTTTTTTCTTTACAGAACAACTTATATTCCTACACGTCACAAAATAAATAAATGGAAAAATAAATAATAAAAAGTTATAACACAATATAAACTTTTTTTCATTTTATTTTTTTATATACATATATATATATATATATATATATATATATATATATATATATATATATATATATATATATATATATATATATATATATATATGGTATTACCGATATTGCAGGCATTAGCAAAAAATCAAAACTCTTGGTAAACGAAGTGAGCACTCCTCGGCAGTTGCTATTGTTTATTAAAATATCTCTTTCTCGTGGCTTGTGCTGATTGCGCAAACGATAGAAGCTCTGCAAATAAAAACGGTCTGGTTCTAACTTCAGCTTGAAACACTTGCTATGAAGGGCTGTGATACAGCGATACAATCTGTAGATGACTATATACATGTAGATTGATAGATAGATATACGCATATACATATCTGTATCTATCGCTCGCAGTGAACTTGTCCACATCCATCACCCCTTCCTTCGACCCCCTCTCCCTATCTCCTCCTTGCTAATATATATTTGTAAAGAAGGGAAGATTGTGAGTCATATTATTTATATATATATACACATACACACACATTATATATATATATATATATATATATATATATATATATATATATATGTAATGATTTTCTTAAGCCAAATGCCCAACGTTAAGATTTTTTTTATATTATAATAAATATTTAATATTTTAATGTCTTAAGACTTTCGGTGGTAGATCACCCTTATCAAAAGTAAATAGGCATTTAAAACCTTTTTTCTTTTAAATTTTTCTTGCCCGATCCATATTGTCACTAGCGAATAGAATTCCGTGTGGTCTTGTTATCACGGTTCAGGTTTTAAAATGTCTAGTACAATGTGCGAGTTCACGTTGGCACGTGGTTTTGAATACAGAGTGAAAGTTCGCACTTTGAAAACGTTGATGTATTTGTATGTAATGATTATTTTTTGAAATTTTTTTATGTTAAATTAGCCAATATATTTGAGTTTAAATTATTATCTCTCTCTCTCTCTCTCTCTCTTTCTCTCTCTCTCCTATCTCTCTCTCTCTCATGTATATATATATATATATATATATATATATATATATAGTAAGCAATGAAAAGATATATGGCAATCAAGCTACACAGAGGCTCCCGTGTTTCATCCCCGGGGGGAATCGTCAGGCTAAATTTTTTGCAAACTCACATGCATTAGCCTGACGATTCCCCCCCGGGGATGAAACACGGGAGCCTCTGTGTAGCTTGATTGCCATATATATTTTCATTGCTTGCTACCTAGCTCTACTTACGTATCGAGCACTGTTGAAGTAAATACTGAAAACTGATACATAAAAAATTATATCTCCTTATAATATTTTATGTGGATACATGAAGTACTAATATATATATATATATATATATATATATATATATATATATATATATATATATATATATATATATATATATCAAACTGAAATATATTGACAAATTGAACATAAAAAATACTTTTTCAAAAGTGCTAAATAACGACTAGAGCATTTATAAAATTAAATAACCTCTGGTACAGTCGACGCCAATTAATCCGCGTTTCGATTATCTTACATCTTTTCAGGACTCTCTTCCACTGTCTTGTTAAGATGTAAGATCATTGAAACGCGGATTAATTGGAGTCGACTATATAAAAGTTTATTTAATTGATATATATATATATATATATATATATATATATATATATATATATATATATATATATATATATAAAGTTATGGAAATATTTTTATGGCAATTAATCTACACCGAGGCGTCTACATTTCATCTCCGTAGAGAATAGTCAGGTTGACGATTCTCTACGGAAATGAAACGCTGACGCCTGTGTAGCTTAATTGTCATAAACATATTTGTATAACTTACCACCTAGCTCTACGCACGTATTGAGCACTCTCAAATTAAATACTGAAAATCGATATATAATATATCATATCTCTTTATAATATTATATGTGGACACATGAAATATTTTTGCATGTATCGCATACAATATTATATATATACATATATATATATATATATATATATATATATATATATATATATATATATATATATATATATATATATATATATATATATATACTCATTCCAGGACGCGTACAATTAATTCTCCGTACCGGACAGTTTTGCACTACATTTCTGTCCACTTACGAATATTAAAATCAAGATGTAATTATACCAAGTCTTATATCTAGAATCCTTATTCCAATGTTTATCAAAATCAATTACATGATTTTGCTTGTAGAAAATGTCTCAAACTTAAAGCTTAAGCTGAAGGTGTCTTAATAATACATTTAAATTCAGCGAATCCTGCTTAATTAGTGTCTAATGACCACGGATCAAATTTAATGCAAATCTGAAATATACGAATGTTTACTTAGGACGATGTGCCCCTAAAACCTTAAAATAACTGAAGAATATTTATTGATTGATATCTACTATGTATTTAAAAAAATATGCCAACATGGGGAGGTATCTGCATTTTCACGAAAGGTTTCCAGCCTCTTTTTACTCTGCTTACATAAACCTAAATGAAACTAAATATATCCTACATTACCCACCCGTACGCCCAGCAGCTGCGTTTCAGACTTTATAATGATCAGCTAATTAGTTTAAGAGGGAGTCCTATGCATACAAATATATGCACATACTTTACTTTAAATAGATACTAGAAAAAATGTGATCGGTTAAATTGTTTGAATCAGGAAAAAGTGAGTTTGCAAAGCAATTTAAACGTAAAAACTATTTTTTCTGCTGCTATTTTCCCACCTATTTTTCTAGCAATAGCCATGAGTTAATTAATATTACTAGTCCGGATAGTATTCCTTTTTGTTTATAGTGGACTATTCCAATCTTTTTAGTTTTGTCTTTCCTTAATACACACAGACAGAGAGAGAGAGAGAGAGAGAGAGAGAGAGAGAGAGAGAGAGAGAGAGAGAGAGAGAGGGGTCAAACAACAAACAGTGAGAGAGTGTGAGAGTGATAGCAATAAACTTAGTAAGAGATGTGTTACTTGGTGAATTAATTGCAGATTACCTCTAAGTAGCATAATTAAAATAGAATGTTTTTATTTCCAAACTAGTCAATACCTAAACTGAGGAATATTTCAGCATGTATTTTGTGTGATTAAAATATATAGTTGTTGTGGTCTTAAAGAGCTGAAAATAAATAAGACAACAAGGTGGTAGTTAACAAGAGCATTTTTTACAGAAAGAACAGAAGCAATGTGTTGCTAAAGACTGCTGATATTTACTTCCTTCCCACCGCAAGAAGAGGTGGCACAAGGCCGGAAAGATAGAATAGTTAACCCAGCTCTCCTAAACAAGGAGCACTGTTGGCTATTAAAAATTTGCTTGGCAGCCCCGTTGGCATTCCCCGGTCGGAGTTTCCCAGGCAGTAAGCAATAAACTTACTCCACCGCAAAGAAGGGAGGCATAGCCTGGAGGGTGGACCTCCTAGGATTACCCAGTACTAATATCTCAGCCCGATAAGCAAAAGGCCACCGAAGTGCCTCAGTTTCTGCCGGACTGATTGTCGAGAACAAATCCTCGTCTGGTATGTCGCAGTCAGAAGTATCAAGGCAACTGAAGCTGCGGAGAGACAGCTAATATTTACGTCCTTCGCACCGCAGGAAAATTTGGCGCAAGGTTGGAGGGTGGGGAGAGTCAAGCTAGCTCCCCCGGGAGGGTGGACCTTATAGGACTACCAAGGACTAAGACCTCAGCCTGGTAGATAAAAGGCCACCGAAATGGCACAGTTTCTGTCGGACTGACTGTTTAAAACCGATCTTCGACTGGCATTTAGAAGTCCAGACTCTCAACGCAACTGAAGCGGCGGAGAGACCACTCCT
Source organism: Sepiola atlantica (assembly GCA_963556195.1). Taxonomy (NCBI): domain Eukaryota; kingdom Metazoa; phylum Mollusca; class Cephalopoda; order Sepiida; family Sepiolidae; genus Sepiola; species Sepiola atlantica. Next base: position 21,293,736 of record OY744539.1, read on the forward strand.
GAGACTTCGTCGTAATCTCGTCTATGCATAGTGTCTGGAAGAGTCCATTTAGTCACGAATAGGGTAGATCACCACCACACCCCGCTGAATATATTCCCGAACAAATGCTAGTTGTTACGATAAAGCTTTTACATAACATTGTGTACTATTTATAACACCTGTGCGCATATGCACACACATTATAAACAGTAAAAAATGTAACGTAACAACTTAATTATCTATTATATAACGTTAATGTCGTGTTTTCGGATCCTCGACTGGTATTTAGCAGTCAAGAGTCTTTTAGAAACTAAAACTGCATAGCGACCGCTTCTGAGTTGGTTACAGCGACCCTGTCTATTCACAGTGTCGGGAAGATTCCATGTAGTGACTCGATAGGGTAGATCACCATGAAAAAAGGGGAAAAAACCTTCACAGCACAAACGTTAATTAAATAAGCTTCAGTAGCAGCACTGGTGTCACAAATAATTAAGTTCAATTACAAACAACAAACTACATGCCCCCCCCCTTCAACGTAACCCAACTCAAGTCTAATTTACATTGCCATCCTCCCCTATCGCACGTTTGGGCGCTGCTGGGATGACTCGTCTTTGTTATGCCACTCTTAGTGAGCTCTTCACCTTAAAAACGGGTCCCCTTGATCGGGAGGACAATCAGTAGGACATAAATTACAGTAAAAAGACTTCCATGCAACGCAAAGTTGGTAAAGCTAATCCGTTATATAAAAGGCAGTAGTTTGTGAGTGGGGGTGTGTCCTGCTAAAAGTAAAAGTAAAACACTACACAAGACACACCCACAAAGCTGATATATTCTTTTTTCAGTATTATATTGGATAGAATGTGAGCAAATTTCTTTTTTTATATTAATTCTTTGGGGGTTCACCAAGAATAAAATTAGTCCCCACTCGAGTCTAATACGCTTTCACATACTACTGGAAAGATTCTTTCGAGAATGCCCCTCAATCCCGTCGTTACAAACTCTCTTGGTAAACCAGTTATCTTCAAAAAGGGTCCCCATCATGATCGCATTGAACTTGTTAGAACAAGAAACATATTGACACGGGGCAAGATGATGGGAATGTGGAGGTCGATCCAGTACGGCGCTGTTCTAATCGGGTAGGAACTTCCGGATTTTCGGAGTGCTATGAGCAGGTGCATTGTCGTGGTGAGTAAGAGGATGTGTAAACAAAAGCACGAAAAAATGCAATAGTGGAAAATTTTGAAAATTCGAATGAGTTACAATACGGTTGAACACTTTCAATGAATTTAAAGAAAACTAGGTTTCATCATCGGAAAACGTCGTTTCCGGTTCGGGTCACTGAACCGTGGAACAAGCTGCCTGCAGACGACCAAACAGTTCAAGCCAACGCTGAATGCATCATAGATAATTACTCATTACTTGAACATCGGAGGATTCGAGGAGGGCGCGATTCTGCCATAAAATATCATTAACCAGAATTTAAAAATACATTTCTAGGAGTTGTTCACCTCAGCGCCAAGTTCTGGTCTTCACAAGATCCATCAAAAGATGTATCATAAGCGCTTTGGTTTAATTAGAAGAAAGGCAACATTTTCTGTCCGTGTTTTCTTCTCCGTGAAACAGCCTACCAGCACTAGTGACGAGGTCTATCATCCAGGTTTAAAGTCGCCTCGGACAAAACATTCATCAAACTGTGTAGAAAAGTACACATCTTCTGTCTTTTTTACATGGCTTGTTGCGATTTGCTAAGTTTAGTTTATTTTAATAATCGATTCAAGTTACTTCCCATAACTTCAGATGTGTGATATATATTTTCCCACGCATTTTACAATTGTTATTACGTATCTTTTTTTTTTTATCTCTTGGACGTATTAAAGTTTACAGGTGTATCTTCGAAACTACATCCGATTATGAGGCTATTGTTTTTGAGGTTTTGGGAATGTGGAGAACCGTTAATGTTAATTGCTCCCAGGTCCACTCTAACCAAGAAGAGTGGTAGCACCTGTCTGCCACGGTCCCATATATATATATATATAATAATAATAATTCTCATATTTTTCAAATATTTGAACTTTGGTTTTTTCGAAAGTCAACTTATCCATCTGTATTTCTCCTCTGATGATAAGATTTCGATCTTTGAAAAGCCTTGGCTTAAGGAAAGAAAAATAAACACTAGTTAATTACTGACAACCTTGCATTGAACAATTGAAATTTGAAATAAATTTGGACAATCGTCGCATATTTATCACTCTTTTTTCTTCTATCTCTCTCTCTCTCTCTCTCTCTCTCTCTCTCTCTATATATATATATATATATATATATATATATATATTCTCATTGCAATTATTTTATTAACACACACACGATGTAGTATTTGTTCTTTCTCAGGAAACCGTCTTTCTTGTCATCATAATTTATATTTTCGAAGGCGGACAAGGGTCTATTTCATTCCGTATATTATTTTTGGAAGAGGTGAGTTCATCCGTGAGGGAATATCGACAGGAGAAACCAAGCTGTTTTTGTCGTCGAACCAGCGGATCTCAACAATAAACTGATCTTGTGTCGCACCTTATTGTTTTTTTAGACAGTTAGTTCAGTTAATTTGAAGAGATCAAGGGGCTCTTTCCTGAGACTAACACTTGATTCCGCTGCGCGTTAGCTTTATATCCGATGGCTCTTTTAAAGATAGATGTTGTTCATTTAAGGCCCTTTTTTTGTATTTCACGGCAGCTTGGTCTTCCAAGAAGTTGTCTAAGTAGTTTTTTATTTATTTATTTTTTCTTCATTAGAACACAACCAGTATATTTTGTATTTCGTTCAGTGACTATGTTGTTTTCAAGTCATTCTTGAGGTGCTGATATTTCATATTTTTTTCGCGTTGGGTTCTATTAAGGCCATAGTCGTTCGAACCGGTTGCATCAATGATGAGAGCAGTTTTTTCAGGTTTCTAACAGATAACACTGTCTACTTTGATGGACTTGTCTTTGATGTATCTGCCTACCTGTATGTTTTTGTCGTTAAACACCGTCACAAAACTATTTTGTTTACTTTTGGTTTATGCCAAGATCAGACCGGCAGGGTTTAGACTCTGCCGGTCTGAGGTGTGGTCGTGTGCAGTTCTAGGATGCCCACCCTACCAGGCTTTACCCACTCGCCCTTTGAGAAGGGGTTAGTTTATTGCTAGTCGCCTGGGGCGCCTTTACCGGAGAATGCCGACGGGGCTGCCCAAGCAAGTTTTGTTCAACCAGAATGCCTTTCATCTAGAGCGCTGGTTTCAAAAGTCGCACTTTCCGACCTTGTGTTACATCTTCCCGCCGTGAAAGGGTTATAAATAAAAACATCGTCACTTTTCCGTTTTTTGTCATGGGTGAAGGTTCATGTTTTTAGATGTTTGGCGTCTTTCAAGTCGCATCCCTCCGCATACCTTCTAGTGGAGGTATCTACATACTTTGTTGTAGCGGGCTGTGCCATCTGCCAAAAGTATTTTGCATCCAGACATTAGGTGATTTTGACTTTCCTCCGGATGAAGATACACTGGTCCCTTTTTTTGTAGACTAGCCATTAAAAAAAAATTCATTTGTAAGGAGACCATGGTCTTGTCCGACTATATTTATCCGTTCCTCATCAAATGAAAATTTACCACTCATAAGCCATTGTAGTGAAGCCTCCTTATCTATTTGTATGTGTGTCCAGCTTAAAGTAAGACACTACACAAGATACATTCATGAAGCTGATATATTCTTTCTCAGCTTTACCTCGGACAGAATATGGTTACGCTTTTTATCTTCATTCTCTCACGAGTCATCAGGAATAAAATTAGTCAGGATGAGGGGTTAAAGCGATCTTTTTTCATCGACCTTTGGTCTGAAACTCGAACTGAAACAATTCTAGAATGTAGTATCTACTGTGTCCTCGGTAGGAGGATAACTTAGCTTTGACTGAGCAGTCGGAGGGGAGGGAATAGAGGGAAAGGAGGGAAAAGGAAGGAGGGGGAGTGTGAGGATAAAAATGGATGGGGTAGGGAAGGGGAGGGTAGTGGGGTGGAGGGAATATAAAGATAGAGAAAGTTAGAGAGAAAGAGCTAGAGAGAGAGAGGGGGTTTAAAAGAAAGATGTTTCACACAATTTGTTGTACTCTTTTATAAGATCAAAGTGTAGTATCTGTTCCGATGGATACTGCACCCCATACTGGTGTTGTCAAGGCCTTCGGGCTGCCCAGGCAATTTTGAAACCCCACTTTCCCGACCCGACCTTGGGTCACATCTTACTTGTGGGAGTAAGATAAACACTGGCCTTGTACCTAACTCCTGGAGAGGAGTAAATCAATACTCCTTTGTTTTGTTATTCGTTCCCCCCCTCCACTGACAACGCCGTCTACCCTGCAAGTAATAAATAAAACAGGCTCTAGCCACCCTAACCCGGCTATAATCACCAGAGTGAATTTTATAGTCAATAATAAGTGAAGAGATATTTTACACTCAAAAGATAAGAAGCAACAACAAAAACAAAACTCTCTGAAAACGATAGCATTTCACACACGCAATCATTTGTGAATCATCGGATATTGGAGTATTTAAACCTTGCATAACTAGTCCGTCATTTTCTTGTGATCGACAAAAACAAAACATGTGTCATAACATATAAGACATAGCATAAACACGTGTCATAACAGATAAGACATTGCATAAACACGTGTCATAACAGATAAGACATAGCATAAACACGTGTCATAACAGATAAGACATAGCATAAACACGTGTCATAACAGATAAAACATATTATAAACACGTGTCATAACATAGACGGCATCTCATAACCACGTGTCATAACATATACGACATCTCATAAACACGTGTAATAACATATAATACATCTCATAAACACGTGCAATAATATATAAGACATCTCATAACCACGTGTAATAGGATATAAGATATTATAAACATGTGTCATAATATATAAGACATCTCATAAACACGTGTCATAACATATAAGACGTCTAATAAACATGTCTGATAGCATATATGACATGTGTCTAACACATCAGATATCTCATAAACTTGCGAACGAAAATAATCGTAAATGCGGAAAGAATGAAATCTTATCCCGACAAACATATTTATGTTTTTTTTCCCGTGACTAATTTGTCCTTTATTCGACAAATAAAACCGTTTTAAATGATAATTACTGCTGAAACTCAGTACCCTATTAATGGAGATTTGGTATAAGTCTGTCTGAAGCAGAAACTATACTATCACTTCTATTAATTGTACTATGCTACTATCTTTTAAGGTCCAATTTTGTTTACTATACTATTTCAGACCAATGCACTATCTTCCAATGCTCAATTTCGGGGTGTATAGTATATGTTCTGTTATCATAAGACCATCCACCTAGGCATTACCTCCTTATTTAGGGAGGGGTAGTATAAGCTTCCCTTATTTTGTCCTTTAGTCCTCACATTCCATGAGCGATGTTTTTGACAAAGGGGGGATAATTGCTGTTTTCTGGGTCGGAATCTATCCATCAAACACTTAGTGTTGGATAGTTTTTGACCTTGCAGTAGTTTTTTTCTTCTTTAGCTCCCTACATCAAGTGGCTTCATGCCTTGTATGGAGCGATTTACATAATATGGTGTTCGTCATTATACCATCCTCTCAGGTAATACACTCATCTTTGTCTTGGGCGGGGGTAGTGTATTATCTGTTCTGTGGTCATGATACCACCCCCTCCCCCATGAATATCTTATCCTTTTTAGGGGTTAGGGTAGAGATATATTAGCAGAAATATGCGACCTCTGCTCGCATACTTTTTTTAGTCTTTATAGTTGAGTGATGTGAATCTTTTTATTAGTAAAGCCATTTTAATTTGTACATCTCATTTTAATATTATATACAAGTTCTGTATTTTGAGCTAGTGGTTCCCAGAATTGAGTATAATATTCTATGTCTTATTTATTTTTTATTTTTGTACTTTTATTCTCCCTAAACAAGGCACATTGCCACTGAGACGTAAAAGGGCTACTGTGAATTAGGGGCCATATTTATAAGTGAATCCTAAGTGGGGAGTTGTGCAACGAGATATTTGTTCACATTACATTTAAATTTCTGCATGTTGGTATAGTCGGGGAAACATAGAACAGGGAGGGAATTCCAAAGGCAAGCGGTTCGAAGAAATAAGCTATTAGAGTAAGAAGCTCCCCGGCATCCGGGAACCTATACAGTGAAGGGGTGTGATTTTGCTACTTGCCGGGTTGGTCAGAAGTATTTACGTTGAGAGTGCACAAGTGCAATAAGTTCATCGGAACACATTTCATAGAAGTACTTGTTAAACAAACACAGAGATCCAGCATTGCGGCGATGGGGTAGGAGTTACAGCTTGGTAGACAGTGTGGGGCATATTCTAACAAAAACATTTGCTTTCTTTGCAATACACTCTCTAATCACTCAACCAATCTTTATATTTGCATCCTTCATGCTATAATAAACACCAATGTGTGATACATATAATATATCCGTCCCGTCACACAAAAGTTACCGTGTAAAATAACACGCATGTTTCTAACTTCGGGGCAGACTCATTTCAAGTTGTGAGAGGGAGCGAAAAAGAAAATAGCAAGTCAGACAACCCCCACTGCCTGAAATGAATTCAGAAAGATATATTCAACTCTAAATAAACAGTCAATAGTAGTTGTCTTTTTCTTTAGGTCATCAGAAATGCTAATAATAATTTATGTATGAAAAATAAATAACAGGCGTAATTCAATGATTTTAAATGAATTTTAATGCAAACACTGGCGGAGCTTAAATTTCTTTCCGTATTTTTTTGATGGAGGATGTACACTTGCTTAATATAGCATATGAATTAGGATTATGAACATTTAATTAATTATTAAACTTCAGTTCCATTTCTGTATTCTGTTGTTTAATTCGTATTCATATTTGATAGTTTCTGTTGCAATATGTTAAAGTTTGATCTTTTCTGTTGAGGAATTATCTCTTTTTTTTGAATCTGCGAATTCTACGCCAGAAGTGAAGACTGTTACAGACTTAAGACCGGTATAGACCAGTCAAGCATTGCTTCTCGACAATAAGGCCAACAGAGACTAGGCCAACTCGGTGGCATTTTTTCTGTCGGACTGATGTATTCGCCCTGGGTAATTTTAGAATGTCTACTCTTCCAGGCCTTGCCTGCCCTCTCTGGAGAGGAGTTTGTTTATTGTTAACTCCCTGAGGCGCACCGACCGGGGAATGCCGACGGGGCTGCCCAGGTTATTTTTTAAGAGACTAGAGTACTCTTTCGTTATGGGCGCTGGCTTATTCTCCCCACTTTCCGGCTTTGTGTCACATATTCCTGCGGTTGGAAGGTGGTAAATATCCAGTCGGACTAAGACTAGGCCAAATCGGTCCAATTTTATTTATCGGTCTGAGGTATTAGTCCTGAGTAGTCCTAGGAGGTACATCGTCCGAGGTCTTGCTTTTCCGTTTTGGGAAATAGTTAGTTTATCGCTAACTGTCTAAGGCGCCCCTACCGATAATGCCGATGGGGCTACCAAAGCTAGTTTTAAGAGGCCAGAGTGCCCCACTTCTAGGGCGCTGGCTTACTCTCCTCAATTTCTGGCCATGTACCACATCATTCTAAGTGGGAAGCATGTTAATACCGTGTCGCTACACAATCTTCTGCCACGCATCATATGCCTTCTGATTAAAAGTTTGGTTACTCGATCAGCTGACTTAGTTTATGTGGCTCTGCGGACGCTGACAGCCTGGAAAGGTTTTGTTCATTCCAAGTCGCGGTGACATCATCGACTATAAGTCCGACAGAGTCTGGATTTTTTGAAGTAGGCGATGACCTTGCATTTGTCTGGCTGACATATGGCTCTTTGCAGTTCTAGGAAGTACGCCTCCCAGGTTTTACCTTCATTCTTTGAGAAAAGATTAGTTTATTGTTAGTCGCAAAGGCGCCTACCGGGGAATGCCGACGGAGCTACTAAAGTATTTTTTTGTCGGTCAGAATGAACATCCTTCTTGTGCACTGGCTCTTCGAACCCCACTTCCCGACCTTGTGTCACATCTTCCTGCGGTCGGAGGGAAATAAATACCTACTTCGTGGCCTTTTGGCAGGGATCAAAGTGTAGTATCTGTTTCGATGGATACTGCACCCCATAGACCGGTATCGTCTTGGACTTCGGAGCTTGATTCCACCGGTCTTAGGGTTTGTCCTGTGCAGTTCTAGGAGGTCCACCCTCCAAGGCTTTGCCTTCTCACCCTTTGAGAAAAGGTTAGTTTATTGCTAATCGCCTGAGGCGCCCCTACCGGGGAATGCCGACGGAGCTGTCCAGGCATTTTTTGAGGGTCACAGGTGCTCTTCCTCTAGGGTGCTTACTTATCAAATCCCACTTTCTGACCTTGTGTCACATCTTCCGCGGTGGGAGGGAAATAAATACCTACACCGTGGACGCTTTATCTAAGACAAGGGTGTCGTTTTTTGTAGGATCCGTGCGCCGAGGAGACAAAACACGCTGATCACTGGAACTTTAAGATGCATGTTTTATGTTTCTTAGGTAGCAACTCAGTTATGGGCAAAAGAGCAACTTGTGTAAAAGTAGTCGTGCACAATGATTCGCTACAGCATTAAATAATCCAAAGGAGTTGATATGCCGAAAAAACAGAAAAATTAAACTTTCTTTCTTTATAAAGAAAACATTGTTCCTGTATTTTTTCTGTCTTGTTATTTTCTCTTTCTCTCCTTCGTCCTTTCTTTCACTTCATTTTCTTTTTCGTATGTCTTTCTTTCTTTCTTTCACTTTATTTATTTTTCTTTTTCGTATGTCTTTCTTTCTTTCTTTCTTTCTTGCTTTCTTTCTTGCCTTCTTTTTCTTATGCCTTTCTTTCTCTGTTTTCTTCCCTTCTTCCTTCACCTTCACATTTCTCTTTTTCTCTTCTTTCTTTAATTTGTATTTCTATCTTTATTTTGCAATTTTCAAATGTTGCTTTATCCTTTTTCCTTCTCTTTTTTTCCTCATCAATTACGTAGCCCCTATGTCTACGTCTGGCTGAAGGCCATGAATGAAAGTAAACTTAACGGAGATAAAACTCATATTATCAGTACTCGCCTGCAAGATCGATTTGCTAACCCTACCCCAAAAATTGATCATGGTTCTCTATCAGATTATCTCCCCCCCCCCCTCTCGCTATGACTACATTTCTTCCGTACCTGTATAAGTAAGAAACAAACGGGTGTCACTTAGCGTAAAATATAGCTATTCATAAAATAAATGACCACTTTTGGCAGCCGATACTGTAAAATGTAAACATATAGCATCATGATTTCCCTTACTTTGTAGCGAGGGTGTGGGAGTAAAAATCTCGACTGTTGACCAACAATTAAAAAATGCTGCGTGTAGTCACACTGAACAGGCGTGATACAGTAAAACAACTTTTTGTAGATAAGTACACACACATTATATATATATATATATATATATATATATATATATATATATATATATATATATATATGAGAGAGAGGAGTGAGAGAGAGTAGAAGATGATCGAATAACTCAGATATAATGATACAACACGCTCAAAGTAATTCATATGATGAGCTTTTATATTGTGTCTTTACTATAATGAAAGCTGATGTTGAAAGACTCGAACCCCCCTTGGAACCCAGATATACAATTCACTGGCAATGTGGTATGTCGTAACATTGTTATATTTTGGAGAATGTATATATATATATATATATATATATATATATAATACAATTTTCATCATTTTTTTTAGCAAAAAATGCATTTTTAATAAGGAGCGGGCACCACCGAAATATTAAAATTTAAATTAGGACACCTATAATTTTACATGTTTTTTTCCGTAAGGCTATTTTTATTTGTAAATTTAAGGACATTCATTATTTTTAGCTAAGACAACAATTATATATATATATATATATATATATATATATATATATATATATATATATATATATATATTGAACATTAACAATAGAATGCAAGCTAAGAATACCTGACAATCTATAAAAAAGGCCACCATAGAAACAGAACTCACTGCTAACAATACAGAAGCATTCGTATACATACATGCACTTTCATCAATATATCCATATACACTTACGCACACACTCCTATATATATATATATATATATATATATAAATATATATTAGTAAATATAATAAATATTGTGTGTTTATTTGCTCCATTGATTATTACTTCCAAAATTAACACGAATTTACATGATTAGATTTTTGTTGTTAAATTGTTATAATAGCTTGCAGGTATTTAATTCCTTCCCAGCGACGGAATGTGTAACACAAGGCCAGAAGATGAGGGGGAGTTAAGCCAGTGCCCCTACAGAAGGAGAACTCTGACCTATAAAAAAATTGCCTTGTCAGCCCTGTCGGCATTCCCCGGTCAGGGCGCCCCAGGCAGTAAGCAATAAACTTACTTCCCCCAGAGAGGGGAGGCACGGCGTCGGAGGGTTGACCTCCTAGGACTACCCAGGACTAAACCCCTCAACCCGACAGATTTAAGCCACCGAAATGGTCCAGTTCCTACCGGACTGATTGTCGAGAACGAATCATCGACTGATACTTACCAGTCAGAAGTCTCTAAGCAACTGATATTATAGAAAGACCATACGGGCTGGTGTGGACTCAGGTATTTAATTCCTTCACAACTGCAGGAATATGTAGCACAAGGCCGGAAGGTGGAGCAGATTATCAAAAATTGCCTGGGCAGCTCCGTCGGCATTCCCTGGTCAGGGCGCCTCAGGCAGTAAGCAATAAACTTACTTCACCTCAAGAGAGGAGGCAAGGCCTGGGAGGGTTGACCTCATAGGACTACACAAGACTAAGACCTCAGCCCGATAGATAAACGGCCACCAAAATAGCACAGTTTCTTTCGGACTTATTGTCGAGAACAGATCTTCGACTGGTATTTAGAAGCCCAGAGTCTCAATGCAATTGAAGCAGCGGAGAGACCACTTCTGAGACTTCGACGTCATCTTGTCTATGCATAGTGACTGGAAGTGTCCATTTAATTAGGGATAAGGTAGATCAGCATCACACCATCACACCCCGCTGACTATATTCCTTAACGAAGTTGTACGATAAAGTTTTTACATAGCACTGTGTACTATTTATAGCACCTGTGCGTATATGCACACTTATAATAAACAGTAAACAATGTAACGTAACAACTTCATTATATGTCACATAACGGAAAGTCATGTTTCCGTGTGTGTGCGTGTGTGCGGCTGAGACTCCCAAACTCGCAAAGATACACTTACAAATCTTACATCATCGGATTACGTATGACCCCGAGCAGGTTATGGTAACACAAATACTGTAATATACATTCCTAGGATCACCACAGACTACATTAGTGCCAACACCATCATATCTTATAATGCAAATAGTGGGTCCATCGTTGGGCATCAAGGTTACAGTCCAACAAATATTGGTCGGTACCAGTTGGTTCATCACTACAGTCACTGAGAGGTTTTCCATTGTCTGTCAGGGATTTCCACAAGGGCAATTGCTTGTTTTTGCTGGTCCCCAGCTTTGCTTTTGCTCGGTTCAGGTTCACCCGGCCCTTCCTTGAGAGATCTGTTCCAAGTGGGAGATGTTCTCTGGGTTCGTGGATAGCTTCGTTCAAGAATAGCAGTGATACTGGATCAAATAGTCAGTCAGTTTTTTTGTTTTGCTTTCTTGCTTGCGGTCTTTTCGTTCTTTATATTATATTGAAACAATTGCCAAAGAGAAAAAGAGTGAGTGAGTGAGTGAGTGAGTGCGAGAGAGAGAGAGCGAGAGAGAGAGAGAGATAGAAAGATTAAGGGCGTAAGGCGTATTCCAAATATAACGTGAATGAGGACATGTGTGTTTGGAAAGAGAGAGAGAGAGAGAGAGAGAGGGAGAGGGGGGAGAGAGAGGGGGGAGAGAGAGAAAGACAGAAATAGAAAGAGAGAGAGAAAGACAGAAAGAGAGAGAGAGAGAGAGAGTTAGATAAGTTTTTAAGGAAAATGTTACACACATTTTTTTAACTCTTAAATGTTATCATCCAAGATCCTGAGTTATGCCAGATAGTGCTGCTAGTCTCATTAAAAATGATCATAATATTCGAGTCATACAGAAACATTGAAAAGTAAGTAATGCCCCTACATGCGTTCTTATTAAATTACATAAGTAATTACTATAAAATAACATAAACCCTGCTTCCCAATTGCAGCAAAGTTAGATATGTAATTTTAATGTGTGTGTGTATGGAGAGGAGTCAAGCTCCCCGAAGGAGGCATTCTAAAAGAGTACAAAAATAACCGAGAACGAACCCGTCAGCATTCCCCAGTAAGGGCGTTTCAGGTGACCGTCAATAAAACGACACCGCTCCCGAAGAAGAAAGTTATGTACTTGGAGGATGACCTCCTAGTATCGAACCAAACGCTACATAATTCAGACAAAAGGGTCGTCCCCCTCCCCCCCCCCCAGCGAACAAGATCCTAGAATTAGAATGATCCAAGGATTTTCCAGGTTGGTAGTGCATGTCAGTGATCGGAACTTGAGTTTGGAATATCGAAGTAATCGGGGTAAAAGAAATCAAGGTCAACACTATCGTTTTTTTTATTTGGTGTGTATTGCATTGGGTTAGAGAGTGGTTTTATAAGGACAAATGAGTGTTTGAATGTTTCTTTTTCATGTTCTATTTTTAGAGGCTAGCATTATCAAAAGTGAAGGATCATACGCTACATGATGTAAACATGCCTGTGGCTTTCATGGTTTGTGTAGGCTGCGGTACTATGTATGATTGTGCACACAAATATTGTTTATTATCTCACATTCAGTTCAGCATTACGTTGGCTCACTGCGTTCTTTAGCTGGATTTTATTTATCTCCCACCCCCACGTTGATAGAAACAAACAACGAATCTATTTCTTTATTTTAATGGCGTCCATAATTTGTTGGTATTTACCTCCCTTCAATGACGGGGAGATGTGACAAAAGGTCAGGAAAATGGGATTTGAAAAGCCAGCGCCTTAGACGAAATATCACTCTGTCCGAACAAAAATTCCCTAAGCAGCCGCATCGGCATTCCCCGGTAGGGGTACCACGCGATTAAAAATAAATTAACCCCTACTCAAAGGGCAGGAAGGTAAAGCCTGGGAGGGTAGACATCTTTGAACTGCTCAGGATCATATCTCAGACTGACAGAGAACAGGGCCACGCCAGACATAGCATGACCAAGACTCTGTCGACCTGATTTTGGTATAATAGCCATCCCGGAAAGCGGCTTGATAAGCTTAGTAAGTGTGAATCTTACTTGAAATTTGCTCGTTGAAGGACTACATTCTCGTTGAGAAGAATAGGTTAATCCGGAAATCAGCAGTTCACGGTTCTTTGCATGTTCTGTGATAGCCGTCAGACTTGTCCTATTGCAGAGTCCAGAGAAGAGGAAAAACTCGATGCTAGGGCTTCCGGTCTGTTGTTTACATGGTTTGCGTGGGCTGGGGTGTTATGTATGACTGTTAAAGAAACATTCTATTATATTTCAAACTCAATTAATTATATTCATATATATTTATCACGTGATCATATAAAAACAAAATTTTTTTCATCGAGTTCAGATCGATTCTTATGGAAATCAATTTAAATTTAAAAAATTAAGCTCATTATTAAAACTTTTAAATAGTTCATTCAACATTTGCAATCGATTGGCTATAAAACAAATAAAATGACAGGTTATTGTTATGTCATACTACGATTTCATGTCAATTCCGGGGAGAAGACAACTTAAATAAGTGTAATCTGTCATTTTATATAAACAGTCGAATGTCTGTGTATGTATTTGTACGTGTGTTCGTTAAATATGTTGACAAAAGTGTCTTAAATGGTCAGCCATAAATACAACATTGGTTGAGATTTGGTTGGGACTATAACGTCGGCGATGATGACTGTGTAGGCAACATCTATGACAATAGTATCGATCGTGTTATCATCAGAGAGAGAGAGAGAGAGAGAGAGAGAGAGAGAGAGAGATAGAGAGAGGGGGGGGGGCGATAGAGAGAGAGAGAAAAATACTTGTTATAAACTGTAACTAGTAATATAACTTGGTTACTCCTATTCATCATTTTCAATCCTCTCATAATATTCTTCATCATTCAACTTACAATCATCCCATCACATTAACCCTTATCCTCGAGTGGCCTTTGGATTCGATAAAAGGTAATCCATTAGATAAATAAATACAAGGAGGGGTTAAAGTAAAAAAATAAAACGTCTATATATTTCGACAAAGTATTTTTCGACTATTATACCGTTACAAAAATAAAATTAACTTGTCCATAATAACAATAATAATAACAATATTATCGTGAACTATTAATAATAATGATGATGATGATGATAATAATAATAATAATAATAATAATAATTAAGAGGACGTATTTTTACTCAGATTACAGTGAAAACACTGACAACTGACAACAAACACCTGATAACTGATGATGCGTCAGCACCACACGAGTTACAATAATAATTTAATAGGCGAAGTGTACTGGGATATCTGGGTAGACTTGCTGTCACTTAGCACTTCTGAAAGGCATCAGTTGATATCAGTAAACAATAACTATGGACGAATGGTGTCAGAACCTCAAGTGAATAATTATAACAAAATACTCCAGAGAACTGAAAGGAATATGGAATATAAATATAGTCAATATCTTCAGGAAATTCCTCGAATGCGGAAACCCACCAACATAAAGTACGAACGCTAACCAGCAACATTGAAGTTGCAATGAAAATAAAGCGAAAACATAAAAAGAACACCACCAAATGAACCCAAGGGAACTGAATCTGCCAAAAAATTCATAAAGTGCCCCCTACAACAAACAAACGAACACAATATGATAGCACCAGCCTCGGCTGATACCACGCACAATAATCGTGAAGGGGTAAAGGAGGATGGAAAGACCGAGGTAATAGAGCACTAACCAGACCTCCACTGGAAGAGTGCAGAGAGTATTGGGGCCTAGGGGGGGGGGCTTATTGTCACAGAAATCCCCGAGAAAACCCATGGTCGTTGCCAGCAATAAATCAATGGTAAGCAGCTGTTGCGATACCGCAAAGTTATTTGCGGTGGTTCTCGAAAAGAAGTGGAGGGTACTGGAAATCTGGGGACGCGTTTTGTCACTCAGACTCCAGGGAAAATAACCGGTTATTGTCAGTGAGCAATCACTGATGATGCTCTGCGTGAGAACTCCTAGTGAGTTATAAAACAAATTAAAAAAATGATAATAATAATCGGAATTGCCAGACAGCTTAAAAGAATATGAAATATGAATCAATTTACTGTCATACCAATAATTGTAGGAACACTAGGAATAGTTCCGAAAAGACTAAAAAAAGACTAGGAGATATTAAAATCAAAGGAACGATTTAAACCATATACCGGACGATACTGATGAAAACAACCAAAATATTAAAGAAAATCCTCGAGTGCAGAAACCAAGCAATATAACCAATGAAAGCAAACAAAACACAGATAAATTTAAATAGAACAAAATATATAGAAAGGCTATTATACAAAGTGAAACTGAAACTGCCCCCAACCCCCATAATCTGACACTACCCTCGCGCCCTCAAATATACATACACATATGGTAGCACCAGCTTATTTATGCTTGTACCACACAAAATGGTCACAAAAAGGTCAGAAGGCTGGAAAAGTCCAAGGAGAGAGCACTATCCATACCTCCACTGGAAGAGTGTGGAAAGTACTGGAACTTAAAAAAAATTGTTTACGTAAGTTCACCCCAAACAAGGCACAATGCCACGGAGACTTGAATTAGAACAATCCTATAAGCCGGGGTTTGCAACGAGATGCTTATTTACATTACATTTAAATGCATGTTAGTACAGTCAGGGAAACTGGAAGCAGGGAGGGAATCCCAAAGGCTAGCATACAAGGAAAGAAGCTATTAGAGTAGAAAGCTCTCCGGGATCTGGGGACCTCAACAGTGAACTGGTGGGATCTTGATGACTAACGGGTTGATCGGGGGTATTAACATAGAGGGGGTACCAGTGCAGCAAATTCGATGGAGTACATTTCATTAAAGTACTTGTAAAACAAGCACAGCGATGCAACATTGCGACGATAGGAAAGTGGCTGGAGGATGCTTTATAGTGAGGGGCCTATTACTTTAGAGACTCTTTTTTGGTCCCTGTCCAAGAGAGAGAGGCTAGCGTTTGGTGCACCAGCCCATATGTGACAACAATACTCCATGCATCGGCGAATGGTGGCTTTGTAGAGATATAGGAGACTGGCAGGTGTGAGAAGTTATTTTCATCATTTTGTTTTTGCTACAGGTTTACATAGAGTTGACCATGCGTATCACCCCAGTTGTCTGTTTGGTTGGAGCATTGATGTCTCTGACTGTAGATGTTGATGTTTTCTAGCTCGGTAGAGGGAGCCCACCTTCCTTGCAACAACCTTGGCAATGTCTTCTATGTATTTGTTCCAATACATATTACCTGTGAGAGCTTTCAAATTCTAGAGAAAGCCAACGGTTGTGTTCAGCGAGAAATCTATGGTAAACGGTGTTTGCAACAATTGTCGAAAGAGCTCGAGAGTGCTGGAAATCTGGGGAGACTTGTTGTCACTCAGATTCCAGTGAACCCCACTGGTTATTGTCAGTAAGCAATCAATCATAATGACCGTTGTGAAAACTCCTAGTGAGTAAGAAGTAATACAATTATTATTGATAATAATAATAATAATGATAACAATAAACAGCTGTTGCAAGAACGGAAAGTGATATACGACGGGTATCAAAAGTAGCAGAGAGTACGGTACCGGACATCTGGGGGACTTACAGTCACTCGAATTCTAGGGAATATCACCTGTTTTTTTTGCCAGTGAGCGATCACTGTAAATGACTCGTAAGTAAACTACTACTACTACTAATACTACTACTACTACTACTACTAGTACTACTACTACTACTACTAATAATAATACTACTACTACTACTAATACTACTACTACTAATAATAATGATAGAAAAAGAACAAACAATATGAAAGAAAAAACATACAGAAGAATATAACACAAGCCCAAGGGAAATTAAAGTGTCAGAAGTTCAATGAACTGCACCCCCCCCCAAAAAAAACCCGACACGCACACACATCTATACATGCATGTGTTGATATCAGCATCGCCTGGTACCACACATGACAGTCTTGAAGTGTCAAGGAGGATAGAAAAACCGAGGAGGGAGAGCACCAACCAGACCTCCACTGGAAAGGGTGCGGAGAGTACTGGAACCTTGGGGAGGCTTATTGCCATTCAAATTCCAGAGAGGAGCAACGGTCGTTGTTAACGAGAAATCAATGGTAAACAGCTGTTGCGATAATGCAAAATGATTTGCATCGCTTATCGAAAGAAGCGGAGCTTGGTGAAAATTTTGGGAGACTTGTTGTCACTCAGATTTAAGGGAACACTACTTGTTCTTGCCAGTGAGCAATCACTTATAATGACTTGTGTGAAAACTCCAAGTAAGATGATGATCATAATAATAATAATAATAATAATAATAATAATAATAATAATAATAATAATAAAACCAGAAAGGAAGAGTAATAGACTAACTTACCTTCTCGACATGACTGTGGCCATCGTCGCTACCGTCACCTCCTCCTCCGTCATCGTCGTTATTGTCGAGGACGCTGTATTCGTTGTATTTATTGTTATTGTTATATAGGATACTATTGTTGTTGTTGATGTTTTTATTATTGTTATTGTTGTTGTTGTTGTTGTTGTAATAGAGGAGTGAGATGTTTTGCAGCTGCAGGCGATAGCTGTTCAACCTCTGCTGGAATTTGAGCGCTTGCAGTTGCACATTGCCGTGCAGGGTGGCGATTTGTGCGAGCAGCGACTTCTCCCTCTTCATGAAGCGGCTCTGCAGCCGGCGCATCTCCGTCTCCAGCGAGCCGGTCCGTATCTCCTGCTCACCGATTTGGCACTTGAGCGCCTCGACGCACTCGTGGCCCGCCGTGGCACTCCTCTGCAGCAAGACCAGGCCGCAACCGCGCTGGCAGATGCCCACCGGTCGCCAATCGCAGTCGTCTGTCTCGTGGGCCACCAGTTGTCCGAGGCTGACCGTCTGGGGGCAGCCCGGGTTGCGGCAGGAGACGGGTCGGTAAGTGCAGTCCTGAGAATGCGGTACCAGCACGGTTAGGGGCACCACCGACTGGCAGCCGAGCTCTGCAAACTCACATTTCACCTGCATGTCCAAGATGAGCTGACGCAGCGGTAGCACCGCTTCAAGGTCGGCCGGGCAAAGACCGTCGTCGGAGGGACACCTTTTCGGGCAGCAGCCGTGTCTGACGACCCACGGTAATATGCAACCGGAACAGAAGACGTGCCCGCACGGTGTGCGCACGGGATTGTCGAGGACCCCGAGACAAAGTTTACATTTTTTCTCATCTTCAACGTTGCAAACGAATTTTTCTACATCAAAGCCCATTTTATTTTTTTTACTGTTTTTTTTTCAAAAAAATAAACTTTTAAGGAACCGTCTCCACGACTCTTTGATATGTTTAGTATAAGTTCATGTATAAGTTTATGTAAATTGTTTTTAAAGAAAATTAAAGTGGAAGGTCAGTCTGCGTGTGCGTTTGTGTAGATTCAGCGTTTCTCTTTTACACAGATAAATAAACATCCGTAATCACTTTCCAATGCATTCTGAACAGCTCGGCTTTGTTGACGTCGAGGTTTACTGATCTTACACGTCTTTGTGCCCCAATAACTAATTGTTCTACGCACTCAATCATTTACAAACAAGTATCATATTTCAGTATTAAATAACCCCCAAAAGGGTTGATATGCCGTAAGACAGACAAACTGAAACAAACCGTATAGATGATGACACGTTTTTGTTGTTGTTTTGTTTACAGGAAGTTTCGTGTGTGTAGTTTTGTTTCGTTCGGAAAAAAACCCGGCGTTCCGATGCAGTGATTGTCGCAGCTTTTTAAGGATCTTGTCCGAGTTTAAGTAAGCAAAGATCTCGCTCCCGTATGCAATATTATTGACTTGGCGATATATTTTTTTAACCTCCAGCGTAAAATATGTATATATGTATATATTGAAAAGGTTTCTTTGTTTTTTTTTTTAGTTTTTTTTTTACTCTTTCAATCCATTTTGATGACAAGGTACTCCAATTTAGTCAGGTAATCCGGGGGTTAGAGAGAGAACGAGAAAAGTGGGAGAACTATAGCGAGAGAGAGAGAGATAGAGAGAGAGAGAGAGAGAGAGAGAGAGGGAGAGAAACAAAATGCTCAAATAAATTTTACAAATAAACTTTAAAACAAAATAAACATAATTTTAAAAAAATTGGACGTAAATATAAATGAACAATTATAATTTCGTAAATAAGGAAGGATTTCAATAATGAATAAACCTAAAACATATATTAATAAATATAACTATACAAGATCGATTAAAACTTCGATATTAATTATTTTTTTTACTGAAAAAATAAAGAATAATAATAACCACACGCGACTGGTTATTATTATTTCGCTAATAATTTAGCAATGGTTTGGTAATAATATCGTTACTTTTAATAATATTCTGGTTATAGCTTTTTAATGTTTTGGTAATATTCTAGTTGTAGAATCGTAATAGTATAGTAATATTCTAATTATAGATTCTAGTTAAATTTAGTAATGTTTTGGTATGATTCTAGTTAAAGATTTGGAATGTTTTGGTAATATTCTGCTAATAGTTTCGTAATGTGTTGGTAATATTCTAGTTAAAGATTTGTAATGTTTTGATAATATTCTAATTAAAGATTTGTAATGTTTTGGTAATATTCTGCTAATAGTTTCGTAATGTTTTGGTAATATTCTAGTTAAAGATTTGTAATGTTTTGATAATATTCTAATTAAAGATTTGTAATGTTTTGGTAATATTCTGCTAATAGTTTCGTAATGTTTTGGTAATATTCTAGTTAAAGATTTGTAATGTTTTGGTAATATTCTGCTAATAGTTTCGTAATGTTTTGGTAATATTCTAGTGGTAGTTTCGTAATGTTTTGGTAATATTCTGTTAATATTCTGTTAATATTCTTTGGTAAAATATAAAATGTCAATGTTTACGAAGTGTAGGCCAATATATATATATATATATACTAATTTCTGGAGACGCATGTCTCAACAAACAGAGAGCACGTGTCAGATATTTAATAGTTGAAAAAAAAATATGTATGTTTATTTATAGAGAAAGACATATAAATATTTATATATATTTATATCTATCATTCAAAAAATGATGCTGGCAGCTTTCTCATGAAAAAACTTAAGTGTTTTTTTTTTTTATTTAGAGTTGTACCAAAACAAATTTAGAATAATCCAATCCTTAATATTAAAAAATATATATAATAAAATAAAATATAAATAAATAAACAGACAAAAATCACTTATAGTAAAAAAGAGGATTTAGAGAAATTTGGAAAAATAATCCTTCGTTTTTTTTTTCTTCTGTTTTTTTTTTTGTGTTCCTTTTAAATAAGCCAAGGGATTTGAGTCGTAGGTACCGTTAAAACTCCGACAAGTTCGCGAATGATGATACACTGGCCGAGCCCATGAATGAATGGTAGAATGAATGGGTCTGGATGATGGAGTAGTAGTTTAAATACGATATGTAGTAGAAGCGGCCACACCACCAGTAGTAGTAATAGTAGTAGTAGTAGTAGCCGTGCGTAAGAAGCAAAAAGGGAACTGCGTAATATCCGAGAAAGCACGAGGGTTGGGATACGGAGTGCAAGGCTCGGATCGCTCGGTTCCGACGTGTGTCCCTACACGCTCCTGCCGTGTTTTTATTTTTTAATGCAGACCTCCGTGTGTTCAGACCGCGTCCGACTTGCGGCTTCGCATCGACTTCCTTCCAGGTACTGACTGCTATATACGTTATCGCCAAATACCGCGGTCAGTACACAAATAACTATCTGATTTTTGTCCTTCGGGCTTATATCAAGGTGGGATATGGTTAGGTTCTGTCCCAGGAAACCATCCTCCCAAACATTACCTCCTCTGTCAGAGGCGGGTGAATTGGTTTATTGCCGTTCGTCTGAAGGACCCCATTCCGACGGGCTCGATCACTGTGTAGTAACCATCCAGGGTGCGAATTACAGCTTTTGCATGTTTTTCAGGTGCAAACTGATCTATACGTTACCGCTAAATACCGCTATCACTACCTACACGAAATCGTTTTACAAAATATTAAAATTTAAATCCCATAAATAGTTTCGAGTTTTTTTTTATGCCGTTTTTCTTTTTACTAAATTATAATTCATAGTTTTTAAATAAAACTTTTCTAAAAGTTTGGTCATTAAATTGTTAATTTAGCAAATATGTACACTTTCGGAAAGATACATCAATGAAGTAATTACATATATTAATGATTTAATTAATTAATTGATTTAATTGATTTAATTAATTGATTAATTAATACATCAATAATTAATACATTAATGAAGTAATTACAAATATCAAACATTTAATTAATTAATTTATTTGATTTAATTGATTTAATTGATTTAATTTAATTGATTAATTAATACATCACTAATTAATACATCAATGAAGTAATTACATATATCAATGATTTAGTTAATTGATTGATTTAATTGATTGTATTGATTTCATTGATTTAATGTAATTGATTAATTAATACACCAATAATTAATACATCAATGACGTAATTACATATATCAATGATTTAATTAATTAATTGATTTCATTAATTCTATTGATTTAATTTAATTGATTAATTAATACATCAATAATTAATACATCAATGAAGTAATTAATAGAATTGATCAGTCGTCTTACGAGATGTTTGAATTTAAATCGCAGAAATACATTCGATATTTTTAAATCCTAGATTTATAAATAACTAAAACAATATCCGTTCAAGGACGGGTAATATCAATACTCTGAACAGAATAGTTTTGTACAACTTTAATATTCCCTTACGAAGATTAGAATGAAGATATAATCATATTAAACCTAATGTCTAGAATCCTCATTCCAATTTTGGTCAACATCTATTATATGTTTTTGCTTCTAGAAACTGTCTAAAATTTAAGGCTTAAGCTTAAAGGAGAGTAGAAAGTAGACATTGTGTTTACTTTCGGTAGCCTCGTAACTCTTGCGTCCCTTATTTTGTCCTTTAGTCCTCACATTCCATGACTAATGTTTCTGTCAAAGGGGAACTAATGGCTGTTTTCTTGCTCGGAATCTATCCATTAAATAATTATCGTTGGCTATTTTTTTTAATTTTGAAGTAGTATTCTTTTAGCTATTTACATGAAGTGGCTTCATGCCTTGTCTGGAGCGATTTCCATTAAAAAACTTAAGAAGGAATTTAAATTCCGGGCATCTTGCTTAATTAGTTTCTAATGAATATACATCAAATGCAATACAAATCTGAAATATTTGAATTTTCAAATGGGACGCCGTGCTCGCTAAAACCCTTAAACATACCCCCCAAAAATAACATTTGAGGAATATTTATTAATCGATGTCTTAAATACCTATCGTTAAAATTTCACAAAAATTAGACGCATCTAAATTTTTAGGAGTGAACTTCCACCCCCTTTTTAAACCTTTGCATAAAACTAAATTATACTAAATAGACTTTTAGGTCACTTAAAATCTCCCTTTCATTACAAGAACGAAATAGTCGTATCATACCCATAGTCGAAATTCAGTGACCACCTTTAGAAAGCGGTAACAACCTGATAGATAAATAAAATAAAGATCTCTTGGTAGGAAATGATACTTATATTTAGAAATTTAAATGTAAAAACCAACCAAAAGAAATACATGTCTTGCTCGCTTTAACTACTATATTCCGTTATACATTATTTTTTATTCGAACTTTCAGGGTGTTATCTTTTTGTAAAGGTTTGGTAGTTTGGTAGTTTTGTTTTACGGCATATCAACCCTTTTTGGGTTATTTAATGCCGAATCTGGTCTTGTTTTCTTCTCTTTTTTGTTTCTTTCCCCTTTTAATATCTGTTTCTATTTAACCCATAGTTGGGACCCTAACAGGTACTACCACTCCGGGTCAGGGTGGACCTGGGAGCAATGGTAATTAAGAGGAGGCTCCACATTCCCCAAAGTCCGTAAGCCGGATCTCACCATCGGATGTAGTTTAAGGTCATATCCAGGACCGGGAGTAGGGTAGGAAAAATAAAAATAAAAAGGGGAGGGAGAAAGGGAGAGGGGCTGTTGTTTTTGTTTTTGGTTTTGTAGAACATAATTAAGTTTTACAAAAAAAAAAAAAAAAAAAAAAAAACGTCAATGTAGGTGAATTTCGTCTCAGGGAGCCACAGGGCAGCCTGATCTGGTATCACCAGTTTTTGTAAAGGTGGTCACTGAGTTTCGACTATGAGTATAATATAACGTATTTCGTCCTTGAAATGAAGGGGAGGGGACAACGTATATTTAAAAAAAAAAATCAAATAAATACTTTATATTATCATTCATTGATTATTTAATACATACTAAAGATTACCTACTTCTGCAGTTTACGGACCGTGCTATTTTTTAGATAGGATTTTCAAGTTAAATTCAATTTTTACAGTATCTTTTGTTTATTAAATTGCAAGGTGAAAAAGTACAGAATAGTTAACAAAGTTCCCTTCTCTAAAGAATGGGTTTCTAAATAATTACGTTATTATTAATTTGTGTTATTTTCATTCGAACCTTATATTATGTTATATTTTTGTAAATGTTGTCACTGAGTGGTGACTATGGGTATAATAAGACGTATTTCGTCCTTGAAATTAAGAGGCCAGTAACGTGTGTGTGTGTGTGTGTGTATGTGTGTGTGTATGTGTGTGTGTGTATGTGTGTGTGTGTGTGTGTGGGGGGGTGTATGTGTGTGTGTATGTGTGTGTATGTGTGTGTGTGTGTGTGTGTGTATGTGTGTGTGTATGTGTGTGTGTGTGAATACGAATAAACATGATTAGTAACATTTAACTAAAACTTCATTAATTAATAATTTATTAAGTCATTAGTTTAAATAATAAATAAAAAAGGAATGAATAAATTTATGTTTAAAAAAATCAAATTGTAAAAAAAAACGGAATTCGTTTCTGCCTTTAGCTTATCATTATTTATTAATTTAAGAGTAAGGAAAAACTCGAATATATTTATGTGATTTAAATTTTATCATTTCGTTAAACACACGATCAATTTTATTGCGAAACTTAGTTTTTTTTTCTAATCACATATATTCCTCCATTGAATGATCTGTCAAAAATGTAAATACTTTTCTGAAATTAATTGATTAAGAGAAAAGAAAATTCGGTGTGGGTTAGCAAATTATAAATAAAAGTTAATAAACACCCGGGCAATACCGGGTATACACACATCGTTTTATTAAAAATAAAAATATGAACTGTAGCTACCGGGCGTTGCCTTAAATGCAGCGAAATCATTTTAGTTTTCAAATGTTATTTGTTTGCACTTGTCAAACTTATACGGAAAAAGAAATAACATTTTAGTTCTAAGGTAGACAACTTCTATTATATTATTCAATTAAAATATTACTTATCCTCCTTGCTGATCAGCAAGGAGGATAAGTAATATTTTAATAAGAGATTATATAAAAATGTTTCATATCGGGAGTCGTCGGGACCAGACTATGTAATTTAAAAAAAATGGTTTGTAGTAAAGTTCGTTATAATATTGACAATAAAATGCTGCAGCGATAACAAATGAAAATGTGCTAGTCAGAAGCCAAGTTGATTTGTCAGCTTAAATTCTATTGGGGTCTGACTTTGAAAAACCGACAAGACAAGTTCATATGTTAGATATACTTTCTTGCTTAAATGCTACAACATTTCATTAAACTTGAATAATTTGTTGATTTTAAGTGAGTGGGTACAGTTTAAACTCGGCACAAGACTTATGTGCTATTGAGGTATATTTAGAGAATAATAATCAGAATATATATATATATATATATATATATATATATATATATATATATATATATATATATATATATATATATATATATATATATATCTCGCCTGACAATGTTGTTCTACAACGAAAGCTTGCAAAAAAAAAAATGATTTTTTCATTTAAATTGCACGATGTGTTGATTTTCAAAAATATTTCACTTAAACATACAGGTAAGCATAAATATATTGATTAGCTTTCTCTCTCTATCTCTCTTTCTCTCTCTCCCCCTCTCTGTGTGTATATATATATATATATATATATATATATATATATATATAGTAAGTTATGAAGATATATTTATGACAATTAAGCTACACAAATGCGTCCGTGTTTCATCACTGTAGAGAATCATCAGACTAATATATATATATATATATATATATATATATATATATATATATATATATATATATATATATATATATATTTATACTTAATATTAAAGTGTTTTTTTCAGCTACAGACGACGTGGTTTCGGGCTCTCTAATCCTCATCAGTGTGGAAGTGGCGGTTGAAGGCGATCGCATGGGCTCGAACGTAGTTCGTAGAATCAGGCTGCCAGAAATCGATAGACAGTAATTGAAATGAATATACACTTTCCCGGGAAACAGGGGCGTGACTTATCGTCTACAGTCTTCAACGGTCGAGCGGAATTAGCTTATCACAGAAATGACAACAAACTTTTCAATTTCAAACAGGGCTCTAATTTTAAGTGTATTTGACTTTTAATTTTACGTTCCATACAATAGTGACATCAGATGAAATAAAAAGAAATACTTTTTCACATTGACATTTGTCAACGAGGCGATCCCATCTTTTAAAAAAAAGAGGTGGAAGGTGATAACGTAGTACGAGCATTGAATTGCTTTAGCGTATTAAATAGATATTTGCTTTCGTGTATGATGATTTTAGACTCGTCCAACAAGCATGCCTCTCACTGACATTATTTATCTTCTTCCCACAAGGTAAGATGTGACGCAAGGTCGAGAAAGTGGGGAAAAACCAGTACTCGAGAATTTGAGCACTCTGGCTATTTAAAAATTGCCTGGGCAGTCCCATCGGCATTCCCCGGTAGGGGCACCTCAGGCGATTAGCAATAAACTAACCCCCTCTCAAAGGGTGAGAAGGCAAAGCCTGGGAGGGTCCACCTCCTAGAACTGCACAGGACGGACAACCGATAGACCGGCGTAAATCCAGATCCGAAGGCCCGGACAATACCGGTCTATAGGGTTGGGTAAAAACCACTGACATTTTCATTCCTGTTCAGCCATAAGAGTCTAGCAATTCCCGTGCTAAGATTGTAGTAACAGACTGCTTGCACAACACTATAGCAACTATCATCGACAGTACTACGAAACCCAGAGACCAGTAAATGTGGTCTATCCAGATTAGTATTAAGACCGGTGTTAGTTCCGTGCTTTCCTTCTCCTAGCGGAATACCTTAACACATGCTTTAAAGTTCCTCACTTCTAGTGCGTTACCACGCGAAATATTTCTAGACTGGTATAATATTCTTATACATACACATGACATAAGTAAATAGACGGGATTGCCAGAGTTCTAAGGGGGTCGTATTGTGGGTCACTCTGAATGTATATTTAGTCAGAATGGATAATCGCAAATCTCAGTGTTTTGTTTTATGGAAATCGCTCCAGACAAGGCATGACGCCACTTGATGAGCTAACAAGAACAAATATGATTATTTCACTTTCCACTGTTAATCGAGTGATTGTCTACTAGCAAGAGGTGTCTATTGATAATATAGTCGTCTCCGTGGTTGTGTTTTAGACGAAAAAAGTATCAAATAAGCGGCAAGGCTTAAGGGCACTCAGCAACGAGACATTAGGACGGATTTTAAACTACTGATAATAATAATAATTTATTTTATGGAAATTGCTCCAGACAAGGTATGAAGCCACTTGATGTAAGGAGCTAAAAAAAAAATATTCAAGTTCAAAAACATCCAACGATATGTGCTAAGTGGATAGATCCCGACTCAGAAAACAGTAATTCTCCCTTTGTCAGAAACATCGCATATGGACTGTGAGGACTAAAAGACAACATAAGGGAAGCTAGAGTCACGGGGCTTCCGAAAATTAAAACAAGGTCCACTTTCTACTCTTCTAAGTATAAACATATCCCCATTATTTTTCCTGATAAAGACTTTTAAGTTGAAAATTTGGATTTAAACAAATAATATATTTATTAAAAAGAAATTGCATCGTGTTCGATATCTAACTGTTTTAAATTTTCAATATATTTATGCTTCTAACGGTAGTTACATTAAACTTTTTATATATCTCCATTTCGTTTTTGTTTTGTTTCAGATATATCCTATAGAAGGACAAGGAATTGGTAGATTTCCTTTTTTATTAACAAAACATGCTTACCATTCTAAAGTCCAATTCAGCAAAGAAGGAAAGGGATGCTTATCACTTCTTTCAGATCAACTACGTTACATTTGGCAGGAGTTTTCGTTATTAATAATTATAAAGGTGTCTATTTACTTCTTTCATGTCTATGTAAATATAAACGAGGTGGGTCTGAAAAGTAACGGGACTGGGTATGCTGTATGAGATACTATTTATCTCCTCCCAACTCGGGAAAGAGGTGATACAAGGTCGGAAGGTTGGATTGAAAGCCAGTGCACTGTGCTACAAAAAATGCCTGATCAGCTCCGTCAGTATTCATCGATGGGGGCGCCTTAGGCGATTTACAATAAACCAATCCCTTCTCAACGAGAGAAAGTAAAACCTGTGAAGGTGTGCTTCCTATAACTGCACAGGGGAAAAGGCGACCTACCTAAAATGGACTGATTGTTGAGGACGTACTTTCCACTTGGTATGAGAAACAACACAACCTTAAGGTCAAGTGACCATGCGGGTGAGCTATGGGCGAAAGAGGGATAAGTTTGTTAATATCCTTCTATTTAACTGTCTGCTCCACGAGGGCTGGATGTTTACACGATGTCGACATTCATGTGAAGTGTGGTCATTATTAAATGTCATAAGTGAGTTATGTAATAACAACTGATCGAATCCCTGCGCTCTAAATGGGTAGTTATCAGTCCAAAAAGGATTTGTAGGGTAATATATCTATCTATCTATCTATCTATCTATCTATCTATCTATCTATCTATCTATCTATATGTCTATCTATCTATCTATCTATCTATCTATCTATCTATCTATCTATCTATCTATCTATCTATCTATCTATAGAGATAGATAGATAGATAGATAGATAGATAGATAGATAGATAGATAGATAGATAGATATACACTACACTGTGATATCTTTATGATATTCTGGGAGTGAATAACTGTAACCTTAGTTAGTTGAAAACATTGCATTTCTTTCTTTAAATTCTTATCGTTTTTCACCACGACAATGAACCTGTTCCTAAGGCTTCAAGAACCCGAACGTTCTTCGCAAGAACATCACTTTAATATGGTAGCGATATTGGATGCGAAACTATTTTTAATAGTTTTAAAAACGGAATTCTCCACATAAAGTTGAATAATTAAGGAAATTAAATTTCCTATTAGAGAGTACGTTAGAGGTTAGGTTGACGTGTACCGGAAGATGTGTTATCGGCGGAAGTACGTGGCAGAGAAGCGAGATCAATTCTTTTTCTTGAGTGTTCAGCTTAAAGAGGAATAGACGTCATTTTTTCAAGACTTTTTCAACACCTCACAGGGGTTGACCGAGAAGATTCAGTTCATCTAGGAGTACTTAGTGTAACTGTTAAACCAAATACCAGAGGAAGTAATGGAGTTAAATGTTGCTCCTTGTATGTGTAGCATTCCTGCAACTGCAAGGGAAGAGCGGAAGACACAGAAACATCTGCTACAACATCAACACTAAGGCAACCTTTAAAACTAGATGTGACAACCGGTTGAGTAACTACTTAAAACGTGTCAACAAAAAAACAGCCGTTTTCTGTCACCAGAAGATTGCAGACCATCAAGTTGAGTCGTAAGGATTCCCTCTTATTAGTGTCACGTAACGTTACAATAGAACACATCACATGTGACGTCTTCAAATTCTGGCGAGATGTTACATCACTACAACTAATACACCTGTGGAGGGTATACATCGACCTTTACACCTCTCTAATAGGTGAAGTAGTCGAGTAGATTAGACTCTAAAAACCTAGGTAGTAAAAACTGGGAGTATATACAGAGACACGACAGAAGTAAATAGATCACTTTATTTTCATTAATAATAGAAACTACTGTCCGAGGGTCCTGATAGACCTAGGTAAGATTATATTGATTATTTACGTTCTCTTGATAAATTAGAAAATCACTTGGTTAATAGTGGAAAGTGGAACACCGAGGTTTGCAGTGATTTTACCGTAATTAAGTCTACCTTTAAATTGACCTATGATATGGCTCTGATAATTATGATGCTGCTTTGTAAACTGTGATATATGATTGATATATTTATATCTAAAACAGAAAAAAATGATAATTTCTATAAAATATATTGACGTTTTGAACTTTTTATTTCTGTGTTGTACGTCTCCGAGTGCTGACCGTCGATGAAAGAAGACTATCAAGCATGGAGACAAATATGTTGCCTTGGACTTCGGGTCTGACGAGACTTAACTTAATTTGAAGTTTTTCCCATCTCAGGCAAAGTGAGTAAAACTCCGCTGCGTTGGTATAGACATTAATATACACTAACGACGACACTATCGCGAGAATATGATTTTGTTAAATAGTAAAGGTGGGTTAATGGAAAGGTTACGCATCGGAGAGAGTTGTACCGAACTGAACTTACGTAATTTCCGAGCGGAGCCCCTCCTCCTTTTCGTTTTCCTTTTTCTATGCCTTAGCCGAGAATACTTGAACGAGGGAAGACGTGTTTGCGTGTTGTCTCCAGTTTTTGGGTCGGCTGGCAAACAACGACTGATGTAGTTAAAACTATTTATCCCATCTCCTCCTCCCCTCTCCCTCTCTCTATCTCTGTATCTCCCTCTTTCTCTTTCGGTGTCTCTCTCGTACGCGTGCAATATGATGTGCTGCCCTTCAAAATAAACCGTTGTTCATAAACTAACCAACGAATGTTGAAGTGTTGTGTATTCAATTTTACTCTCAGCGAGAACGCCCCTCCCCTATGGGGACGATTGGGAACAAAGGACTTCAGTCATAAGAGGAGCGGAAAACATGAGGTAGGATTTACTTGTGCTGTTGTGAGTAGTGATTGCATTGATAACAACCCAGGTATTTTATTTAGTAGTGACTTGTGAGATATTAATACCCCCCCGGGAGGGGAGGTAATGTAACAATTTTATATAGATGTCCCTGTGAAAAGGCTGAAGGGTGGCCGAAATAACCTCTTACCCTAACCCTTTACCCGAGAATAATATCGCCAAATTTTCCGACTTCATTCTGACCAAATCTTTGACCATGTAGGGAATCTAGTACGAGCTCCACTTCACGGGATAAACACAGAAAATGACGATTAATTGTTCAAATTTTAAACTTGCATGATATACTGAGAGCTATACCAAGGGATATTCCGTGAGATATACCGAGAGATATACTGCGAGAGATACCAAGATATATACCGAAATATATACCAAGAGATACATCGAAAGATATACCGAGAGATATACTGAGAGACATACCAAGAGATATACGGAGAGATATTCAGAGATATATACTAAGAGATAACGGAGACAGAGGACACGTACGAATAAATGTTTTGCGTATTAATTGATAACGAGACACGTTCTCGTCTTTCGTCATTAACGATTTCTTTGCAAACATTTTTCTATTTTTATCTCCCCTCTCAGAGGTTTACGCCTTTCAGAAAAAGGATTCCATTCATTTTTTTTCTAAATTCTTAACATTTCTTTAGAGACGACACTTTCAGACAATTTTAAGTGGGAGTCTTTTTTTTTTATTCTTAGATATGTCAAATCTTTGTCCGATGATCTCTTTGTTGGTTGATCCGTCAAACTTAAATTTAGTCTGTCACGTTAAAGTTAGAAATAGTGTTTTGCTCTAATAAGCGCGCCGATTTGACAGTCGCATTTTAAGAATATCTGATCTTATGTTTCGGAATCTTTGAGTTGAGGATTCATAATTTACATTATTATAAGATTTATTCAGACTACTATTATCATCTTGCTCGTTATTCTCACAACGTTTCGGCCGATGTAACTTCCGGCCTTATCTCGTTTTATTCAATTCACCAGGAGGTTAGTCACAAGGTCATGTGAGGGGTTGAAAAGCCATCACACTAGAATTATCGAAATCTGGCCCACAAAAATGCCTGAGTAGTCCCGTCGGCATTCCCCGGTAGAGGTGCATCATGCGATTAGCAATAAACTAACCCCTTCTCAGACAAGGTAAAGCCTGGAAAAGTTGACCCCCTGAGACTGAACAGAACAATACCTCAGCCCGACAGAGCAGGGTCACAAGGAACAACAACTGCCCACTTTTTGTCGGATTGATTGTCGATGACGTATCCCGACTGGTACGCACACCTAAATAAATTGATTGTTAGATTTCGGATGTTTGGGTGTATTTTTCTGAAAAAAATCAGATTTTATCCACGTACTAAAGAATGTTTCGAAACGTGCGTAAAAATAATTTTTAATGATTCTTACTTCTGAAACTTGATTTAAATGTCATTATAAATCTATAAACTCTTATATAGCAAGCCTTATTTGATGAACTAAGCAATATTGAGCTTTCCCATATCTTTGCAAGTTGGATGCATTCAGAAATAAGTTAAAGCGAGATGTTCTAAACTAGTTTTAAATACACTATATACATTCTTATATAATTTATATCCCATCTCTGTAAATAAATAACTCGGGAACCGTCTGTCTGGACTCTAACTCAATCGTTTTATGTTAACCACGCTCGGATTCCATTTTATGGCTCTGGGACACACTCGTTAATTCTCCGTTGCTTTCAGTTCTGCTGCTGCTACTGCTGTTTATCACCATATATATATATATATATATATATATATATATATATATATATATATATATATATATATATATATAGTGAATGCTTTTATTCGAACATGTACAAGGTCTACTACACTGGCATGTCGACGTTATCGATCTACAGATATCAAGAGCTGAGGTCTCATCAGACAGAAAGTTTTTTTGTGATCCAACCAGGTCGGTGAAGTCCTAGTCGGATCACAAAAAAACTTTCTGCCTGATGAGACCTCAGCTCTTGATAGCTGTAGATCGATAACATCGACATGCCAGTGTAGCAGACCTTGTACATGTTCGAATAAAAGCATTCACAATACAGCTCTATATCTTTATTTAGCACTCTTTTTTAAGCCCAGTTTGATTCCCTTTGGATTTCTACCCTGTGGATTCTTACTCTACCTGGATTACTATATATATATATATATATATATATATATATATATATATAAATTGATGGCATTGTTACGGGATTCTCTATAAAGCGCATCTCTGAGTTTATTTTAATACCACTCCATGGCTATTCTAATTTTCTTTGCGGTCTATTTCTTTCTCTGCATGGCCTTTGGTTTATGCTTATCATATTTATTTATCTGTATTTGATGTGTTTCATTTTGATACCCGAAATGAAATGGGCCAACATTCGCAGGTACCGACGTTCAAATCTTTAATCTGAGCTCCACGGCTTTTGTATTGGTGTATTGTCATTTTTCTTATGGTTTGGTTCATGTATCTGTCAACACCAACCCCAGGCTTATTTTACCTGTGATTCTGTCACATGGATAGTGTTTATCGATCCTATATATATATAGAAATAAAAGTGGACTATCACATACATTGTACGTGTTAGATGTTCAAGATAAGAATAGTGATCTGTATTTGTTCCAATGGTCTATAACTCGGAAACCAAGCGTTTCCACGCCAATATACGTATTTAGAACATACTTCAAATTTATGCTCCCGATTGTCGTTGCATCCTTTATATAGTAATAAGTAGCAAGATTACACATATGAATAAGATTAGGTTTGAAGCCCACAAAATACACGTAGCGCAATGGATAAATATGTTTACTAACAATCGGTTCTAAGTGACAGCTTTCTGGAGGCTATAATATTTTAAGAATATTTAAACGTGGATCGGTACGACAATGTAAGGGAGGTAATTTAACTCTCTCACAACACCCAGGTGAATGTTCTCCGTAGATAAGTTAATAAACCTAGTCTCTATCGTCAAAAAAAAAAAAAAAAAAAATATCAATGCATATGCATTGATACTTAACACGTTGTTATGGTAATCGACCCTATTACGTCACTACGCGGTCTTTTCCGGATACTACGAATAACGATAATGGCGGTAACAGACAGAGTCGTTATGATCGAACAAGAAGTCGTCTCTGGCAAACCATTACTTCTGTACCTTCTGTAAATAAATACTCTTGTTAACCCTACCTCCTTGTAGTCTTATTGTTTTTCGGGCCCTTTTAAGGCCACAACATACTTCTACCCGGTCATGTCTGACGGAACGAGAACAATCCCCCCCCCCTTGATTAAATAAGGGGTTCAGTTCGAAATTTCGAAGTTCAACATTAACATTTCCGAGTTCAAAAGGATGCGCTTTAAGAAGGCCGGAGGTCACATCGGCCGAAACGTTTTGAAAATAATAACCAGAATGTGAATAGTCGTCCAAATAATACGAATGATATACAAACATATCTGATCTTATTTTGTTGTGTTCAAGCCTCTCTACGACCGAAATCTCGACGCATAAGACCAAATATTTTTAATATGCGTTCGTTCAATCTCCGCATTCAGCGGTGCAACCCCTATTTCTAATTTTAGCGTGACAGACTAATTTTAAGCTTGACAGACCGACAGATTAAAAGATAGTCGACCAGAGATTTAAAAAAATATTTTTTATTTTATTCACTCCAAACAAGGCAGGTTGGCATTGAGACATAAGGGCTACTGTGGTTAGGGGTCAGATTTATAAGGTACATCCTAAGTTGTGGAGTCATGCAGCAAGATGTTTGTTCACATTACATTTAAATTATTCATGTTAGTACAGTCGGGGAAACAGTAAGCTGGGAGGGCATTCCAAAGAAAATCGCTCGAAGGAATGAAGCTATCAGAGTAGAAAGTTTTCGGCCATCTGGGGACATCTACAGTGAAAGGGTGGGATTTAGCTTCTAGTCGGGTTGGCGGGGGTATTCACGTTGAGGGTTTACAGTTGCAATAGGTTGGAGCATATTCCGTGGAAGTATTTGTGAAACAAACACATTTTTTTTAGCAAAGTGCAGTATCTGTTCTGATACAACACTTCATCTTTTCTGCCCTCGGTCAGTGAAGGAGAAACCCTTTTAGACTAAGTCAATTTTTACTTTTGTTCCGATCCAGAGTGCTCGTTTTGGGGGAGCTGGATTTTTCCCACATTAAAGAGCGACCTTGTGCTTATCTGCTCTAGCAAGCAGGGATGCAACATTGTGGCGATAGGACAGAGGCTGAAGTTTGGCAGACAGTGCGGGATCTGGTATGACGCATATAACAAACAAATAAACTGCTCAAGTTTGCGATAGTTTTTCTATCAGGGAAGCTCTGCCTGTCGGCCCTTGGAGTTCTCTTATATAAATAGTGATTATGTCCGTCTGTCAGTCACAATTATGTTAAACGCAATACATACATTGCAGAATTTGTCCCATTTCTAAATATAAGAGATCTAAACTACTTTTAGAAATGGAGAATATTGAAATAATAGAAAATAATAAATTTCCAAGAAATAAAGTAGATGCCATATTTGAAAATCGAAACCGAACCCTTGCGATCTTCAGTCTGAACTTCTACCAACTGAGCTATTTGGACTTTCTTATAAACAGAACTTAAAATATTACCGTAACAAGATAATTATAGCTTGGGCGTGATGTCACAGATTCATGACTTACGTCATGTTTCAAAAGATGAATTCAAAAATAAACGATAATAGAAATAAAACAATAGAAAACACATTATAAATTCCGTTGGAAATTATTTTAATGGGTACAACTATTTTTGGCTTTAGCTACGTATTGGTGCTAAAAGCAATTTAATATTTAATATATAATTGATTTTCGGCTGTAAGACCCATAATTCTAAACACATCTTAATAATATCTTTTCCTGTTAGATCCGTCCTCGCATCGGAAGGAGAGGCTTCGTCTGTCGGTTGGTCGGTATGTCGGTGTGATACGCTTCAGTTTCAAAAACGATTTCCATAGCGACGCGTGCAGATCGAATGAAAGCATCGCATGAAAGTCTCCGTTCGTGTTTATTTATTTGTTCGAACTTTCGCTTTCTTTTGTATTTCGTTTACGGTTGGAAAAGCGAGCGTTTCACACACGCCATCTTGAATCGGAATCAAGTCTCAACTGCGTGTGCGTCTGTCTATCAGGTTGGGGTCATGTGCGCCGTTGTGCGCGTGTGTGAGTTTTCACATGCAGGCGTTTTTACAAAGTTTCACTCATTTGAACATACGACACCATCGAGGTTAAAAGAAATAGATATGCATGAAAAAAAATAAAAATAAGTTCAGAGGTGTGTACACACACACACACAAACACATGCGCGTGCGATTACAGTAACCGTGACCTTGGTTCGAACAGACATATGTGTATATATATATATATATATGTGGGTATATTATTAAAAATAACCGACAACTCGTGTCTGGATATTTTTGTAAATACCTGGAGTGAGTTTATAGTTCATTTTGGTGGGAAAATTTTAATTAACTATAAACTCACTCCAGGTCTTTACCTGATTGACATTATTCCCACTGAAGATGGACCCAGATGGGCCAGAAAGTACTTTGGACCTAAAAGAAAATTACGGCAGATTCATCAGTCAATTCTCATCCGAGATTAGGACTGTAATCCGGAAAATGGAAGGGATCCATACAAACATATCCAGACATGAGTTGTCGGTTATTTTTAATAATACGTGCCTTAGAGAAAAAATGCTGCCCCGATACACACACACACACACACACACACACACACACACACACACACACACACACACACATATATATATATATATATATATATATATATATATATATATATATATATAAGGAGAGAGAGAGAGAGAGATAGATAGATAGATAGATAGATAGATAGATAGATAGATAGAAGGATGAAAAGGAATTAGAAAAGCGACGGAGGCTCATCCTTCTATCTATCTATCTATCTGCTCTATCCGGTATATTGAGCTGTATACTTTTCACAATAGGTTTTACCTTTCCTAAAAGTTCGCTTTTAGTTCTCTACTTTATATATATATATATATATATATATATATATATATATATATATATATATATATTGATATACATATATATATATATTGATATATATCTATATATATTGATATATATTGATATATATATATATATATATTGATATATATATATATATATATATATATATATATTATATATTACATATATTATCTATTATATATATTATATTGACGATGCATTTGTCTGATACTAGCGCCATATGCCAACACTTAACTAACGACCATTTCTTGCCCCCGATCGGAATTCAGAAAACTCTTAGTAGAAAATACCAAAATCCTAGAATATATTACTAACAAACAAAAACTCCATATATTAGAAACCCTATGAATAAAAACACAAACAAAAAATCGTAATTAACAGAATTAACTTTAATACCAGTAAAAACATACTTAAATGTCTATAATTCTAACTATAGTTTCGTACTTATTACATAATCTCCGCCTAAACCATCTATAATACTAACGCATGGTATGTACCTGATTATCCTCATTCCCTTGAAGATTGACCCGAATGGGTCTGAAAGTACTTTGGACACAAATCAAAACTGTGGCAGATTCATCGGTTAATCCCCCCCTCCCCTGAAACTAAGATTCTGATTCGGAGTATTGAAAGGATCTACCAAAGGATATCCAAACATAAGTTGTCTGTTATATTCAACAATACTTGCCTGCAAGAAAATATACTGCCTATATATATATATATATATATATATATATATATATATATATATATATATATATATACTTCTACTTTTTAGTATGAACATCTAAAAGAAATGACAGACTTTTCGCCTTGGGATATCTTAGTTTTTTAATAACTACAGATCGAAACATAGCCAGGTTAGTGTCGCGGCCTTTGTACATTTCTGTATGAATAAAAATATTATAGATATAGTTATTGGTCGTGGATAACAATTGTATCTATAAATAAACAAATTAAAGGTGTTTTGCACCACTTTTACGTCCCCTTACGAGGATTACAATCAATATATAATGATAGTAAACTTTATGTTTCGAATCTTTATTCTAATTTTGATCAAAATCCATTGTACGATTTTGATTCTGGAAAATGCCATAAATTTCAGGCTTAAGCTTGAGAAAGAAATTGAACTTCAGGGAATCTTACTTAATTGGTATTTCATTTCTGTGGATGAAATTCAATGCAACTCTGATATATTTGAATTTCTAAATCGAGGGTTAAAGCCATAATATGTCCCCTAGAAAACCATTCTAAGAAACTGAACTTTGGGGAAAATCTATTAATTGATGTGATGTGATGTCTAATAGATATTATTAAAACATCACATACATCTGATATATCTAAATTTCACGAAAGGCTCCCGCCTTTTTTTTTACTTACTTTACATAAAAGTAAATTAAACGAAATATAGCCCACAATTTGACCCATTACGCTTGTTAGCTGTGTTAACAATTCGTAATGATAGTTAATTATTTTACGAACGAATCCTGTATGTACAAATAAATAAATAATATGTATTAATGAATCACCACTTATCAAGGCCAAAGCTACTCGAGGATGAGTTTATTGTGATGATGCGTATGTATTTACTTGCTTTCCAAGGCAGCAAGATTTATCTCTCGCGGGGGTATACGAGCTGATACACTATAACCATAAACGAACCCGATGGCATTCTCCGGTAAGGGCGCTTCAGGCGATCAGCAATAAATCAGTCTCGACTTCTGAATAAAAAGGTATTACTTAGGAATGTGAACATTCTAGGGCCAAGCCGACTGCATTCTCCGGTAAGGGCGCTTCAGGCGATATGAAATAAACCAACCCGACTTCCGAATATGGAGGTATTATTTGGGATGGTGAAGCTCCTAGAGCCAAACAATACTTCACTTTGACAAAAACGGATCTTCCGAGGGTACTTATATAAAAATTGCCATTAAAAGACCCGACGGCATTCTCTGGTAAGGGCGGTTCTGGCGATCGGCAATATACCAACTCCGATTCTGAATAAGGAGGCACTGCTTGTGAAGATACACCTCTTGGACCAAGCCGGACAATACTCGACTTTGACCCAAACGGATCCCTATGAAGATAGCTTACGGGCTGATATATAAGAAAAAACATTTAAAGACCCGACAGCATTCTCCGGTAGGGGGTGCTTCATGCGAGCGACAATAAACAAGCGC
Organism: Sepiola atlantica; assembly: GCA_963556195.1. Classification (NCBI taxonomy): domain Eukaryota; kingdom Metazoa; phylum Mollusca; class Cephalopoda; order Sepiida; family Sepiolidae; genus Sepiola; species Sepiola atlantica. The sequence goes on from OY744539.1 coordinate 21,332,227, forward strand.
CGACTTCCGAATAAGGAGGTAATGCTTGGGTGGGTGACGCTCCTAGGACTAAGCCGAACAATATTTATTTTTGACAAAAATTAAATCTCCAGGGGGGGGGGGTATACGAGCTGATACAATAATAGTCGTGAAAGGACACGACGGCATTCTCCGGTAGGGAGCGCTTCATGCGATCGGCAAGAAACCAACCCGACTTCCTAAAAAGGAGGTAATGCTTGGGAAAATGAAGCTGCTCGGGACAAGCCAGACAATACTTAACTTTAACAAAAATGGTTCTCTCGATGTGGCGTATCGGCTGATACAAATATAACCCTAACCCTAACCCTAACCCTAACCCTAACCATAACCATAACCCGACGGCATAAACCGATAGTATTCCATTCTGACGATCGGAAATAAACCAACCCCAACTTCCGAATAAAGAGGCATTGTATTGGAAGAAGAACATCATAGAACCAAGCCGGACAATACCGCACTTTGACAAAGACGGGTCTAGTGATTCCAGGTCAATCCCTAGGTTGTCTGAATGATTGTCAAGGTATGGGAAGGCTGAGTAGAACCGGAAGTGTATTACATCTGTAGGTCTACCGATGAACGTGGCATTTAAAATTGAAAGATGGCCGGCCAAAGTTCATTCTCCACTCTATAATAAAGCCCAATGTGTTTTCATTTGTTTATTGATATATACATATAAATCTGCCCCATCACACATAAGCTAGCGGGTTTAAACTACGGGACGAAACGATTTTTTAGAACTTAGGGGAAGGGAGAAAGCAAATAGCAAGTACGACAAGTCTCGCCGTCTAAATAAAATCGGAAAAAAATACTTCACTCTATTTTTATAATGAAACGTTTTCTTTCTTTTTTCTATACCGACTGATACGTTCTTTACTTTTCGTTTCTCTTTATACTTTCCAGATTTAGACACTTTCTCCATTATTATATCTGTTTCTAACTTAACCAATTGAGTCGTTATTTTAGATGAATATGAATACAAGTGCGAACACTAGCGAAGCATAATCTTTTCTCGATCGTTTTTGACGGAGGGTGTATTCTTGTTATAAAGATTTGACGACACTTCTAAACTGATAGAAAAGTAATAGTTACTCGATAAAAAGCAACTAAAAATCAACATAAACGAAAAACATGAAAAACCAAAAACAACAAAAAATAAAAAAACGAAATAAAAAACAAAGAAACAAAAAAAAAAATAAAACATAAAAAACAAAAATCACACAAAAAATAAAATGTTTCTGCTTGACAGCCTGTTGTACAGTATCGATCTATTGACTGTTTCTCCGCACGAATGATATTTCGGAGAATAGACGTGCTCGTTTTTGCTTTTATCGCAACCAATCTTTTTTTTTAACCCTAACCCTAACCCTAACCCTAATAAAACTTTTGTTATTTTCCTTTTAAAAAAATAAATATAAATAAAAATATTTATCTATTTCCTAACCTATTTATTTATTTTGTATTAATTTCGGCTTTGTGTCAATATATGTCCTATTATATAGTCATCTACCGTTTCGCTGTATCACAGCACTCTAGTGTGGCTAGACGTATGAAACTGTATGTATGTGCGTCCATTGCATTGGCCGCAATCGTTCCCAGACGTTGTGCCGGTCAAAAGGCTGTTGCTGCAACAAAGGCTCTTATTCCAAGTAAAAACCACGAGTCCAGTTCATCAACAAATAACATATTTATTGAATGTTATAAATGACCCCTGTGTTCCCAAGTTGAATGGCAGACTTTCAAATGAGATTTCTCCATCCCAGCGAAATAAAATGTAGGTCCCACACAGTCCTTTGGCTAAGGGCCCCAATGGGCCCACCTTGCATCGAAGGGCACTCTACTTCAACTGATTGCAAGCTCTCTCTAAAGACCCAACTTCCTGTCATGCCCAAAGGGGCCAGGCCTCCTCCTCCCATATCCTTCCCCTGACCAATTTCTCACTGGTCATCATTCGGACCAGCCAAGCTCTCGCCAGTTGAGATTTCAACTTGAGATAACTGTCAGACAGACAATTACATGAGAGACTGTCTGTCAAAATGCCAGTATGAGTCCTTGTCTTTACGAGGTACTTACTTTATTTCAAAGAGAAATAAACTTTTGTGTGGCCGAAAATAAAACAAAAGATATTTTCACTTTCTTAGTTCCCCTTCTTTTCTTTTGGCTGAGCATCTAACAATTGCAACGTCTGCCATTCATATGCATCACTAAAAAAAAATGCAGCCTACTGCATTTTTACATCCCTACCAATCTCCAAGATGAAATCGTTTTGTCAACAGTAACACATGAGAGAGATAGAGAGAGAGAGAGAGTCCGAGATAGATACGCAGAGAGTGAGAGAGAGACCGAGAGAGATAGGCAGAAAGAGTGAGAGAGAGAGAGAGTGTGTGAGTGAGAGACTGAGAGATAGACACAGAGAGAGAATGAGAGAGAGTGGGAGAGAGAGACCGAGAGAGATAGGCAGAGAGAGAGAGAGAGAAAGAGAGAGAGTGAGATAGAGAGAAAAGGAGAGTGAGAGAGAGTCGTATTTATATGTTTATATATGTGTATGTATAGGAAGATGAAATCGTTTTGTCAACAGTAGCATAAGAGAGAGAGAGAGCGAGAGAGAGAGGGTGAGAGAGACCAAGAGAGATAGGCAGAGAGTGAGAGAGAGACCAAGCGAGATAGGCAGAAAGAGTGAGAGAGAGAGTGTGAGAGAGACTGAAAGATAGGCAGAGAGAGAGTGAGAGAGAGTGAGAGAGAGTGAGAGAGATACCGAGAGAGATAGGCAGAGAGAGAGAGAGAGAGAGAGAGAGAGTCGTATTTATATGTTTATATATTTGTATGTATAGGAAGATGAAATCGTTTTGTCAACAGTAGCACAAGAGAGAGAGAGAGAGGGAGAGATAGGCAGAGAGAGAGAGAGAGAGAGAGAGAGAGAGAGAGAGAGAGAGAGAGAGAGAGTCGTATATATATATGTTTATATATTGGTATGTATAAGAAGATGAAATCGTTTTGTTAACAGTAGCACAAGATAGAGAGAGAGATAGCAGAGAGAGAGAGAGAGAGAGAGAGAGAGAGAGAGAGAGAGAGAGAGTGAGAGAGAGGAAGAGGGAGAGAGAGTCGTATTTATATGTTTATATATTTGTATGTACAGGAAGCCGCATTTAACTCATTAACCGATCACTCTAAATGTTGCTGATAAAATTAAGTGTTTAAAATATGGGATGAAATATTAAATCTAATTGAGTTTTATGCAAAAAGGTGAAAAGAGAGTGGAAGCCCTTCGTCGAAATTTCAGTGTCCTCGGATTTTTGTGAAATTTTAATGCGACAGAAATATTCCGCAAATTACAGGTTCTTTTAGAATATTAAAAAAGTGTACTTTAGGGGCCATGATATGGGTACACCCCAGCATTTGAAAATTCAAATATATAAGATTTGCAATTAAGCAAGGTCTCCTAAATTCTAATATCTTCTTAAGATACTATAAGCTGATTCCTTCAATTTTAGACATTCTCTAGAATAAAAACCATATAATAGATGTTGATCAAATATTCAGTATCATTATAAGCTTCGTAAGGTGCTAAAAGTGATACAACCCTATTCTGTTTGGGAAATTAATTTAGTATATACATATAATATTATGATCCGACTTATTGCTGGAAAATTTACAAATACAAAAGGGGATTCACGTATATACCAGTGAAACATAAACAGGGGACTTTAACTTATATTGTGAAATATTAAACGGGGATCATCAGCTGTTTACCAAGTAACTGTTTCGGAGATTTAAAAACAGAACAGCTATAAAATACATGTTTCTCAAGTGGTACTGATAAAATTAGCACTCCCCAAATAACCAAATGTAGAAACAATTCAGTTTTTATTTCACTAATATATATATATATATATATATATATATATATATATATATATATATAAGTAAATAAAAAAATAAAAAATAAAAATAATAATAATAATAATAATAATAAAACATTACCCTTAAGTCTACAGGGTGATATGGTAATTTGCATAAAAATAATACAAATAATAATAATAATAATAATAATAATAATAATAATAATAATAATAATAATAATAATAATGACACCAGACAAAATATTTGTAGAGGGTCGAGGAGGATGAGAAGAACAAGGAGAGACAGCACAAACCAGACCTCCACTGGAAAAGTGCAGAGAATGCTGGGACCTTGGGGAGGCTTATTGTCACCCAAATCCCAGAGAAGACCAATTGTCCTTACCAGCGAGAAATCAATGGTAAGAGGCTGTTGCGATACCACATCGTTATCGAAAAGAGGTGAAGAATACTGGAAATCTGGGGAGGCTTGTTGTCACTCAGACTTCAGGAAATACCACTGGTTGTTGTCGGTGAGCAATCACTGACGATGATCTGTGTGAGAACTCATAGTGAGTGCAAATAGCTAATAATACTAATAGTAATACAATTTAAACACTAGACACAATAACCATTCTGCGATATGTTAGCGTACAAACTCATATAGGAAGAAAATATGCATTAAGAAAAAAAGACTTAAGCATTTTGGTAGCAGATAGGCAAATTGATAAGAGGAAGGACACCTCGCCATACACACGCACACACACGCGCGCGCATATATATATATATATATATATATATATATATATATATATATATATATATATATACAACATGATATAATGCCTGATTATTTAGAAAAATATTTTATTAAAAAAAGTAATTTTGCCCATTTTGAAAATATACACATTTATAGTATACAAAATGTACCAAACATTCATGAAGAGGCTTCATCAGTGTGTAACAAACCACAGTCAGGCTGTGCAAATCTATCATACTGCCATCCATCAATCTTATATATATATATATATATATATATATATATATATATATATATATATATATATATATATGTATGAGATTGATGAACGGCCATATGATACTAATCAACATAAAACTTTCGCCGTCGGCTAAACTCACGCTGACACACAAGATCCCGTAAGATCATCGAAGTTAAACTACGTTGAACATGATTAGTACTTACATGGTGAGCCGGCCTTACTGGGGAGTATAACTGCTAACAAACAAACGTCTTGTCTCGAGGATAGTTCAAGTCTTCCACTACATTTAACGATAGACTAAGATAAACATCGAACCTTAGATCGTTTCGGACTGAAAAAGGGTTTGCTACAACTATATATACCCGACGTCCTGTCTGTCTCATATACCCTCTTCTGTATATCTTTATGTCTGCCTGTCTTTTTTACGCACTCAATTATCCTAACATTTGTTTGTTTACTTAATATCGATTATTATCACAATTTGATTCTACCTATCGATCAGTCTTTTATCTTTTGATCTTTTCGAATATCTAGTTTCAGTAGTCCACCATTCATGCCCTTTACACGCATACACATACGTACATACGCACACATCCTAGACACAAACACGTAGTAAAACACACTAGCCTACACACATAAATATATCTATATGATAAAGTAAAGTCGATTTCCCCTCCCTTATCGGTCATTATACGTTTAAAACAAAAAGCTTTATATGCTAATCTATTTCGCGGCCATTTTGGCCAAGTCCTTGTGCGTGTTTCCAGAAAATATGCGTTCATTTGGTTTTCTTTTAAAATTTCTTACATTTTCTCCGAGTTACCTGTTTCTCTCAGCTAAGATTTGTCAAGAGAAGGTTTCGGCCATTTTAACTCGCATCATAATATCTACTCTTCCTGCCCCCAGTATACATGGGGACAGATTGTTCGTGGTATAATAATGCAATGAACACAATTTGTGTTAAAGTTTTCGCGCTATTTTGTTTCTCTGTTACCTTCTATACATTTTCAATCAAAATAATTATTGCCCCTTTGCTTCCTTCTACGTCCCAGATTACTAACATAAGAAGTTCATTATTCATATTTATTTATCTTTATATATACTGACTTTATTCTCTGTACGTTCATTTCCTGTTCTTAACATCGTATGAGTTATGTAACAATAAAATATTATCAGGGCACTCTAGATAAATTAAGCTAATTAAAATTGCTTATTTAGAACTCAGATTTTATTCGAGAATAGCAGAATACGCTTCTAGATTCTATTTATTAACGGTTCACATTGGCTTTTCTGTAAAAAAACAACAACAACAAATGCCCGCTAAGCCTTTAGACGTCTGTTCCGGTAAGATTTCTGTGTTTTTTATTGGGTAAGGGGGTTAGCCTGTTTTAAAACTATAGTAGAAGGAGCTCAATCCCACAAATCTATTTTATTTTATAGAAAACTATAAATACTTATTTAAAATATTTATTTTAAAAAAATGCGAGTGTGGAGTAGATACTATTTACAACTATATAGTAAGGAGCCAAGCTCCCGGTCTTAACTTAGATTAAGCGCTTTTATTTACTCATTTAAAAAAATATTTTTTATAACAATCTTTTTTCTTTATATGAAAACGATTTTTAAATCTTATTTTAATCAACTAAATTCTTTACAGTTAAATGGGTTCTGTTCTGATTTTTTTCATAATTGATACTATAATTAAAAAAAATCAGATCAACATTTTATATTTTTTCCGGGACACAGGTCCCGATTGTTTTTATATAACACATATTATATCTTATTTTTCAATAGTTTTCTAAATAACAAGATTTTTTTGATTTCTTTCTAGTAATGTATATACTTACAATCATCTGCAATATAACTGAAAATATAATATTACTAAGATACGGATGAGCTTCTATTAAATAGTTCATCAGGTTAGGGTTAATGAAAAAACTATTAAATGAAATGCTTATTCATGAAAAAACTATTAAATGAAATGCTTATTCATGAAAAAACTATTAAATGAAATGCTTATTCATGAAAAAACAATAACATGAAATGCTTATTCATGAAAAAACAAATGAAATAGTTATTCATGAAAAAACAATTAAATGAAATGCTTATTCATGAAAAAACAATAACATGAAATGCTTATTCATGAAAAAACAAATGAAATAGTTATTCATGAAAAAACAATTAAATGAAATGCTTATTCATGAAAAAACAATAACATGAAATGCTTATTCATGAAAAAACAAATGAAATAGTTATTCATGAAAAAACAATTAAATAAAATGCTTATTCATGAAAAAACAATAACATGAAATGCTTATTCATGAAAAAACAAATGAAATAGTTATTCATGAAAAAACAATTAAATGAAATGCTTATTCATAAAAAAACAATTAAATGAAATGGTTATTCATGAAAAACAATTAAATGAAATGGTTATTCATAAAAAACAATTAAATGAAATGCTTATTCATGAAAAAACAATAACATGAAATGCTTATTCATGAAAAAACAAATGAAATAGTTATTCATGAAAAAACAATTAAATGAAATGCTTATTCATGAAAAAACAATTAAATGAAATGGTTATTCATGAAAAACAATTAAATGAAATGCCTATTCATGAAAAACAATTAAATGAAATGCTTATTCATGAAAAAACAATTAAATGAAATGCTTATTCATGAAAAAACAATTAAATGAAATGCTTATTCATGAAAAAACAATTAAATGAAATGCTTATTCATGAAAAAACCATTAAATGAAATGCTTATTCATGAAAAAACAATAACATGAAATGCTTATTCATGAAAAAACAATTAAATGAAATGCTTATTCATGAAAAACAATTAAATGAAATGCTTATTCATGAAAAAACAATTAAATGAAATGCTTATTCATGAAAAACAATTAAATGAAATGCTTATTCATGAAAAACAATTAAATGAAATGCTTATTCATGAAAAAACAATTAAATGCAATGCTTATTCATGAAAAAACAATAACATGAAATGCTTATTCATGAAAAAACAATTAAATGAAATGCTTATTCATGAAACAACAATTAAAGTAAATGGTTATCCATGAAAAAACAATTAAATGAAATGCTTATTCATGAAAAAACAATTAAATGAAATGCTTATTCATGAAAAAACAATTAAATGAAATGGTTATTCATGAAAAAACAATTAAATGAAATGCTTATTCATGAAAAACAATTAAATGAAATGCTTATTCATGAAAAAACAATTAAATGAAATGCTTATTCATGAAAAAACAATTAAATGAAATGCTTATTCATGAAAAAACAATTAAATGAAATGCTTATTCATGAAAAACAATTAAATGAAATGCTTATTCATGAAAAAACAATTAAATGAAATGCTTATTCATGAAAAACAATTAAATGAAATGCTTATTCATGAAAAAACAATTAAATGAAATGCTTATTCATGAAAAAACAATTAAATGAAATGCTTATTCAGTAAAAAACAATTAAATGAAATGGTTATTCATGAAAAAACAATTAAATGAAATGCTTATTCATGAAAAACAATTAAATGAAATGCTTATTCATGAAAAAACAATTAAATGAAATGCTTATTCATGAAAAAACAATTAAATGAAATGCTTATTCATGAAAAAACAATTAAATGAAATGCTTATTCATGAAAAAACAATTAAATGAAATGCTTATTCATGAAAAAACTATTGAATGAAATGGTTATTCATGAAAAAACAATTAAATGAAATGCTTATTCATGAAAAAACAATTAAATGAAATGGTTATTCATGAAAAACAATTAAATGAAATGCTTATTCATGAAAAAACAATTAAATGCAATGCTTATTCATGAAAAAACAATAACATGAAATGCTTATTCATGAAAAAACAATTAAATGAAATGCTTATTCATGAAACAACAATTAAATGAAATGGTTATCCATGAAAAAACAATTAAATGAAATGGTTATTCATGAAAAAACAATTAAATGAAATGCTTATTCATGAAAAAACAATTAAATGAAATGGTTATTCATGAAAAAAATTGTAGGGACGACAAGAACCATCTCCTATTTGAGGAAAAATTATCTTATAGACAATAATTATTCAACTTGGCCGTATTTCCTCAGATCTCGTGAAAAACGATACTTTGATTGGCAACTCGCGTCCACACACGTGATCATGACTGTCCAAGAGTCTTTGTGTTATCACCGTTCAATGATAAGCACAACGTGATACAACTTGCAGACTCGTCAATAATTCCCTGGCTCCTAGCCCTGAACCCCATATTAATCTAATTTTTCCCTGCTTTTTTATTTTTCTAATTTTCAATTTTTAATTTGTAAATGAAATGAAACACCATTTGGTAAAAAGCCGTCTTATCTGTGTATGGATGTCCGGCGCGAATGCAGACGTCACAATATTATTGAAAAAAAATAATACAACATTTATACAACCATTGGGTTCCTTGGTATAGGGCTTTGTTTTTAATTGCATCCCTAGCCAGATAGACAGAGCACAACATTTATAGTATAGATTTGAATATCTTTTTTAATGTTTCGGCATTTTTTAGATGAGGATTGATAATTTGAATTATTTGGATTATTCGAACGACTATTATCATAGTGTTTGTTATTTTCGCACCGTTTCGGCTGGTGTAAACTGTGACCTTCTCTAGTTCAAAATTTCGTATAGATTCCCGAGTTCGACATAAAGATTCGAAAAGGAGCACCCGAAGTAGATCGGAGGTTCAATCGGACCAAACGTTGTGAAAATTACAACCAAAATGAGAATAGTAGTCCGAATAATCCAAATGATTGTTTTAATTTTTACTGATTTTCTAGTCTGTTAAGACTAAATTTGTATTTCGGAAGCTCATTATCCATAAATGTCTAGTTTAATCTGGTATTGAATACTACGTTTAATGAATGAGTAACACAATTCAATGTCACTGTGTAATTCAATGGCTGTCCAAGCAGCAGTAGGAAAAAAAAGCACCGAATTCCGTCGAGAAATAAGAAATTCCCGATAGGAAAATTTGTGTTGATTCCTTCAATCTGTTCAGGTGTTGTGTCTGTGTGTTTGCACGTAAAATGTGGCCATTACAACAAAATGCGATTTGCACGAAACGAGTTGAAATGTGAACGGAAATCAACGTTCATCCAAAATAGTATTTTACCTGTCCACCACCCCTCTCTTTGTCTTTCTCTCAATGGCTATAGAGTAAATAATATTACTTCTTGTGACGCTATTTCCTTTTATCTGATATAAATAATGGATTCTTCCCTTATTTTATTTACATTGACATACAGAGAGAGAGAGAGAGAGTGAGAGAGAGAGGGGGGGGAGAGAGAAAAAGAGAAAGAGAGAGAGAGTGTATGTGTGAGAAAGAGTGTGAATAACGAAAACAAGAGTTATAGACACCGTTTTACAAAGAGAGGGGCGAACAACTTATAGTGACAGAGGTTGAAACTTAGTAAGAACGAGTCACTTGGCGAGGTAATTGCAAATTACGGCTAATTAAAACACCTAAAAGGATTAATTTTTAAAACATAACTCAATCCCAAAACTAAAAAATATTTCACCGTTTATTTTATATTATTAAAGTGTATAGCAAAGATAGACTTTAGAAAACAAACTATTATTCACATATGTACCTGTGACCCTTTGAGTCACAACCACTAAAACTATTCATTCGACTCTGGTTTCATTCGAAAATCAATTGACTGTGACATATATATGTAACTACATTCTTCTTGCATAACTTAAAAATAATAAGTTTCTTTACTTCTATATCATTATTATGTATAAAAAAAGAAACGCAACCTATTATTTGCTATCTAATTTACATAGGTGTTTACGGTGTATACGAGGACACAATGTAAATTAGCTGGAAACATAAGGTTACTCTTTCTCTAACTGTTTACAAAGAAATTCAGAAATATTAACGTGGTTAAATCAATATAGAGATAAAAAGGTCGGGGGAAATACATAAATAGCCGAAGGAGAGATTGGTTACTTGTCCAGTTAATTATAAATTATGGCTAATTTGATAAATTAACATTCTTCTTTTCAAACATTATCCCAGAACTATGGTATATACTAGCATGTATGTTGTGTTATTAAATTATATAGGAGAAACAATCTTTAAGGAAACAAACGTCGAATAAATCACATTTGGCTTCTATAATAATAAAAATAAAAATAATAAGAATTATATATATATATATATATATATATATATGTATATATATATATAAGTTAATAAAATACGAAATTTATCACATAATTAATATTTTGTAAACATGCTCCGAAGAATCCAACTAAATTACTGGACTTTTCTTTTAATCTATCTCTCTCTCTCTCTCTCTCTCTCTCTCTCTCTCTCTATATATATATATATATATATATATATATATATATATATATTGGGTATTTAGATGTGTATGGCTAGGTTTCCTTCCTCTTATCTACTTGCCTATATTGTACCGTAGGTACTTAAGCTTTTTTTTTTTCAATGCAACTTTTATTCCTATATAATTTTATTGCAAGCTACCATATCGCAGAATGGTTCTTGGGTGTAGTGTTTTGATATTATTATTATTATTGTTATAATAAATGTTTTTTGATATACAAATTACCATATCACACGGTAGTCTTAAGGGTAATATATGATTATTATTATTTTTTCATGTATATATTAGTGAAATTTACGCTGAAATATTTCTACACTTGATTATTGGGGAAATGGTCGTTTGCTCAGTACTATTGGAGAGCCATTAATATTATAACTGCTCTATTTTTGAATCTCCGAAACAGTTACATGGTAAACAGCTGATGATCCCCGTTTTAATATTTCACGCTCAAGTTAAGGTCTCCTGTTTTTGTTTCACTGTTAGATACTTGAATCGCCCCTTTTTTATGCGATATCTTGGATTTAGTTAGTTTCTAAGGGAATTTAAACTGCATTTTCCTTTTTTTGTTCTTTAAAATGACTCAAAGCTTTTTAAAACTATATATATATATATATATATATATATATATATATATATATATATATATATATATAGTTGCCCCTTCTTTACAGTGGAAAGCCATCCCTACAAGCTTGCAATGCAGATGACTCAGCAGGCCCGACTTATTTTTACAAGTCTTGCTGCAAGTATGACATATTAAGCTACTGGTTTCCTTTTGTATGTAGCAATATTAAACTATTATTTGGCACTTGTTTATTTGGCTCCTACCATGGGATCTCATGTGACTCAGTAGACAGGCCCTAGACAGACAAACTCTACCACATAAACCATGCACATACCATGCACATGGTAAGGTTGAAATGTGGCTGGGACGTTTGACACTGATTGCTTCCGCAAAGTACGTTTAAAGATGGACTACTCTATACGCTTTGCCTCAAATCTGCCACAGTCATCATATATGCACTTGCACCAGACCAATCGCTCCAGAGACATCCTCTTCCACTTCTACACGTTCATATCAAGATTTTTCAGGTTGTTCTTATTACATCTTTAAAACGTAACATACGTTTGTGTCTTGGACGTTTTCCATGAAGCAGTTGTGTAGGGAGTCTATAACCTCCCATCCTAACTAAGTGCTCTGCCCAGCGCATTTTAAAACGTATAATACGCACTTCTATGCTCGGCACTCCAGCTTGCTCCAGAATATTGTGTCTGGTGTATATGGTTGCCAATTAATATTTAAGATCCTGCTGAGACACGTTTGGTGGAACCTCTCCAGACCCTTGATGTGTCTGTGATACGTATTCCACGTCTCCGAAGAATACAGGAGAACAGACAAATCGCATGACTCGGAAACACAAAGTTTTATTTTGATGGTTATGGCTCTGTCTGACCACACGCGCTTTTCAAGCCTACCAAAAGCTTTGCTAGCCTTTATGAATCTTAGAGGTATCTCAGAGTTGATGCATCCATCTCGGTAGAGAGTGCTACCAAGATATACACATAAGTCAACGGTACTTAACCTAGATTCTTTGACGTAGATGTTGGGCTCTACATATTGGAGTCCTGGAGGAGTAGTGAGCATTACCTTAGTTTTCTCCAGATTGATGGTGAGTCCAAAGGTGGTACATCCTCGATGGAAGAGGTCTATTATCGGCTGCATATCCTCCTCGGTGTTGGCAATGAAAACCACATTATCAGCATAGCAGAGCTTCATGTACGAGGGTTTTGAAGGTCTTGAACATTGCATTAAATCGAGTTATTTTGAATACTTTATTCGTTGTTCGGAAACGTATGAGAAAACCGACGCTACAGTTCTTAAATGCGTGGGAGAGGGCCATTGCAAGATATAGAGAGAACAACGTCAGTTACAGGATGTCACCCTGTTTAACATTGTTCTCAATACCTATTGGTTCAGAGAGTGCACCAGCGTCATCGATGCGTGCCTACATGTCCTGGTGAAGTTTTTAAAGCATTTTTACGAATCCTGGTGGGCATCCAATTTTACGGAGGATTGCCCATAATGCTGCTTCAATAACGGTGTCGAAAGCTTTTGTCAGGTCAACAAAAACTTGATAGTGTGCTACCCGTCGTTCGATGAACTTTTCCTGAATGCTCATCGCGCTACAGAACTGATCTGAAGCCACTTTGGCATTCCGAAATAACAGAGGGACCCACCAACACAGTAAGCCGGTTAAGCAAGATCCCTGAAAATACCTTACCCACCGCTCCAAGAAGGATCATACCTCTATAATTGCTACAGACCGATAGAGTTCTATTTTCCCTTGTATAACGGGATCAAAATTGCGCATATTCAGTCTTGACGTACAGGGGCACCCATCCATATGTCAGATATTAAACAGTGGAGTTCTTCATCGATCTTGTCACCCCCCAAAACGGATACCGTCAACAGTGATTTTACTAAGGTCAGGTGCTTTCCCGATATTAATTTCCTTGATTTTGTAATGAATCTCAAGGATGGTGGCGTCCATCATCACATGGTTGATAGCCTCCTGCGGCAGCCTATTAATGACCTCATCATCAACCACTGACGGATTATACAATAGATCCGTGAAATGCTTGGTCCACCGTTTTATATCTTCGGAACTTTTATGGAAGAGAGACTCATTTTGGGATCTTAATAAAAACATAGATGAGGATTGTGGTCCGAAAACATGCCTAATCAAGTGGTACATAGTGTTCATATCTTTTCTATCATAAGCCTTTCGCGTGTTTTTTTTTCAGAAATATCCAGCCACCATTGGTTCTTCATTTTACGAATATTGCGCTGAAGTACCGGCTTTGGTTTCTTTAAATCTTGCGCTAGAGAGTCACGGTCTATTTTGAGTGCACTGAGGTATCGCGGTTACAGCCTGCTTTTATCTTTCAGAAGCTTTTTAATCTAGTAGTCAGTGTCATCGAACAAGTCAGTATGATTCCGCTTTTTAAGACCAAGAACGCCGACAATATGTATATAGTCGGATAATAATGAATATTTCATAATATATATATATATATATATATATATATATATATATATATATATATATATATATATATATATAAATATATATATATATATATATATGAAAGGCCGCTAGAGAAGTTTATTGAGTAAAAAATGTTCAGCATTATTCTACGAAGTCGATCACTTTGAAGTACAATGTTAAAATGGACAAAGACATTTTTCAATAATTAATTTTATACTATATATATATATATATATATATATATATATATATATATATATATATATATATATATATGCGCGTGTGTGTATGTTCGACAAATCAATATATTGAATGTACAAAGACGACGCTATATTTATAATTAAACAAATTCCTCATTTTTTTTCTGCTTTTCCCGATTCGTTGTTTTAATGTTTGTGTAGTTCCTTCTGTAGTTCTTTATTGTAATGGACGCTGGTATGGACTTATTTCTCACTTTAGCAAGATGTGGCACAAGGCTGTACGGTGGGGAAAGCCAGGTTCAGAACAAAGTGTTCCCTGGCTAGGTACAATAATAACCATGAACGGACCTGTCGGAATTTCCCGGTAGAAGCGCCCAAAGCAACCTGCAATAAACTAACTCTCCCAAAAAGGAGGTAATGCCTGGGCGAGCCCATCACATAAGATCGAGCCAAACGATACATTTTCCCAACAAAAAGAGCCAGGTGCTGTCAAGTTATACCCGGGTCTGTCTGAATGATGGGGTTTATTTCCTATGAAGATGTGATATATAGCTGGAAGGTGAGGGGTAAAACTAGTGTTTCCGAAGACGCACCCTACTTCTGTAAATATAGCTATGAACAAACCTGTCATTCTCTGATAATGGCGCCACAAGTATATATATATATATATATATATATATAGATAGATAGATAGATAGATAGATAGATAGATAGATAGATATGAGAATAATATTGTAGTTTGCATTGTGCGTAATATGTAATAAGTATTGTTAGAAGGCGGTGACAATGCGTTGGTTAGATGACATCGGCAGTACATGAAATGTTAAACAATAACAATAATGACAATATTGAGAAATCAATAATGATCAAATAATTTTATTATATTTACCAGTGTTAAGTTCGAACCGTGATGGTAGGGTGGTGTGTCTTCAATTTTTAAATTTAAATTTCCGAAAGAAATCCCCCATCCTCAGAAATAAATATAGCCACGCGTCGGTGTTTTTTTTTTGCCAATAGCCTGGGCCGGAACTTGCGGTTTGTTTTGGTCCGCAGAAACTTGTTTTTTAATGAACGTTGAGGTGTTACTAGATTAAGTGGTTTGGTTTAGTTATATATTTTTAAATTATTTTGTTAGTGATGATGATGATTATTATTATTATTATTATTATTATTATTATTATTATTATTATTATTATTATTATTATTATTTGTAGTGTTTAGAAGTGGTCTATTTAATTATTATTGTTTGGGCCATGTGCATGGTATTTAATGTTGCGTGCGTCCGATTGAGCAGGGGAGGTAACTCAAATAAATTAAGCTGTGTTATGTCCTTCGAAAGTGTTAACTAGTTTGACTCATCCCATTAATTAATTAATTTATTTCCATTCTTTGGTTTATTTGTTTATTTAATATTATTTCATGAACGGTTATGTATCGTTGTGGACTGGGGGTTGGTATATGCTTGGTTTGGTAGGTTGTTATGTAAATAGTATCATAGTGTTATAGCTTAAATATGTGGATGTGTGTAGTTCCATGAGGGTGCCTTTTTCGCAGTTACGTTGTATGTATGTATGTATTATTATTATTATTATTATTATTATTATTATTATTATTATTATTATTATTATTATTATTATTATTATTATTATTATTATTATTTATATTGTTATGTTTTAAAACCTTTACAAAAGAAGTCCATCCCTACAAAGATTGCAATACCCGATTATAGTCGCGCATATTGTTAAGCAGGCCCTGTTTATTTTAACAGGGCTTCATCGCCGTGGGTCTTGTAGGGATACTTGTACATGTAGATGAGCATGCTCTGCGTTTGTACGACAGGCAAAGAACGCTCTCCTACAAAGTCTGGTTTCTGTGAAAAGCCGAAGCAAAAGACCCGAAAGACGATGAAGAGCACAGGTTTGATATCGGAGTTTCCGTCCCCTAGATGGATGATCTAACAAAATCTACGGGTCCATCTCGCTGAGTAGGGTAGGATCGCGCCTGGGTACAATACTAGATATTTTTACGCCCCGCTAATAATATATATATGTATATTTATATAATTTTAAAAAAATAATCAGGGATTCACCCCTTCGAAAAGACAAAATTGTAATGCATATAAACTGAACTTTTTAAACAATTAATACAGTTGAAACAAACGCGTATCCAATACAAAATAATTTTGTTTGTTTTGACTTGGCTTCGCTGTTTAAAAATGATAATCTATATACATACAACATTCATACGTACATAAGTACATACATACATACATACATATATATATGATCAAAATTATGGAAATAATATTCAATCGTGATGGAAAATGAAAAAGGAAAAAACAAAATTATTCATATATTAATCTAAGTTTCGTCTTTATTTTAAAACTTCTTCAAGATGATTAATTTGAAGAAATAACATACAACTACAATATTTAGAAAATAGTTGATGCGTTTGTGACGTGAAAAGAACATTTTCTTTTTCTTTTTTGTTTCTTATTCTCTCTTCTTTGTTTTCTTCAAACGAAACAGTCGTTAGAATTAAAATAATGTGGTGCGATTACATATATATATATATATATAGATATTGTTCGTTCTTTTTTTTTTTTTTTTTTTTAAGCATTGAATAAAATGTAATAAAATGACGTAAGAAGCCCTTTTTAACAATGCGTGAAAGAATTTATTTCTTTTTTTTCTTTTTCCAATCAATTTCGAAGTCTACAAACTTCATCTTCAGGGGTGTATTTTTTTTTTTTTTTATAAAATAAACAAACTTTTGTTTATAAGTAGCATCGAGTGGTGTGACGCTCTCCGCCAAGATGGAAAAGGGCGGAAGTGAAAAATATTAAGAACGATTATGCAAGGGGCATGCCGGGAGTTATAAAGATATTGTTCGTTCTTTTTTTTTTTTTTTTTTTTTAAGCATTGAATAAAATGTAATAAAATGACGTAAGAAGCCCTTTTTAACAATGCGTGAAAGAATTTATTTCTTTTTTTTCTTTTTCCAATCTTTTCGAAATTGATTGGAAAAAGAAAAAAAAGAAATAAATTTTTTCACGCATTGTTAAAAAGGGCTTCTTACGTCATTTTATTACATTTTATTCAATGCTTAAAAAAAAAAAAAAAAAAAAGAACGAACAATATCTTTATAACTCCCGGCATGCCCCTTGCATAATCGTTCTTAATATTTTTCACTTCCGCCCTTTTCCATCTTGGCGGAGAGCGTCACACCACTCGATGCTACTTATAAACAAAAGTTTGTTTATTTTATAAAAAAAAAAAAAAATACACCCCTGAAGATGAAGTTTGTAGACTTCGAAATTGATTGGAAAAAGAAAAAAAAGAAATAAATTCTTTCACGCATTGTTAAAAAGGGCTTCTTACGTCATTTTATTATATATATATATATATATATATATATATATATATATATATATGTGTGTTTTTTTTCCTTGGACTAAATATATTTTTATATATATGTATATATATATATATATATATATATATATATATATATACAGGGTCGGGCAGCTAAATTGGTACTTTTTTTTATTTTTACAAAATTCATAATTTAAAGGATTAAATATGGAAAGATATCATTTTAACATTTATTTATTTAATTATTACAGTCTATTGAACAAAATTATTCAATATGAGCACCTTTTGCATCAATTATTTTGGAGATTCTTTGACGAAACCGTGAACAGCTCCTCTTTATTTTATTGGGATCGAGATTGCGAAATGCTCGTTGAATGGCTGTCTTCAATGAGTTTATATTTGGGTGTGGGTTGACATTAGTCTGTCCCTCGACGACGCCGAATAGATAATAGTCGCAAACATTTAGATCTGGAGAGCTGCTAGGCCAAATATCCTTCGGAACAAACAAGGGAAGATTCTCCTTCATGAAATCTTGGACTTTCCTGTATCCATGCACTGGTGCCGAGTCTTGGATGAGCATGACTTTCGTAGGGTTGTAGTTTCTACGGATCCAAGGCAATAAAACATTATTAAGAATGTTCAAATACTTCGCTGTGTTGATTTTAAGACCCGCTTCGATGAAATGAGGAGGCTTCACCTTTCCATCACTTGCCACGGCTGCAAAAACCATCACAGAAGCAGGATTTTTGCTCTGCATCACAGGAGGAACTTCCGAAGGGTCACGGGCAATAACTCGAGTGTTCTGGCGATTTGGAACCTCATCCACGATGAACTTTTTCTCATCAATAAAAATGCGCACATGTCCTCCTTTGTGTTTCAGATGGTTGATAAGCTTGGGGCATCTTTCAACTCTGATAGCCTTTGAACGGGCAGTGAGGAGATTATGGCGTCTCCTAACGTAGGACTTCATCTTAAGGTCTTCGTTGATTGCTCTGCTGATAGTTCTGCGACTCACATTGCGGTTTTTTGCCAGTTTCGACATCGACTGACTTGGGTCTGCCTTTATCGACCTTTTTAGCCCCACCAGGAAAGTGTTTGTACGCTTTCGATCACTACGAGTACTGTGCCGACTTCTCTCAACCTTACACTCGACATCGAAATTAGCCACAACCCGATAGATAGTCGTTTTTGCATAGCCAGTGCTCTTAACAATGTCCGAAGGAGAACTCCCGGCGCGTCTCATTTCGCATATAGTTATTCTTCGTGCTAATCCCGCCATATTAAAACAAATTTGAGTAAATATAATTATGCTATCTTGCAATAAAGTGTTTAAGGATCCTTAGTAAAAAAAACCGTAATCATATGATCAAAAATAAAAAAGATATTAGCATTTTAAATTAGTTCCAATTTATCTGCCCGACCCTGTATATATATATATATATATATATATATATATATATATATATATATATATATATATATATATAGTCTCGGAAGTTTCTCAACCATTAAAACTATATTAAAGAAGAAAAAAAAACCAAAAAAAAAGTCAATTTATTTTTTACAGTTATTATATTAGTTTGTTTCTAACACTATTTTAAGGGATCATCAGTTGTTTACCATGAAAAACTGTTTCGAGAATTTGCTATATATATATATATATATATATATATATATATATACCTATGCATCCAGATATTTAAAAAAAGATTCATGGACAGATACATCGATAAATCGTGTGCTGATTGTGTTCGATAAACAGTTGCACTCCATTTTACACAGACGTTGCATTGAACCCAACCTCTTCGTTTCGACTCATTTTTCTGTTAGATTATCAAACAAGATGCTAGTCTCGTTCCTTCTTGTTTAGCCACCGGCATGCTAACTCTCCGCCAATCTGTATTCGTCTCCTCCCTTCGACAACATCCAATTGTCCGTTCGCCTAACTTTCGTGAAGCTGTTAACTGCCTTCTTTACCATTGCCTTTTTTTCTTTTGACACTTTTCTCCCGGTTTCATATATACTCTTCTTTTTTTATTATTACTCTTTGCGTTTTATGACTAACGACGTGACAAAAAAAAATGGCGATTTCATCGTTCGACAATTTTGTGCGCTTTTTGGTTTCTCTTCGCGATGTGTGACGATATTTCTATTCCATGTTATAAAAAAGAGCGGGTTATCTAAGTGGAAATATTCAGAGAACATTAAAATAGAAGAGAAATATATAGATAGATAGTGAGAGAAAGATATAGATAGATAGATAGGGAGAGAAATATATAGATAGATAGATCGATAAATAGATAGATAGAAGCAATACCAATAGGATATATATATATATATATATATATATATATATATATATATATATATATATATATATATATGTATATACTGTAGGTATTAATCATCTAATATTTATTTATAAATATTATGCTAAGCCCCTTTAAGAAATTAAAGTTGAGCACTCTCGGGGATGTTAAAAATAGACTGTCAAATAGCTCTAATGCAAAGTTTCGAATACGTTCGTCGAACACTCCCGACTAGTCTGCTATCTGTTCCCGCTTTTAGGCACATATAGATCTATATTTCCCTTAATTACGAGACATTTTCCGTTGGCCGAGTGAATATGGCGACTGCTTGCAGATTCTAGGCTGACTGCCGGCTGTCTGAAATTGTTACTTTCCTTGATGAGAGCAATACTGAAATACTGTAGGTATTAATAATTTAATACATATATATATATATATATATATATATATATATATATATATATATATATATATACCTAAAGATATATAAAACATTGAAGATAGCCGAGAGGTAAACACGTTCGGAGCTTGAAACCGATGGTACTGATGGTGTACTGATTTTCTGTACCAAATAATAAATAAATATTACGCTCTTAAGTTTGAATTTCTCAATTAATTGAGCACTCTGCTGGGATTCTCCTACCATCTCATAAAAGAAGTTATATATATATATATATATATATATATATATATACATATACAAGTATCATTAAAAATAACGGACATCTTGTGTCTGGTTATTTTTTTCTAAGATCCTTTCCGTTTTTCTGATTAGGTTCTTAGTTTCAGACGGAAACTGGCTGATAAAATTGCTATAGCTTCCCAAAGCGCTTTCGGACCCTTCCAGGTCCATCGTTAGTGGAGCAATGTTAACCAGGCATAGACCTAGGAGTGACTATATATTCTATTTAGGCGGGAAAATAAAGGACTGTGTTTAATTTAAATTTATATTTATAGGCATTTGAGTATATTAGTACTAATAGTATAGTTAATCTTGTTAATAGCTGGTTTTTCTGTTTTAATGTATAGGGCTTCGAGTATAATAACCAGACACAAGATGTCCGTTATTTTTAATGATACTTGTATAAAAGAAAAGATGCTGCCAAGATACACACATATATATATATATATATATATATATATATATATATATATATATATATATATATATATATACAAGTTTATTAGTTGAGATCAATGTAATTTGAACATTGTTCCAAGAACTCAAAACAAATGAGCTTTCGGCGTGCAATCGTTTCCAAGACTTTTTGGAAATGTTTTATTGTTCATTATTTGTCGTTATTCTTTGATAATACCAAAATGACTTCGTCAGCGCCTTTTATAATATCGCGTACAGAGGTTTCATGAAAAGAAGCATCAGATTTCAGTCCAAAAGATTCATCACGACTGAGAAGAAGACGGAAAGCGAATTGAATTAATCAATAAAAACATAAAGCCAGTAAAACTTGGAGCAATGAACTTTTGATCTGTTCATAGCGTAGGATTGGCCATAGCGTAAGATAAATTACATGACCTTGAACATGTTTTCTTCATCAACAGATATAGAACATGAGTATATACTAGGCTAACTATAGAAATATTTTATTAGGATAATCAAAGAAACTATATGTACATAAAATAGATTTATTAATAACATGACTATTGATCAACGCAAATAGACATTAGATGCCTAAATATCAAAAAAAAAGTTAAAAGAGACTGCACGTATATCACTGGATTAAAATTATTGAATATCCTCATTATTTTCAAAATCATTCCCGTTCAATGATTTCATTGAGTCATATATGTTTTGGCGAAATTTGGATACTTTGTTGGAGTTCCATTTTCTTAATGAACATTTTTCTTTGTAGAGCACGAAACCATCTCTATATCGTTGTTATTGAAGCAACTCTTTTCTTCAAAGAATGTTAGAAATGATTCTGTATTTCTTTTTTGCGACTTTAAAAATGGTGTTCATTCATTAGTATATCGACAAAAATATCTTTAAATATATTAATTTATAGAAATATATCAATTAACTTTATAATTTGATTTTTTTAAATTATTGCTAAGCTTAGCCTATAGCGTAGGAAGTTCATAGCCTATACTGTTCATAGCGTAGCAGTTGTAGCAGTTTTCCTGTATATATATATATATATATATATATATATATATATATATATATATATATATATATATATATATATATATATATTATAGTGAACCGTATATCATATAGAAAAAGAAAGATAAGTAGATACTAAGCGTGTATGTATATATATATATATATATATATATATATATATATATATATATATGATTATTTTTATTTACACAGACATGTACAAAATCTGCGACACTTGCATGTCGATGTTATCGTTCAACAGTTATTATAAACTGAGATATCATAAGGCAGAGTTAGAGTCCGATCTTAACATTAGATCATATTTGGAAATATGATCTAATGTAAAGATCAGACTCTAACTCTGTCTGATGAGATCTCAGTTTATAATAACTGTTGAACGATAACATCGACATGCCAGTGTCGCATATTTTGTACATGTCTGTGTAAATAAAAATAATCATATATAAAAGCTCTACTTTATATTGAGCACTTTTTATAAACCCGGTTTAAATTCTTTGGATTACTACCCTGTGGATGTTTTACTTGGATTATTATATATACTAGCAAATATATGCTCGCTCCGGTCGCATATTTTTGCTAGTCTGCCGCGTCAGAAATTACGCTAGTATGTAATTTGGGTAGAGCTTTTTATCACTACAATTAATTTAAATAATATATTGCACATGATAAATAACAACATTAATAAAAAGAAAAATTAAGTTTGCATTATTATCGTCTGCTCGCTTTTCTTTCCATTCAATCGTTTTGCGCCAAATCCACGTAAGAATTTACAAAATAATAAATAATAATAGTTTTAGTTTTTGAAAGAGAAAAAAGAAAAGTGTACCTAAAGTAAAATTAACAATAAAAAAATACAGCGAATACGATTCTAAAAACAGTTATTTACTTGCCCAGTAAAAGGTGTCCCCCCCCTAAAGTTATCGTCTGCTCGCTATTCTTTCACCTCAATTGTTTTGCGCCAAATCAACGTCAAAATATAATAAATAATAGTTTATGTCTTTCAAACCGGGAAAAAGGTGTACGTAAATTAAAATCAAAAAAAAAAAAAAATTCAGCGAACACTATTCTAAAATCAGTTATGTAGTTTTCCAGTACAATGCGTTGCTTTTTGTTGACAAAAAAAACTAAAATCATTATAATGTGTGTGTGTGTGTTTTTTTAAATAGTAATTTTTAAATGAATTATTATTTTAATTAAACAATTTCATTCAATAAATTTGTTAAAATCATCAATTTAGAAAACTAAATACAGCGAACACAAATTTTCAAATCGGAAAAAAAGGTGTATCTGAAAATTATCAATAAAAAAATCAGGACTCTTTTACTGCAGAACCCGCGATAACTTTTGAAAATTTTTTTTTAGCTAAACTAAATTCTTTATAATGTGTGTGTGTTTATCAATTATTATTTTAATTACACAATTTGATTCAATAAATTTGTGTTTTAAAACATAGTGGCTAATAAGATTAAGAAAATAAACAAACTTAGAACGTTTTAATAACATAAATCAGTAAAGTATTAACGCGCCCGTTCAGAGGGAGGTACGCTGTTTTATCAGTTGGACGTAGAGGAAAGCGCCCGTTCAGAGGGAGATACGCTGTTCAATCAGTTGGACGTAGAGAAAATAACTACGTAACTCATTTTATAAATAAATAATAAAAGAAATAATTATAATTTATAAGTAAGATTATTCGCGAGCAAAATAGCGTAAATACATTTGGAAATCTGAAGAGAACAATCATGAGTCTATATTTGCGAATACTAATTTATTAGAAGTTCAAAAGTAATTGATTATGTAAATTGGGAAATGCGCATAGTGTTTTATGCGATTTTTTAAATAGTACATTATGAAGCTGGCGAACTTAATAAATAGTCATAGTACTCTGATGGAGTTTCGGCTTCAGACAGACAGACACATAAACTCCATTATTAAAATATATATATATATATATATATATATATATATATATGTAGAAGGATGAAAAGGAATTAGAAAAGCAAAAGTCAAATCTTTTTTCAATTCAGTTGCTCATAGCAAGGTATATTCCGCAAAAAGTCAATTTATTCAAGTTAAATTTTTCCTTAAGCCAGGATTTTCAAAGATCAACATCTTATCATCAGAGGAAGACGCTGGGATAGATAAGTTGGCAAAGGCCAAAATTTAAAATTTGAGAAAGTAAAATAAAAATTGTAGGGAAAAAAACACAAGGCAAAACTCTGCCCGAGTGCAAGCAAATGTCCGATTGCAAAAAAGTCCGGTGTCAAAAAGTCCAGCGGAGAAAGTGAAATGTAGATAGGTAGGTCTATCCTGGATATTGAGCTCTATACCTTTCATAATGTGTTTTACCTTTCCTAAAAGTTTGCTTTTAGTTCACCACTTTATATATATATATATATATATATATATATATATATATATATATATATATATATATATATATATATACAGGCTGTTTCAAAAGTCTTGGGAACATTTTAATTTTAAATAACTTGTAATGTTCCCAAGACTTTTGAAACACCCTATATATATATATATATATATATATATATATATATATATATATATATATATATATATCTGTGTGTGTGTGTGTGTGCATATATGTGTGTATTTAAAAACGGTTCAAAGCTAAAAAAACAATGTGATATTTAAAACAAAATTCTTTATATATTTTAGAACTTAAATCGTTGACGTAAGACGTCATCATTAGAAGCAGCAGACATTTTCTTCCTGTTTTTAGTGACATATTTGTCACTTGGTTGTAGCAAATCTGTGTAATGCTGTAAACGGTCATAGTTAAAATGTCGATATTGTGAGGTTACGCATGACGACACGTGGGGAAATAAGAGAATATAGCTTCACATTTGAAGCATTGCAGATATTTGAATTATTTTTAAAAACAGTTGAAAGCAAAACAATGTGATTAAAAAATATATTCATTTTAAAACTTGCATTTTAATATATATAAGTGAACCTAACTGATTAACGATGTATCGTTGTGTGCGAGTTCTAGCTCAAACGAGCTGGATTTCTCATTTCTCCTGAAACCGTAAGTATCAATCAATGTCTAATCGAATTTTTAATGCATATTATTACACAATAAATATATGAGACTCTTTGAATCCTATATTTAATTCATCCTAAACTAGATAACTATATATATTTGTTTATTCCAGCGATTTTTTAAATATATTTTAGCCTTACGGACGTTTCACAACCCGTTAACACAAATATAGTCTTCATTTTTCACGGGCTGCCTGTCAGATACCTTTATTTACTAATAAAAAATATGCACGCTAGTCAAAAGTAAAAAAAGTCTTTATTTCTATTGGTAAATAAACGTTTCTGATAAGCAGCCCATGAAAAGGGAAAACTATATTTGTGTTTACGGGTTGTGAAACGTTTGTAAGAACGAAAAATGTAAGCATTCGCCGAAATAAGGAAAACAATATGATTGTGAACTGATGTTTTTCTTTTGGTCATTGGAATGCAAGCGATCAATATATAAATATGCTTTGAAGCCGAAAACATAACTTCATTCAGCTTGTAATCTGAAACAATTTAGATGATATAATAAGGGATATATACGTTAAAATATATATTCTTTATAGAAACCTAGAAATAACTATATATATATATATATATATATATATATATATATATATATATATATATATGTGTGTGTGTGTGTGTGTGTCATAACAGAGCCGATCGATAAGAACAGACCTTGCAAACACAAATTGCTCGATATTATTTCAGGTAGAGTTTAATAAGTTGTACATTTGGCTTAACTCAACACAAACACACAGAACTGTGGAAGACTATACTATACTATATATATATATATATATATATATATATATATATATATATATATATATATATGTGTGTGTGTGTGTGTGTGTGTGTGTGTATATAGGTCGAGATATCGCGACGCGTGATACCCAATTTACAACCAGAACGCATAACAATGGTTGATGAGAGTCAACGAGACGCAATCATGTGTTGATTATTTGTTGATCCCTTGTTGATTCGAAACCGATGGTACTATGTTGTTCCCAACTTCTGTAATACAATATATAGATATATATTACACTCTTATCTTGAATTTTATTTTGTAATAATCGAGTTTCTTCCTAGTGATCTTATCAATCATCAAGTCTAATGTTAACAAATATTTATTGAGCTGTCCTCATAATAAGCAATATTCTTCCTATTCCATTCAGCGTTTATAATCCTGTTATTGTGTTGTCCATTGTCCATTGTCCAACTTACCATCTCTTACACCTTTAGCCTATAATGACGTCCAGGCCTTGATAAGTTTTGACACATTAGTTAAAAAAAAATGTTTTTTTTTAAACCGTTACCGCGCGAGCAATCTTCTAGACAGTCTTATTTTCAAATCATAAATTTACAGTCGAATTCATTGTTTGTAATAATTCCCCGTTTTTACTTATTTTCGGAAATTATATTAATTTTAAATTTCTGATTTTTAATATCATTTTCTACCGAGAGTTGCCTTTTACCTTTTTCATTCGAACCTTCAGGATGTTATCTCTTTGTGAATGTGGTCACTGGGTTTCAACTATGGGTATAATAAGATGCAAATATGTACGGAATTTCGAACGAGACTCTTCATTTAATCCCCGGGGTAGCTTGCTCTCGTTCCGTCTACCATGACCGGGCAGAAGTCTTAAGTAATTCGTAATTCTATTCTTACTATCACCTGTACTGAGGATTGAACCTTCAACCTCTAGAAGACTATCATTTAGAACTGATTAATACTTAGCACTTATATCCGTTACACCGTTGCAGTACAGATTCCCGAGTTAGACATAAATATTTCCCAGTTCGACAAGATGTACCTGAAGAAGGTCGGAGGTTACATCGGTCAGAAACGTTGTAAGAATATTATCTAAGATGAGATCAGCCAGGGGTATTTTTACCTCACCTAATAAACTAGTATTGTCCTGGCCTTTGGGTCTGGATTTACGCCGGTCTATTGGGGGTTGTCTGGTCCTGTGCAGTTCTAGGAGGTGCACCCTCCCAGGCTTTGCCTCCTCTCTTTGGGGAGGAGTAAGTTTATTGCTTACTGTCTGAGGCGCCCCTACCGGGGAATGCCGACGGGGCTGCCCAGGCAATTTTTAAATGGCCAGAGTGCTCACCTCTCGAGCGCTGGCTTATTTAATCCCACTTTCCCGACCTTGTGTCACATCTTACCTTGTGGGAGGTAGATAAATATAGGAGAACAGTAGTCGTAATAATCCATGTAATACAAGGTATTCATGTTTTGCTTATAAAAGCAAGTGTGTTTAACTTTCATTGATCGTCCTTAACAATGACCCCAGCTACTACTATTACTGCTACAACTAATTCAGACGGTGAATGAGGGGATTTGGAAGTCTATCAGAAAAAAGTTTTCACTCCGACTCCAAAGGGGCCGGTAAAAGTAAATGTCACGGAATTATATAAAATTCTGAGTCAAAAAACAAAACAAAACAAAAAAAGGCTACCTGTTCGCTCGACGTGTTCCCTCCTTTCTTCTCTTTTCTTTTCTTTCTCTCCTTTCTTCTCTTTTCTTTTCGTTCTCTCCTTTCTTCTCTTTTCTTTTCTTTCTCTCCTTTCTTCTCTTTTCTTTTCTTTTTCTCCTTTCTTCTCTTTTCTTTTCTTTGGCTCCTTTCTTCTCTTTTCTTTTCTCTCTCTCTGTTCTGCTCCTTACAACCTCAAGTTTAGCAATGGATTTCCGACGACAAATACGATTTCTGTTCCTTCTTTTATCGAGTCAAATCAGACACACAAAAACCAACTCGATCTGCATAACTACACATCGATTTGCTGTCCCCTATGGTTAAATGAAAATGACTTAAATTAAGTCGGTATTCGTAATCCATCGAGCAGTGTTCGAATCCTCATTTGACCTACAATTCAAACATTTCTTTAACTTTTAAATTTCACGCCAGGCAAAGACGGGCTCTTTAATAGCGGTGGTATGGTAGTTTTGTTTTACGGCATATCAACCCTTTTTGGGTTATTTAATGCCGAATCTGGTCATTATAGTAAAAGTTTTTATGCTTCAAGTTCTTTATATCTTCAAATGTTTAATCATCGTTTTTGGTTTGGTAGTTTTGTTTTACGGCACATCAACCCCTTCTGGGCCATTCAATGCCGAATCCGGTCATTATAGTAAAAGATTTATGCTTCAAGTTCTAAAAATAAAATAAAAAAGGGGAGGGAGAAAGGGAGAGGGGCTGTTGTTTTTGTTTTTGGTTTTGTAGAACATAATTAAGTTTTACAAAAAAAAAAAAAAAAAAAAAAAAACGTCAATGTAGGTGAATTTCGTCTCAGGGAGCCACAGGGCAGCCTGATCTGGTATCGCCAGTTTAATAGCGGGGATGAGGCAACGCTCAATCTTGGTTTAAGATCATCACGTTCGTCACAGACGGTAATAAGTTAGCGCTGCTCAAATACTGCCGTGATAGCCCAACACCAGATTCTATTGATTGACCGATCTCAAACCGAGTTCAAAGCTTGTGGTTTCCGCCCATTTCTGATCAACACTGTCTTTTGCCGCTGGTATTTTTCGTCTCGTGTCTTATAACTGAATCAATGCTTGGATAGTCAGTTCATTTTGCTGTAATGATCAGTGAAGAGAAAAGATCACGGTCTCCGTCGGATGACACATTCGATAATTGCCTAGTGGAGCAAATTGAACACTAGGTTTACTATTTGCCAAACAAAGAATGCCCGGAAACAAATTGTCAGAAACGAATGCTACGTATTTGCTCTTAGCTTGTATACAGTGACACACCCCCTCTCTCTTCAAAATGCTACCCATGTAATCGTTCAAAAAATTGCCGAATATTTTCTGCAATCCAATCATCAAATATATTTCAGCCGATTCCTGATTTGCCCACTAAATTTCAGTCATGAATGCCCAACACTCTTTTGTGTTCTCGTTGTTCAATTATAAGCACACCTGGATACGATGTGAAAAATGGCAATAACCCTAACTTTAACCCTAACCCTAACCTTAGCGCTCTCCTGATTTTGGCTGCGATTGTCCTATTCAGTTCAATAATTGCCTGGGGGTTAAGGTCCGGCAAATGTAAAACCTATTTAAGATCACACGCCCTACTGATGAGACGATTACCAAATCGAAATAAAGACTGTTGTATATTTATGACTTAAACTTGGTGGACAAGTCAAGCATAAAATGAAGTTCATTCGTATCAAATAGGGTTTTATTGCAGAAAATATCGTGCATTTTATAAACGATTCCATGGTTGCCTTTTTAGGGGGCTCACACTCTGTATATTGTTGGGATTTGAATAACACTAAGGCTTTGTGTGATTTATTTAGAGATGAGGAGAGAGAGAGACAGAAAGACAGAATGACAAGAACAGAGAGAGAGATAGAGAGAGAGAGAGAGAGAAAAAAGAGAGAGACTCTCTTCTGTTGCAGTGTGGTCATCTAATTTACATGCATGTGTCTGTACGAACCACAAAGGCGTATGTAAATAAGATAGCAAAATAATAAGTCCATTTACTTCTATCCTTAAATCTATCATAAAAACTCGTAAAAGAGTTATGAATGAATAAATAAATAAATAATTTTACAGATCAAAGTTATATCATGTTGTGATTTATTGTCAGTTTCGAACCAAATTCACAATAAATAAGTGTATGAGATAACTTTTATCTATAAATGTATTTATATCTGTCTCTGTATAGTTTTCAATGTATACGATTAACTCTTAAACTTATTAGCTGACCATTAAGAATTTCAAGACGGAGCTGTAAGTATATATATATATATATATATATATATATATATATATATATATATATTTGTAATTAGGTAATTTTATTAAATATTAATAGGTATTCAACATACAGAGGACGTCGTTTCGGACTCACGTACTCATCAATACAGACAATGGTGGTTTCAGGCGGTGAGACGGGTTCGAACGCAGTTCGTAGATTCAGACCATAATAACCATCCTACAACCTAACCCATTAGGCCAACGGATATCACTACATACATTATTGAAATTAAGATACATTTAAAGCCAAGAAGCATGGTTCAAACGTTTCGAGATGATAGAATGCTTAAACACGCAGGCGTGTAAGCTTATATATACACAGCAGAGTTATTATTTTATATATATATAGATTATATATTATATAAAGTATTTTTTTTACAAATACACATTACAGTGTCTGTATGGTGTAACAGGGTTACATAGATCTTGGGTATAGAATCCGTTTCGTAGGAAGCAGATCCATTTAGCAACACATTTCAACATGCGAAGACTCAGAGAAAAAAAAACCTGATAGGTACTGAGGAATCGAACTGGTTCCTCGCAGGCAGATTTTAACCCATATCCGGTCACTCCCAATAAACGCTGTCATGCATAGGTTTGAAAATAAAATACAACTATTAGCTGTAGTACAACCTATGATCGAGCACTTTATAGTTTTTTTCAATTTACTTGTGATACATGCTATATTATATATATATATATATATATATATATATATATATATATATATATATATATATATATATATATAATATAGCATGTATCACAAGTAAGTTGAAAAAAACTATAAAGTGCTGCTCTTATAGAGAACGCACCGCGTTTACGTGACTTCGCAGCGTCAACGTTCGGGCAGGTCTCGGAAGCGCCCGAGAGTTGGCGAAACTGTTACCCAGCAGACATTAGACAACCAGGCTGCAGCAAGCAGACGATATCTTTCGAAATAACTTAATTTCTTCGATGTGCAGTGCGTTAAAAATGAATTTATACGATCTGTGTAAGCGGGTTGAATCTCCCGAAAGACTCATTGAGTTCCGTCAGCAACGGTCACTTCTACCAAAAGAATAATCCTTAGCCTTAACCTTAACCTTAACCTAAACCCTAACCCTAACCTAAACCCTAACCCTAACCCTAACCCTAACCCTAACCCTAACCCTAAACTCTAACCCTAAACCTAACCCTAACCCTAAACCTAAACCCTAACCCTAACGCTAACCCTAACCCTAAACCTAAACCCTAACCCTAACCCTCACCCTAACCCTAACCCTAACCCTAAACCTAAACCTAAGCACACACCTAAACCCTAACCCTAACCCTACACCTAAACCTAACCTTAAACCTAAACCTAAACCCTAACCCTAACCCTACACCTTAACCTAACCTTAAACCTAAACCTAACCCTAACCCTAACCCTAAACCCTAACCCTAACCCTAACCCTAACCCTAACCATAAACCTAAACCTAAACCTAACCCCAACCCTAACCCTAAACCTAAACCCTAACCATAACCCTTACCCTTACCCTAACCCTAAACCTTAACCTTAACCTTAACCTAACCCAAAACCTAAACTTAACCCTAAACCTAAACCTAAACCTAAACCTAACCCTAACCCTTAACCTAACCCTAACTCTAACCCTAACCCTAACCCTAACCCTAACCCTAACCCTAAACCTAAACCTAAACCTAAACCTTACCCTACCCCTAAACCTAAACCATAACCATAACCATAACCCTTACCCTAACCCTAACCCTAACCCTAAACCTTAACCTTAACCTTAACCTAACCCTAAACCTAAACCTAAACCTCATCTCTAACCTTAACCCTAACCCTAACCCTACACCTAAACCTAACCCTAACCCTAAACCTAAACCTAACCTTAGTCACGGAAACACGGTGCGTTCTCTATAAGAGTCCCATATATATATATATATATATATATATATATATATATATATATATATATATATATATATATATATATATTATCTGTGTGTGTATTTAGGCAGCAGGTTTACATTTAGGCTGATGTTATTAAATAACACAATTTTTTTTTGTTTGATAAGACATTTTTTTTATTTCTACAATTTTTCGAATAGTTCATTTAGTATTTCGGTCAAATTGGCGTATATAAGTTCCGTGGGGTTTTTGTTTAATTCTGCTTTCTTTTTTCGCGAGTACTTTCGATTTGGTTCATCAAATTATCTTCAGCCTTGGTGATTTTACAACTACTTCTCTCTATATATATTATACAGTATACACAAATATATTTATATAAAATATACGCCAATACGTTTTCAAGTTTACGATTAGGCGAAACGTTATTTTAGACGCTAGTGCTAAATTGCGTATTCGGTTGACCTGACTAGCACACAGGCAAAATTGATTTGTGTCCGTAGCCACTGGACACTTCCGGCCGAGAGAACAAAGAACACATGTATATATAAAGGATAGACACAGAAAAGGAGAGAGAACATGCGGAGCGTTCAAGGGAGAAGTACAACGTCGTCTACACGAGAGTTTATCTTTCACTTGCTATCTCTTTGCATTATTCATGGTAAAAATAAGATGACTGTTACCCATTTGCTGTGAGTTAAATACAATACAACTAGTAAGAAATTCACGGCGACTGAACACAAGAGGCATCTTCTATTTCACTCAGGTGTTAATTTAAACTACGAGCCGTTTTATTTTCATTCTTTTGTTAACTGCTTTGCCGAAATCAAATGGCCTTCAAAAACTGGACAATATGGCGAGAATGGACTGGTTGGTGTAAAACGTATAAAACAATACGTTTTAAACCAACCAGTCCATTCCCGCCATATTGTCCAGATTTTGAAGGCTATTTGATTTCGGCAATTAGCATTATTGTTTCCCCTTTCGTTTTCTGTGCTTGAATTCTTTTATTTATTTATTTATTTATTTATTTATTTATTTACTTACTTACTTACTTACTCATTGTCTCCATCTACATAAAATTAGATATTAACGGCTATTTGTGTTGCTTTTTGTTATACAATTAAATGAAAACTATCACTTTCTCGAAGTTCGTAATCGATAGCTTTGCATCTGATAACTCGATATTTGATTCTGATTAGCTCATGTTTTTTCTTTGTTTCGTTCCACCATATTCTTTAAAATAATGAAATGTATTTCGATTTAGTTTCTTAAAAACAGGCTTATTCCGGCAAGGGACATTTTTAACATGGACACATTTTTTATTCGACACTGGTCTATCTATTTCATCTATCGGATAAACAATTATATATGTTTAAAATAAATGCTCTTTACTTATTAAAGTTACTTTTTTCGAAAGAAGAAATCGATATTGGCATAGTCTTTTTTCTTTCTTTCTTTCTTTCTTTCTTTCTTTCTTTCTTTCTCTCTTTCTGTCTTTTTAAACTTCAGTTTTTCTTCAGTTTTTTTTTCTGTTGTCCTTTATTTCTGTTTACCGGAAGCACAATAAAACGTCATGTATATTCCTTCACTTTTCAAAATATTTCCGTACATTTTTCTTTCATTTAAATGTTTTTTTTTTATCGCCCTCACTGAAGATCTGGATGTGTGACTATAGTTTACAAGGGCAATTAGATTCAGACATCGACATTTATGCGTCATTTTTTTAATTATTATTAATGGTTCATGATTTATCAAGTCTAAAAACCACACGAGGATAAAGATTAATTAAATAGGAAGACGACAGTAGATTAATGAGAAATATTATGAAAGGATTGAAAATCTCCACATGACACCCATCCAAACAACAGACGATCACGGAAACAGCAATTGTTCTCCCTTTGTCAGAAACATCGCCAATGGAATGTAAGACCTAACGGCCAAGATAGACGGGAATATTAGCAAAATCTGATGGAAATTCCAGAATTCTTCTTCCACAGTTTTCTCTTTCTTCTTACGTTTAAAATACCTGCCGGCTTACTATTTCTTCAACTTAATAAAACGAACGTCTTACAGTTTTGATTCATTTATTGTAAAAATATTACTCTTCATAAAATAGTCCCATTCTTACCGTAAAAGTAGTTGGCAGCTTAATATCCTTTGAATAAATAAAACGAATGTAATCCTTCATACGACGACAACGACAGAATTCTACTTATGACATTTTATTAGATTCTGAAACGCTTCATTTGAAAATGGGTAAGATCTAGATGTTTCTATTTTTTGTGACCGGACGATCTCATTTTAAAAAGCGGGAGTGGAAGGTGAATGCGTACATATGAAAAGACAAGCTTATTATTATATACATATAGGACCACGATGATGATGATGATGATGATGATGATCCTTCTACTGCTGCTGATGATAATGATGATGATGATAATGATGATTGACTTATTTCGGTGGAATATTTCTCTCTTGATTATGTCGATATCGATTTTTATCGATAACTGGTTGTCTTGTAACGTCTCGCTGCGAACCGATTTTCCTCAAATATTAGCCAATTATAGTTCAACAAGTGGAATCGCCTGAACAAAGGTAATTAATTAGACTATATAATAACTGTCAGAGGTTTCTCTGTATTAATCAGAAAGTGGGTTCATTCAGAAGGCATGATTATATATTAATCATGCATCGTGAATGCCCCTAATATATATATATATATATATATATATATATATGTTTTTTTAATTTTATTTTATTTTATTTATTTATTTTTTTTATGCTAATGTGAGAACTTTGTTTTTATTCGTGAATTTTTTTATTCGTAAATTCCGAAACCATACAAAACGGTTTTTTTAAAAATTTGTTTTATATAAAATCATTTTCTCTTTTTTTTTTCTATTTCATCTTATATAAAGTTTTCCCCATATTATTCATTATTCATTTTGTAGTGTGGCACCATTTTGTCTCTTCATATATATATATAAAAGGTTGCGATAAAATGATCCAACGTCATGTAAAATGAAAAAAAGAAAGCCAAAACCTATGACATTTAAGTATTCAGCAACGTTTTGCTTTATTGAAAGACTTCCTCAGGATGAAGAAACAATGTAGAAAAATCATACAGAATATTAATTTTGATATGTCAGAAAGTGTCCAGACTTCGGCATGGCTGTTGACGTGAACAAGCAGAGAACGAAAAACGTGATTTTGGTAGTGGTGTTATCAGCTGTGGTCAGTCTTCTTCAAAGGACGCGAGATGAATGGGATTGATGGCTTGGATTCGTTAAACTAATAGGAGATATGATACCTCCCTCTCTCTTTATCTCTAACGCTCTTTTAAATATTCCCACATACTACAGGAAACTTACTATTAGTTAATGTGACACTAATAAAATAATTAAATAAAAAAAGATTTAATTAATGCACTCATTTTTAATATTTAAACTAACAAGATACCTTTTCTCTCTAGGTCAAAACTTGTATTCTCAATCCCATTTCACTTTTCAAAATCAGCCAAAGATTCTCCACATGCTACTCTCTTAATATTTATTTTTTGGCCTTATGGCTAAGATCAAAGTGTAGTATCTGTTCCGATGGATACTGCACTCAATAGACTGGTATTTTCTTGGCCTTCGGGGCTTGATTTACGCCGGTCTATGGGTCTGTCCTGTGCAGTTCTAGGAGGTCCACCCTCCCAGGCTTCGCCTCCCCACTTTGGGGAGGAGTAAGTTTATTGCTTACTGTCTGAGGCGCCCCTACCGGGGAATGCCGACGGGGCTTCCCAAGCAATTTTTTAAACCCCACTTTCCCGACCCGACCTTGGGTCACATCTTACTTGTGGGAGTAAGATAAAAACTGGCCTTGTGCCTAACTCCTGGAGAGGAGTAAATCAATACTCTCTTGATATTTTCTTTTCTCCTTCCTTTCCCCTTATTTCTCTTTGTTCTTTTTTCCTTTTTGTCCCCCTCCAAGTTTAGAATAAACAGCAGACACATACGTCCACACACCCCGTCCCCCTACCTACTGCAGCCATTCTTGGCTATAACATCTGTTGACCCCAGTTACCTTCCTAGCTAAAATAGTCCAAAACTGACAAATCCAAGCCATCAATCCCATTCATCTCGCGCCCATTCGAAGGAGACTGACCACGGCTGTTAACACCACTACCAAAATCATGTTTTTTGTTCTCTGCTTGTTCACGTCAACAGCCATACCGAAATCTGGACACTTTCTAACATATCAAAATTAATATTCTGTATGATTTTTCTACATTACTTTTTTCATCCTGAGGAAGTCTTACAATAAAGACAAAACGTTGCTGAATACTTAAATCACATAGCTGTTGGCTTAATTTTTTTTCATTTTACATTACGTTGGATTATTTTATCGCCACCTTTATATATATATATATATATATATATATATATATATATATATATATATATATATATATACACATACATACATACATACACACACACACACACACACACACACACATATACATATATATATATATATATATATATATATATATATATATATATATATATATATATATATATATATACCGTATTTCTTAATTGGGAGAGTTTCCCAGCAGGGTGATCAATTATTAATGCAAAAGTAAAATTAACTAGATAAGTAATAAGAGCATGCTATTTATTAATATTAAATCAAGTGTTACAACAACTTAATATAAATTTATTTTTATTTTTAACGTTATCTCCATTTACTTTCGATAACATATGAATACTTTCCATAACGGGCTACGTAATTCCACGCACGTGACAATTTAAACCTGCTAGGTTCCCATCTGTCCAACTGTTAACGTTATTCCCTTTTAATTTCTTGCTTTTTCGATGTACAGCGTCGCTGTTGTTTTGATCTGAAAACTTTCCATAACTGACTACGTATATTCCACGCACGTGACAATTTTAAATCTGAAAGTGTTCCATCTTTCCAACGGACAATATTTTGAAATTCCTGGCGGTTGTTCTCACTCATTAAGCTATACGACTCCGCTGATGAAGGTCCGATTTTCTCGGATCTGAAACCTGGGTCCGGATGTTGTTGTAACACTTTATTTAATATTAATAAATATATATATATATATATATATATAATCCTGCCTCCTCAATGAACCCACTTTCTGATTAATACAGACACAACTGACAGTCATTGTATATTTAAATTAATTAGAGAGAGAGAGAGAGAGAGAGAGAGAGAGAGAGAGAGAGAGAGAGAGAGAGAGAGAGAGAGAGAGAATAATAGGGACACAGGGGAGGTGGAGTGAGGGGAACATAGCGAAGAGAAAGAGACTAATTTTAGATGTTGTCTTTTTATTTAAAATATGTTAACTGGCTTTGCAAACTCACTTCTCCCCATTCAAACAATATAACACGAGCTCAGTGGGTGACCCAACGGGTCGTATATTTTTTAGTTTCATTATAAATACGGAATTTAATTTTATAACTTAGTACTAAGATAAGCCACGTCTTTGGCATTATTTAAATAGGGCTATATATTTGTTGAGGTTAATTGCTGTTTTATATCCTCGTACCAAGAAACCCCAAAAGTTTCCCATGCTCTCTCCTTTTTATACATAATTATGATGTCAGTTTTATAACTGCGTTTATATGATATAAATATATAATTGAACATCTTACTCGTCGGAATTAGACGTAAACAGAGTAATTATTAGAATAATGGATATCTAAGTGCGATATATATATCTTATTATAAGTGGGTACTATTACAAGTGTTGGTTAAAAAGAAATGTAAAAACACGAGATGAAAAGGGAAAATCGAGTTCAAATCCTTCCATCGATTTTCATTATACGTTTATAACATTACCAGAGAATTTTCAGGACAATACATGTTCTGTGAATATTTGTTTACAGAAACTAGTTTTAAATAATTATAATTTAGTCCTCACATTCCGTAGGCGGTGTTTCTGACAAAGGGAGAAGAATTACTGTTTTCTGGGTACGAATCTATCCATTTAATAGTCATCGTTAACTAATTTTTTACATTGAAGTAATATTTTTTCAGCTCCTTACATCAAGTGGCTTCATGCCTTGTCTGGAGCGATTTCTATAAAAAAAATAATACCCATCCTCCTCTATCTATATATCTATCTATCTAGCTATCTCTCCCTCTCTCTCTCTCTCTCTCTCTCTCTCTCTCTCTCTCTCTCTATATATATATATATATATATATATATATATATATATATATATATATATATATATATATGTAAATATATATGCAAATTATTTATTTACAAACTATACGAACATATTCCAGAGACGTACCATGGTTTAATGACATTGACATATCTTTGCTTTTTTCTTAAGAGTAAAGGCATTAAAAAAATGCTATGCCCAGTGGAATCGTCAGCGTTTTGAATGAGGTCAAATCACAATGAGAAATGGAGTTATATCGATAAAAAAAAAACGGTGAATTCCTGGAAACTATAAATAATAAATAAAATAAAACTCAATTAATTTCCAACCAATATATTTTTTCCAAAGAGATTTTCCAGGAATACACCTTTTTTATTGATATAACGCAATTTCTCATCGTGATTGGACCTCATTCAAAACGTTGACGATTCCATTGGGCATAGAATTTAAAAGAAAATGTAAAACGTCAGCCCATCTGAATGAAACCGCGGTACGTTTCTGAAATTTGTAACATGAAATTTCAAATAAATTATATATATATATATATATATATATATATATATATATATATATATATAATAGATAGATATAGATAGATATAGATAGATAGATAGATAGATAGATAGATAGATAGATAGAGAGAAAAAAAAAAGAATTCACATTTTTAGAAACTCAGACCGAAATTACGCTTAGATGGTCATTCAATAAAGTAGAGCGCACTTCCGGTTGCCTCCCGGTAGATCGTTAATAATTCTTTCCACTGGATTCTTTCTATTTGGCAGCCGACCCGACGGATTTCACGGAGGTGGTTTGACTTCATTATCATCGCTTGCCATGGACAATGGCCATCGCTCAATTATTTGGACAGAAGCCAATGAAAACGTATCGATATTCGATCAAACAAAGAAAGTATTACACGCCTGATGGACGCAATTCCTCATTTTCCATTGTTTAAGCCTAAATGTTGGAGACGCCGTCCGTAGGTCAAGGAGAACTGGTGAGAAATTGAACTGAATCGATGAGTTATCTTCTTTTTCAAATCAAGTTTGATCCGTTTTTCAAACTGATGATTCAACATAATAAATGAATCCAGATAAATCAATTTGCCACGTGGTAAACTGACAGAAAATATATACTAAAGACAAAACGTATGCATATATATATATATATATATATATATATATATATATATATATATATATATATATATATATATATATATATATATATTAAAGTGAAATATTTTGAAAATCAACATTTAAATGAAAAATTCATTTATTTAATTTTTTTTTCGCGAATTTTCGTTGTAATACAAACGTTGTCAGGCGAGACTGTCTTATAGTTTTTTTTCTTCTTTTCTTCCTCCTCATATTGGTGGTATTAAACCTAAGGGGTCGAATATACGTCAAGTTCTTAAGACGTTATATGTGTTAGTCCTGGCGATTTTATGCGCAGATTGGCGCTTTTCAAGTAAGGAAATCAACATCTTTGAAGCATGGATAAGAATGTTTTAAAGTGAAATATTCTGAAAATCAACAATCGTGCAATTTAAATGAAAAATTAATTCATTTAAATTTTTTTTTTCGCGAATTTTCGTTGTAATACACACAGGCGAGACTGTCTTATAGTTTTTTTCTTCTTTTCTTCCTCCTCATATTGGTGGTATTAACCCTGAGGGGTCCAATATACGTCAAGTTCTTAAGACGTTATATGTGTTAGTCCTGGCGATGTTATGCGCAGATTGGCGATTTTTTTTTGAAGAAAGGAAATCAACATCTTTTAAGCACGTATAAGAATGTATTAAAGTGAAATATTTTGAAAATCAACAATCGTGCAATTTAAATGAAAAATTCATTTATTTAATTATAGTTTAAAAATAAAATTAAATAAATGAATTTTTTTATTAAAATTGCACGATTGTTGATTTTCAAAATATTTCACTTGAATACATTCTAAGCCGTGCTTCAAAGATGTTGATTTCCTTCCTTAAAAAAGTGCCAATCTGCGCATAACATCGCCAGGACTAAACATATAACGTCTTAAGAACTTGACGTATATTCGACCCTACGGGTTAATACCACCAATATGAGGAGGAAGCAAAGAAAAAAAACTATAAGACAGTCTCGCCTGACAAGGTTGTATTACAACGAAAATTCGCGAAAAAAAAATTACATGAATGAATTTTTCATTTAAATTGCACGATTGACGATTTTCAAAATATTTCACTTTTATCCGTGCTTCAAAGATGTTGATTTCCTTACTTTATATATATATATATATATATATATATATATATATATATATATGTTTGTGTGTGTGCATGTATATATATATATATATACACGTATACGTACATAGATAATAAACAATAACAAATATTTATTTGTAACTCCTCGAAATAGTAGAGCACTGTAATGGTAGTACTAACACAGCATGACGTCACTTGCTTCATAATACATCGTTCCTTCTCTTAAAAAGTAGAATGCCTTGACGTTAAACCGCCGACAAAAGTGTTAAATTATCATTGTTTATCAGCTATTTAAAATTGGCCGATCGGTTAAAGACGTTGGATTTGAGTTGAAAAATACTTGTAGTCCAGGGTTTCGAATCGCATGACCGGTAGAGAATAGTCATATCTCTATGCTGAAGAGTCCAGATTAAAAAGGCCAAAACGTATACATACATAGATAATAAACAATAACAAATATTTATATATATACACACACAAACATACATATATATATACACACACACACATATATATATATATATATATATATATATATATATATATATATATATATATATGATAAAAATGTAATTAATATTCCAACGTAATAGGAAATGAAAAGAGGAAAACCAAAAATATTATTTATGTATTCATCTTTATTTAAAGACTTCCTCAGGATGATTGGTCTGATTAAAATAACACGCAAAATACAAAATATTTGAAACTAAAAAACCCGCTTAAGAAAAGAATAATTAAATGAATAATTAAATGAATAATGAAAATAAATAGTGGAAGAAGTTGAGTTAACAGTGGAAGAAGTTGAGTTAACAGTGGGAGAAGTGTGGCGGGGAAATGGTAGCGGTCAGAGTTATTAAACCATTAGAGAGAGGGAGTGAGCTAGTGTG
Organism: Sepiola atlantica; assembly: GCA_963556195.1. NCBI lineage: Eukaryota > Metazoa > Mollusca > Cephalopoda > Sepiida > Sepiolidae > Sepiola > Sepiola atlantica. The sequence continues at coordinate 21,373,618 of OY744539.1, forward strand.
AAATAAACCGAAAAAGGTCGCTTATAAAAACATGAGTTATAGGCAAAAAAGATGGTAGAAGTGGGGGAAACTAAATTAGCTGTGAAAGGTGTGTGTGGAGGGGGCCAAAATTTTAACAACATTTTGCTGGCCGCCTCCAAAAATATATGATCGTCTAATGTTTAGCATATTTATATCCGCACATAGGCCGCTTGATTATCGTTTTTTCCGCACACTAATTACTTCCCGACGAAAGAATATATATATATATATATAGTAGTAAGTTTTTGAAAGGCTGTGGGCAATGCAATTCCGGGTAAGATGCAAGTTGAAAGGAAAGGAACAAAAACAATAAAAATAAATCGAATACGATATAAGACTTACTATTTATTTTTCCTTTTTTTTCCTTTTTTTTTTTTTTCTTACATAACAGCAAGAGTGTTTTAGCTGTCCGGGTGATTAAAAATCACTATTTGATATTTCGGGAAAAGACATCCCTTTTTCAAAAATAATTAGACCAGAAGAAGAATAATATTTTATTCTTCTCCGACTGTGTAGAGAATAATACAAAACAAAATGGCTGCCAGATATAGACCGCAGCAAAAAAAAAAAAAAAAAAAAAAAAAAAAACAGTTTCACAGGGAATATAAATTAAGTTAAGTTTTATTTTAATATTATGTTAAATATATGATTGGTGTTTAGAATATTAGTGTAATGTTGGTTAGGTGTATGGTGTTCGATAAACTGTTATTTTTGATAATATATATATATCATTTTTTTATTTTATTTTTTTTTTGTTATCCCCCGCCCCCAACATTTCAGCCACATTAGTCCAAAACTCCATTAACAACACCTGGTCCCAAATCTGTCTCACACGTAACCTCCCCAAAAAATACAAAATCAACTTCACCACCAAAAATAGCAGACTTCCCACCTTCTACCACCTCATTAAAACACACAAGACCAACACACACACACACACAAATTAGACCTATAGTCTCTAGTATTGAAGGACCACTCTATAAAATCTCTTGGCTTCTCTCTCAACTACTCAAACCACTACTCTCCACCTTCCCCGCACATGTCAGCAGCTCCGACCAAGTAATTAGCAGACTACACTCACTCCAACACCAACAACTACAAACTAACAACTATATATTTAGCCTAGACGTAATCTCCCTCTACACCTCAATACCCGCACACCCAGCCATAGACCTCATCACCGACCACATATCTTCCTCTGACAACCTAGAGCTCTTCGGACTAACACCTACTGACATTCACAATCTCTTATACATCATCATCGACAACACATACTTTACCTTTCAGCAGCACACTTTCAAACAAATCTCCGGCCTCCCCATGGGTTCTAGCCTTTCCGGTCTCTTAGCCATCACCTACATGAACCGGTTAGAACAACGAGCACTTAACTCCTGCCTCTCCTATATATTCTTCTCCAGATATATAGATGACATTCTAATCCTTACATCCTCTCAAGACGAAGCCACACAAATATTCAACACATTCAACAACACCGACCCCCACATACAATTCACCATAGAACACCCAAACGAGTCCGGCTCACTCTCTCTCCTTGATTTCAACCTTAACATCACCGAAGATTGCTCTATACACACTAACTTCTATAGGAAACCTGCCTGCAAAAACCTTTTCATACACTATAAGTCTGCCCTGCCCACAAAAGCCAAATTAAGTTATGCCCATAATGAAATTACCCGAATACAAAATAAATGCTCTTCTGCTGCTGACAAAATATCACACACTAAAAACTTCCACCAAACCCTCCAAAATAATGGCTACCCCGCCCCCACCATAGCCCACCTAAATAAGCCCACAACACGTAGACACCGCACCCTCGCTAACACATGCTTCTTAAAACTCCCTTTCTTCAGCGATAAGATCACCACCTCCATCCGCAAGGCAATACATAAGGAAAACCTTAACATACAACTAACACATACTGGCACCTCCTTACGCCAACATCTATCTAATAAACACACTAACCACACACCCGAACCCTGCTCCCTGGCCAATTGCCCTATCTCCAACACAGGTCTGTGCCTTCGCACTAACTGTGTTTACAAACTACAGTGTAATAAATGCAAAAAATTTTACATCGGCAACACTACAAGACCGCTACACTTGCGCATAAAGGAGCACTTGAATACCCGTATATCCTCTTTCCACAAACACATAGAGATTTGCTCAAACACTCAGCGCGATATTCACGTCTCCATCTTAGCGTCTGTCAGAAACATCGGTGACCTTAGAATCACAGAATCAATCCTCATCTCCAGATTAAACCCCTCACTCAATCAACGTCACGAGCTCTACTCACCTTTCATTCTATAATATCTACCCCCCATCCACCAACCAACCCCCATATCTAACACTTAACAGAGTCCGTTTCCACCACTTCACTCATTACTCACCTCCCATAATAAACTCACCATACACCCAAACAATCAAACAGGCCCCTCCCCATATGAACTTCCATCCTTACACACTTTCAACCACAAACCAAAAACCATATTCAGCATACTCGTCTAACCCACCAAAATAAGTCACTCCATAACCTAGCATTATTAATTAATAAATCCAAACACATATAGAATGTATACAAATAACATGCAAATATTAAATAAATAATTCATAAAATAAATTAAACCAGTAAATAATAATAATAAAAAATAAATAAATAAAAAAAACAAAACAAAAAAAAACAAAAAAAAAAAACAAACAAACATGTAAAGAAATTGATGAATATATATAGATAAACAATTAAACAAACAATAATACATAGATATGTATATATATATGTATATATGCATTTGTGTATATATGTTGTATATATATACTAATATTGTTATACAGATCTCCACCAAAAAAAAAAAAATTTTTTTAAATTAAAAAAAAAAAAAAAAAATTAAATAATTAATTATAAAAAAAAATATTTTAAAAAATCCAGAGTTACTCCCCTTTATCTTATAATAAATATATCAAGTTAATAAGTTAATTCGTTAATCTAATTTGACGAAACTCACAATTAGTAATTAATAACACTTCTTTAATAGATGATAATCGAAATCGATAAGTAGATAGATCTAGAATATTTAAAATATGAGACTAATTACTTCAATTTATATTAAAATTCTTAAATTACGATAGAAAGATAAACAAAATAAAAAATACGAAGATAAAACAAAGTAAATATTCAAATATAAAAAAAAAAAATAAAATAAAAAAATGATATATATATATTATCAAAAATAACAGTTTATCGAACACCATACACCTAACCAACATTACACTAATATTCTAAACACCAATCATATATTTAACATAATATTAAAATAAAACTTAACTTAATTTATATTCCCTGTGAAACTGTTTTTTTTTTTTTTTTTTTTTTTTTTGCTGCGGTCTATATCTGGCAGCCATTTTGTTTTGTATTATTCTCTACACAGTCGGAGAAGAATAAAATATTATTCTTCTTCTGGTCTAATTATTTTTGAAAAAGGGATGTCTTTTCCCGAAATATCAAATAGTGATTTTTAATCACCCGGACAGCTAAAACACTCTTGCTGTTATGTAAGAAAAAAAAAAAAAAAAGGAAAAAAAAGGAAAAATAAATAGTAAGTCTTATATCGTATTCGATTTATTTTTATTGTTTTTGTTCCTTTCCTTTCAACTTGCATCTTACCCGGAATTGCATTGCCCACAGCCTTTCAAAAACTTACTACTACTATACCCAGCAATGCTTCAAGCAAACTACCATTCTCTACTATATATATATATATATATATATATATATATATATATATATATACTAAATGTTTTATAAAAAAATATCTTCGTTATTATTACCACCCACCCAGCGCTTCAAATTGTGTGACTTTTAAAAGTATCCTTCCACGCCGACCACGTGACACACAGCCATATCAACACTTTTCTCTCTTCGTCATAACACCTAGACGGATTTTCAACTTAGCCACGAGAATGTCTCAACCAAGAGGAAAAAAAAAGAAAAAGAAAAAGAAGAAATATTCTTCTGAAGATGGTAGATTTACCGAAAGTACTCAAGTTCATAAAAAAAAATGTTTTTAAGATAAATAAATAATTTATTTTTAAAAACAAATAATCTGCGTTGTGCAAGGTTTTCTAAATATTTTATAAAAAAATATCTTCGTTATTATTGCCACCCACCCAGCGCTTCAAATTGTGTGACTTTTCAAAGTATCCTTCCACGCCGACCACGTGACACACGGCCATATCAACACATTTTCTCTTCGTCTTAACACCTAGACGGATTTTCAACTTGGCCACGGGAATGTCTCAACCAAGAGGAAAAAAAAAAGAAAAAGCAAAAATATTCTTCTGAAGATGGTAGATTTACCGAAAGTACTCAAATTCATGAAAAAAAATATGTTTTTAAGATGAATAAATAATTTATTTTTAAAAACAAATAATCTGCGTTGTGCAAGGTTTTCTAAATATTTTATAAAAAAAATATCTTCTGTTATTATTGCCACCCACCCAGCGCTTCAAATTGTGTGACTTTTCAATATATATATATATATATAAATATATATATATATATATATATATATATATATATATATATATATATATATATATATATATATATATGTGTGTGTGTGTGTGTGTGTGTGTGTGTGTGTGTGTGTGTGTGTACTAATGTACACTCTTACATAGAAGTGTACTTAAATATATCCTTTAAAAAAAATCCCACGATTCAGCTCTTGTTGAGTGAGGGAGAAACCGGTCAGCTGGTTTTTATCCTTACTGTACTATGTAAGAGTGTACATTAGTACACTTCTATGTAATATATTTAATCATGAATTATAAAACATGTTTTCCCTTCATGCCTGTGATAATATATATATATATATATATATATATATATATATATATATATATATATACATATGATAATTTTATTTACACAGACATGTACAAAATATGAAACACTGGCATGTCGATGTTATCGATCAACAGTTACTATAAACTGAGATCTCACCAGGCAGAGTTAGAATCCGATCTTAACCTCAGATCATATTTGGAGAGAATGAAGTGGAGGGATAGAGAAAGAGAAGAAGAAGGAAAGAAATTTAACATTTCAAAAATTAAAGCCGTTAAAAAATTAAAATTAAAAATTAAAAAATCTAAAAATCTAAAAATCTAAGAAACAAAAAACAGAAAACAAAAATCTAAAATCTAGAATCTGAAACAGACAGGGCAAATAAATAAATAAATAAATAAAAATATAAGGTGGAAAGAGGAACAAATAATGATGAGGGGAGAGGTGGGGGGAGGTAGACACATAGAGGAAAAAGAAGGAGAGAGAGAGGGCGTCTGTTGATTCAGATCGAGAGGAAGGAGGGGGGTAGACATGCACGAATCAGGTGTCAAAAAACCGTCGAGTTTATAAATGTATTTTTCCAGGTGAACTGTAATATTGTGTATATGTGTGTATGCGTGCGGGCAAACTGGGCTGATTGTTGTGGTGGTGGGGCGGTGATCAAATGTGTCGCGATTCTGGGTTTATATTGTCTTTATAATTTGTCTGGAGTTAATTTGAATAAATAAGTATATTCGTTAAATGTAACAGGAATAGTAGAAATAATAATAATAATAATAATAATAATAATAATAATAATAATAATAATAATAATAATAATAATAATAATAATAGATACCCCTAATAATTGAGGTAAAGTAATTGAAATAATAAATGAATGATAATAAAAAATGATAATAAAAATACTAAAAAAACTAAAAAAACTAAAAAAAACTAAAAAATATAACTAAAGAATAACTAGAAAATGCCGGCGTTATTAGTTATTAATAATAATAATAATAATAATAAAAATAATAATAATAATAATAATAATGGATACCCCTAATAATTGAGGTGAAATAATGAAAATAATAATAAATGAAGTATAATAAAAATACTAAAAAATACTAAAAAATATTAAAAAATATATAACTAAAAGAATAACTGGAAAATGCTGGCGTTATTAATTATTATTATTATTAATAATAATAATAATAATAATAATAATAATAATAATAATAATAATAATAATAATAATAATAATAATGGTAATAATAATAATAATAATAATAATAATAATAATAATAATAATAATAATAGTAATAATAATAATCATGATAATAATAATGGTAATAATAATAATAAAAATAGTAATAATAATAGTGGTCAATAATATTTTAGAGTTTATAAAAATAATAGTTTAGGAAAGAAATAGAATAATTAAGGAATATTAGGAAATCTAAGAGGTAGTGATTATCATAATAATATTAAATAATGATAAGATAATGTTTGCCGATATTATGATATGGGTTAATGGTTGCAATAATGCTGATCATATAAAAATAGTGGTTTAACAGACAACAGTAATCAGAGTGGTAATCCCAGTAATCTTAACAATAGTAATGATGATAGTGAAAAATTATAGAAGTAGTCATAATGGTGGCAATAATAATAATAATAATAATAATAATAATAATAATAATAATAATAATAATAATAATAATAATAATAATAATAATAATAATAATAATAATAATAATAATAATTATAATAATAATAATAATAATAATAATAATAATAATAATGGCAGTGGAAGCAAAAGTAAGGTAATAATAGTGATACTGTTAATTTCATTGCTGCAAATAACAATAACTATGATAGTAACGTCAGACATGATGTCACCACTGATAACAATAATTATCTTGATAAAAAGTACAGAAATGAAAAAAATGAAAAAAATGAAAAAAAGAAAAAAATGAAAAAAATGAAAAAAATGAAAAAAATAATTCAATGTCAAATAGTTAAGTTTAAGATATTAATAATAGTAGTAATAAATAATTGATAATGATAATCTAAAAATAATCTAAAAAATATAATCTAAAAAAATAATCTAAGAAATATAGAAATATTAATCAATAAATGGATAAGCATAAAAGGGGGGTATTTAAGAGTAAAGAAAAATACAGAAGATGACAATTAGTGTTAATCGTTGTGGGTATGATAATAATAATAATAATAATAATAATAATAATAATAATAATAATAATAATAATAATAATAACAACAATAATAATACCAACCAATACTACCGCTTACAGTACTACTACAAATAATACTACAAACAAAAAAGCTACTACTAATAAAAATAATAATAATTAATAAAAGGTATAAGATGATAGTTGTGTTGACAAAATTTTCAGTTGGTGGGGAGGTGTTTTAAAAATTTTTTATTTTTTATTTTTTATTTTTATATAGTAACAGCCTAAGGGGTTATGAGTGGATTACTAAGAAGGTGTAATCTATTATGCCTACAGTTAATTGATGTTTCTTGTTTTTTGTTTAGAAGTTTGCCCCTATCACTAAATTTAATTATTTCAAGTTTTTCTGTTAGGCAAAGGTAGCAAGGTGAGTTTAGGGAACCACAGGTGCTAGTTCTTCTAATTGTGTTCCAGGTTACTGTTGGTGATAGGTTATTGTTGTATAGTTCCCAGTAATATATAGAAAGTGAGGTTCTTTTTTGATATGTAGGGTTATTAAAAGAACACTTATGTCCAGTATATCTTTCTTTGAAGGTATTACCAGCCATACCTATGTAGAATATTTTCAGGGTTGGGTTTTCTTTAGTAGAGATGGTTGCTTGATATACTGATTGGGTTATTTGGCAATTATGTTGTAATGGGCATTCTTTTTTGTTTGTGCAGTTACAGGCCTTGGTATTTGCTGTTTTCGTTGCGGTAGTTTTTTCATTTAGAATTTTGTTGTTATGTTTTTTTATTAATTTTTCTAAATTTTCACCACAGCTATAGCTTAATTTGAGGGTGTTTTTATTAAAGATTTTATGCCGTATATTGTTGGGAGGGAAGTGTAGATTAATTAAGTCTAAGAATCTTTTACCGAGTTTGGTTTTAACCATGTTGTTATATGGGGGTGTGAACCAGATAATTTTTCTACCCCTATTTTTGCGTCTGTTGTTGGGAGGTGTAGGTTTGGTGAATTTAATTTGGGTGTTTTTGTATCCACTTTGCTTTAACGCTTTATTGTAAAAGTCCTTATGTTTGTTAAAAATTTCTTCATTAGAGGAGTTATCACTAATTCTTTTTTCGATTGATCTGGGGATGTGTTGAATAATGGTTTTTGGGTGGTTAGAGAGTGGGTGGACATAGATCGGGTTGGCATTGTCTTTAGTATACGGTTCATAAGTTTCTTTATCTAAGTTGAATGTTACGTCTAGAAAATTAACTATTTTAATGTTAGATGTTATTTCTACTTTGAGATCTAATCTTTTCATTTCTCTAAGGATAATTTTTTTTACTCTTTCACATTTTTGTCCATTTGAGTTCTTTACTATTAGTAATCCGTCATCCCTATATAGGCCTATATCTTCAATGCTAATGTTTTTTGTGAGATTATATAGTATGTAAAGACCAACTAGATCAGTGACTTCTGCTGAGTCCAGGGAACCCATAGAAACATCAAAAGATCCAAATTGATTACTTTTAGTCCATTGTTCATGTTTTTTTTAGTATTTTTATTATCATTTTTTATTATCATTCATTTATTATTTCAATTACTTTACCTCAATTATTAGGGGTATCTATTATTATTATTATTATTATTATTATTATTATTATTATTATTATTATTATTATTATTATTATTATTATTATTATTATTATTATTATTATTATTATTATTACTATTCCTGTTACATTTAACGAATATACTTATTTATTACAATTAAATCCAGACAAATTATAAAGACAATATAAACCCAGAATCGCAACACATTTGATCACCGCCCCACCACCACAAGAATCAGCCCAGTTTGCCCGCACGCATACACACATATACACAATATTACAGTTCACTTGGAAAAATACATTTATAAACTCGACGGTTTTTTGACACCTGATTCGTGCATGTCTACCCCCCCCTCCTTCCCTCTCGATCTGAATCAACAGACGCCCCCTCTCTCTCCTTCTTTTTCCTCTATGTGTCTACCTCCCCCCACCTCCCCCTCATCATTATGTGTTCCTCTTTCCACCTTATATTTTTATTTATTTATTTATTTATTTATTTATTTATTTGCCCTGTCTGTTTCAGATTCTAGATTTTAGATTTTTGTTTTCTGTTTTTTGTTTCTTAAATTTTTAGATTTTTAGATTTTTTAATTTTTAATTTTAATTTTTTAACGGCTTTAATTTTTGAAATGTTAAATTTCTTTCCTTCTTCTTCTCTTTCTCTATCCCTCCACTTCATTCTCTCCAAATATGATCTGAGGTTAAGATCGGATTCTAACTCTGCCTGATGAGATCTCTGTTTATAGTAACTGTTGATCGATAACATCGACATGCCAGTGTTTCATATTTTGTACATGTCTGTGTAAATAAAATTATCATATATAAAGCTCTATTTTGATATTGAGCACTTTTTATAAACCCGGTTAAAATTCTCTGGATTACCACCCTGTGGATATTTTTCACCTGGATTATTACCATTATTATATATATATATATATATATATATATATATATATATATATATATATATATATATATATATATATATATATATATATATCCTTTCGTCGGGAAGTGATTAGTGTGCGGAAAAAAACGATAATCAAGCGGCCTATGTGCGGGTATAAATATGCTAAACATTAGACGATCATATATTTTTGGAGGCGGCCAGCGAAATGTTGTTCAAATTTTGGCACCCTCCACACACATCTTTCACAGTTAATAAATGATAAAACATGTCATTTCTTGATGCTTGCGATAATACAATTCTGTATTTCTTTAAAAATCATGATATATATATATATATATATATATATATGTATATATATATATATATATATATATATATATATATATATATATGTATAAATATATATATATATATGTATATAGTAAGTTATGAAAATATATTTATGACAATTAAGCTACACAGAGGCTCTCAGGTTTCATCCCCATCGTGAATCGTCAGGCTAAAATGCGGGTGTTTTTATATCTATACGTGGTGTTTCGTTTAGCTAGTTAACCAACCAGATTCTTTGTTATCTTCTGAGCCAATCGTTGGGCTTCTCACAAACAAATATAGTTCGTCGGAGGTTAGGGTTAAGGTTAAGGTTAAGGTTAATAATAAATGCTCGATCGTATTAATGTGAGAGCTAAAATAGAAGTCCGCAACAACGCCACCGAAGTTTCTGACATCTTTAAGTGCGAAGATGCTGAGATGGATACACGTGAGTCACATGAAAACATTTCATCACCTCATTGACTACACTTTTTCCTCTGCTATTAACACCCACCGTACACATGCATACCTCTCAATACATAGAGGAAGGCCGAAGGAAAAGCCGAAAATGTTATTCCTTTAAAAATAAATTTTCATTTAAAAGACATTTTGCATTCATATACGTCAACAAAAGTAAATAAATAGAGAAAAGATATAATCATTCATATATTTTTCATAATATATATATATATATATATAATTTTTATTCTCTCTCTCTCTCTCTCTCTATATATATATATATATTTATTAATTCATTTTTACGTACATAAAAGTAATCGATGCACACATGTTTCTGGCTATCAACCGTCATCAGCATGGCGAAATTCGTGCATAAAATTATATATACATATATATTTGTTTTTTATCTACATACGTATACGTTACATCTTAACGGGAATCCTCAGTGTAAAGAAAAATTATTCACACTGATCGCCGGACTCGACCCCTGGAACTCGAGTTCTATTTTAAACTCAAATTCTGACGTCTTAGCCCACACGACCGGCGTCAACAACTCGATAAAGCAGCGAGCGATTAAAGTGTTTGACTTTTGAAAGCAACATTGCATTTAAACCACTATGCCGGCTGTGGGAATACTACTCGCTACAGATCCCATCCTATTTTGGTGGCGACAAATAAGTAATTATACATATTTGTTGTATCTACATATGTATACGTTTCATCCTTACGGGAATTGTCAGTGTAGATAAGAATAATCTACACTGGTAGACGAACTCGAACACCGGAACACGGGTGATATTTCACACTCAAATTCTGGCGTCTTAGCTACCAAATTTATATATATATATATATATATATATATATATATATATATATATATATATATATATATATATATATATATATAAGCAACACGTTTCCGTTCTCTCTCTATATCTACCAAAAACCAAACGGAACATCAATGAACAAAGTCCATTTCCTAGAAAATCTCATCTGTGTAACAAGATAACACGATGCTGCTTCTAAACCGGCTAAAACATGGTCGTCTTCAAGTCGAATGTAAACAAATACTTGTTAAACCGTCCACTTGGAAAATCAAATCCTCTTAGGACATCTTCTAACCATTCTGGACATTGTTTCCAAATCCCCTCGTGATGTTGTTCATAGTCACACTGACAATCTCTTTTACTTTTATTTTCGAGTAGCGGCCGACTTTGATCAGCTGGGACCTATTAGTATTGCATGAAAATCTCAACAAAAAGACACACATAATTTCACAAAATAACTTGCACACTCAAAGACTCACACGCGCACAAAAAACACACGCACCAGTACCTATATAAGTGTACTAATTTATACTCTTACATAGAAGTGTACTAATGTAAACTCTTACATAGAAGTGTACTAATGCACACTCTTACACAGAAGTGCACTAATGTACACTCTTTCATAGCAGTGTACTAATCTCCACTCTTACATAGAACTGTACTAATGTACACGCTTACATAGTAGTGTACTAATGTCCACTTTTACATAGAAGTGTACTAATGTACACGCTTACATAGTAGTGTACTAATGTCCACTCTTACATATAAGAGTACTAATTTACACTTTTACATAGAAGTGTACTAATGCACACTCTTACATAGAAGTGCACTAATGTACACTCTAAACAGAAGTGCACTAATGTACACTCTTACATAGAAGTGTACTAATGTACACTCTTACATAGAAGTGTACGAATTTACACTTTTACATAAAAGTGTACTAATGTACACTCTTACATAGAAGTGTACTAATGTACACTCTTACATAGAAGTGTACTGATTTACACTTTTACAGAGAAGTGTACTAATTCACACTTTTACATAGAAGTGTATATATGTACACTCTTACACAGAAGTGTACTAATGTACACTCTTACATAGAAGTGTACTAATGTGCACTCTTACATAGAAGTGTAATAATGTACACTTTTACATAGAAATGTACTAATGCACACTCTTACATAGAAGTGTACTAATTTACACTTTTACATAGAAGTGTACTAATATACAATCTTACATAGAAGTATACTAATGTACATTTTTACATAGAAGTGTACTAATGTGCACTTTTACACAGAAGTGTACTAATGCACACTCTTACATAGAAGTGTACTAATGTACAATCTTACATAGAAGTGTACTAATGTACACTTTTACATAGAAGTGTACTAATGTACACTTTGACATAGAAATGTACTAATGTACACTTTTTCATAGAAATGTACTAATGTGCACTTTTACACAGAAGTGTACTAATGCACACTCTTACATAGAAGTGTACTAATGTACACTTTTACATAGAAATGTACAAATGTACACTTTTACATAGAAATGTAAAAATGTACACTTTTACATAGAAGTGTACTAATGTACACATTTACACAGAAGTGTACTGTTTATGCATTTGTGCACGTTGTTTTTAGTGCTAGACAGACTTGATTTAAGTATTTTCTAGTTTTTTGTTTGTTTTTGTGTTTTGCTCGCAATCTCGATACATTTCGCAATTTGATTGCACGGAGCAAGGACAAAATGGCAGTCGTAACTGATACGTCCCTTTTTTGTGTACGTTTTGGTTTATTTTCGGTTTCCTTTATGTTTTCTTTTTTTTCCTTTTTTCTTTTTCTTTTTCTTTTTTTCTGGAGAAACGTCAAATAAAACTGTCTCTCGTTGGAATTGTTTTAATCTTGTTACAAGTGAAATATTTATCTGAAAACACGACGAAATCAATTCGTGTAATTGCAAAAGCTAAGTGCTTCCACTGCGGAGTTTTCATATATGTATATATAATAAATTGCAGACGTTCACTCATATATATTTTGCTATCTCCCTACTTCTTTATAAATATCCTCCTTTATCTCTCTCTCTTTCGCTTCCTCAGGGTGGGCCAAAATAAGGGTCCTATCTTTAAATTTGAATAACTTGAATTTGAATAACTTCCACAAAATAAAAGTTAAACTCACCAAACTTTATGTGTGTGTAGACTGACCCTTCCGAGATTTTTTAAAATAAACAAAACAAATTTTAGCCGAAAAACACTTCTTAAAACTTACAAAAACTAAAGTATTGTTTTTTACACTGTTTTGAGTTTTTTAAGCAAAAATAATGTTTTCTAAATGAAGGTACGTTTCTTAGGGCTAATACGGCTCATGCTTGCTTCGGAAGGGGTCCTTTACTTATTCTAAAAAAAAAAATAAAAAAAAATCAATAAATAAAAAAGTTATGAATTTTTAAAAATAGGACCCTTATTTTTGCCCACCCTATATATATATATATATATATATATATATATATATATATATATATATATATATATATATATATATATATATATATATATATGCATATATATACATATGCATATATATATGCATATATTTGCATATATATATATACGATAAACAATCGATATAATATTCTAACGTAATGGAAAATGAAAAAAGAAACAAACAAAAATATTTTTTATTAATTCATCAACGTTTTGTCTTTATTTCAAGACTTCATTGGGATAATTGATTTGAAGAAATAACACACACACACATATATATATATATAAAATAAATATTGTATTATTATACTTACAGACGCTAGCGTTTCAAGCTAATAGCTCTCGGGAGGCGCGAACCTGGTTTACAGAGTTAGACTAGTATCTGCAAGCAGTCGCCATATCTATTCGGCTACCGGAAACTCGAACGACTGAGGGCATAATTGCCCTCAGTTGCGTTCGGGTTTCAACGAGAAGCGCGCAGAGATAGAAGACTAGCTCCATGTATATAAATTATTTTATTTGAATATTATATATTACTGTGCATCCGTTTATAACCCCGATTTTTGAACTTTCGATGCAAATATTTTTTCAATGATCAGCCGGATTTTCTACTAAATTCAGGATGATAAGATTGATAAAACACGGGTATAAAATCCCCAACAGACACTAATATAATATATAGGAATAAAATAAAATAATTTTTATTGGCTCTAGTTTAATATACGATTGAGAACTTTATTGTCTTTTTTGACTAATTCGTAATACATACTATTCGGAACATTAATTTAAGTATTATATTTTGATATCCTATTCACTAAACATTTGTGTAGATTTAAAAGAAAACAAGCCTCGCGTGCGTGGCCCCCCTCTGTATGTTACTCAATGTGGCGAGTGTAAAATGCAATCAATTTGGGCAATTTGGGGCATTTTTGACCCCCCTTTGACCCCCTGGGGGCGCGAACCAGAATTTCTCTGAGGTCAAGGATGCTTATTTTATATCCAGAACAATTACCTCTACATTTTAGCCAAGTTTCAGAAAAATTGAATGGATGGATCAAACGTTATGGGAGAAAAGGGTCATTTTTTGTCATTTTGGGGGCTTTTGACCCCTGGAGGCGCGAACCAAATTTTTTCCAAGGTCAGCGATACTTATTTTCTATTAGGAACCATTGCCTCCACATTTTGGCCAAGTTTCAGAGAAATTAAATGGATGGATGAAAAGTTATGGGGCAAAAAATGTCATTGTCTGCCATTTCGGGGCCTTTTGACCCCCTTAGGGGCTAACCAGATTTTTTTCAAAAATCGGAGAATGTCACTTTCTAACCTGACTAAAGTTACAACTTCATGCAAAATTTCAGAGAAATTCAATGGATGGTTGCGGAGAAAAATCCGGACACACGGACGGACAGACGGATGGACGAACATGCCTCAAAACATAAGTCCAATAATTAATTAGGATTATGGGCTTTAAGAGCTCAAATTATAGTATATATTAAATATTAGATTGTTTTAAAGCCAATACGCACTTAATGAAACATGAATTGTTTGTTTGTATTAAAATAATTTCCAACGGTATTAATAATGTTTATTCATTCATTTATTTATTTATTTTATGATCGCTTTTACTGGTAATTTATGTTTTGAAACACGACGTGAATCATAAATCTATGCTGTCATGCCAACTCTATAATTATTGGGTTGTGATAATGTTTTAAGCTCAACTTATATTACACTAGCAGGGCTATCCGGCGTTGCTCGGGATCATACAAAACATAAAATAGAAGAAAAATCGCGTGTGTAACATCTTTATATTCAAACTTCTATTTCGCTCCCTCTCTCTATAGCCGTCTCTTTATCTTTCTACTTTTCTCTTTTTGGTAGCCGCATTTCACCGCTACTTTCTCCCTTTGCCTTTTGCGAAATCTTTCTCTTTCCCACCATTCCTCTTCCGTTGCCCAGGGCAAAAGTATGACATATTTCTATAAAAAGTACCACCTCTGTCTGTGCCTTCTATTACATTATATTATATTGGTAAAATCTCAGACTATAGATCTCAAGGTTTCGGTTTCGATTTCTTTTATTTTCTATTAATGCACGAGTTTTCATTTATGAAAGTAGTTAAGATTTCTGATATTTCGAAATGAGACGAATTCTGCAATGTACTTATTACGTTTTAAAAAGATTGTGAGTGATGGGAAAATTGTGAGTGACGGACAGACGAACACACTCTCTATTTGTTTCGGATATATAACCAACAGACGCTAGCGTTTTAAGCTTATTGCTTTCATCAGTGCCTAAAAGAGGGCAGCTGACAAAAGACTAATCGATAGGGTTCGACGAACGTATTCGGTGTATTTTTACCATCCCCGAGAGTGTTCGGCTTTACTTTCTTAAAGAGGATTATTATTATGATATTCATGAATATTAAATTATTTATAACCTCGAGACGCGTCGTTTCAAGCTTATTGCTCTCATCAATGAAGGAAAGCTATCATCACGGCCACCGGAAACTGTCACGTGATTATGGGAAATTAAGATGTATATGTGTCGAGAAGCTTGCAGCAGACCGCTGGCAAATCGAAAGGGTTCGACGAACGTATTCGGAACTTTGCTTTATATATATATATATATATATATATATATATATATATATATATATATATAAAGTTAATCCAACAAAAGATATAAGAGGCAACTAATATCTTTTTATTAGTGAAACATCCGGTTAAAGACTGAAGCTCGGTATACTGGATAAAGCATTAATAGCATAATATTAAATGAAATAATAAAATAAGGTGCGAATCAAATATTATTTGAATTCAAAATTCAGGCAAAGTATCTCAACGTCCTATTCAAAATTCAGGCAAAGTATCTCAACGTCCTATTCAAAATTCAGGCAAAGTATCTCAACGTTGAGATACTTTGCCTGAATTTTGAATTCTAATAAAATTTGATTCGCACTTTATTTTATTATTTCATTTCATATCATGCTATATATATATATATATATATATATATATATATATATATATATATATATATATATATATATATATATATATATATATGTATGTGTGTGTGTGTGTGCTCGCTTTTGATTCATTTTTACTACAGTCGAAGTTCTCAAAAATCAAGATTCCCCTTTCCTGGGACAAACACTTGATGTCTTTCTGAGATACAAAGATAATCACATATTCCATTAACGTTCTTTTTTACCTGTCAAACGTTGAGTTTGTAAAGAAGTAAAGAACATTATTTTCCTCTGCCAAATTGACCAGTTAACTATGTTATAGTATCTTTCTTGTTGTCTCTTGGTCTTACCGGATTCCATGATAAGAATTCATCTAGTCTGGTGTAGTATCCAGCTTAGTTATGTTACCACCACAAGAAGATGCACCATTCCAATGTATAGGAGTGTCGATGTGATCTTATTTGGGCTTAGAATACTATATTATTTTTGTATATTTGGTCAGGCTTTACTTGTATGGTGAACTATCTTCATGTCAGTTTGTCCAGGGAGAGCGAAGAGAGTCGAAGAGCGAGTTTAGTAGATAATTCACTCTTCTCTTCGGTGTGTGTGTTTTTTATGAATGAATATTTATTATCCACAGACATAAATGTGGCGTACTCACTAAAAAACACAACTTTGTCTATATATAACTGTACCGCTGATCGAACGTTTCGAACCCTGGTCGCAGGTGACGCAAATCCAACATCCTCAACAATTCGGCCGTAATAAAATGCAAGAAAAATAAAACCCTTAATTTATTTACGAACAGAGTAAGCACCAGAAAGTGTTCGATCTTCAACAAAAGAAGGTTCACATATATATATATATATATATATATATATATATATATATATATATATATATATATATATATATATATATATATATATATATTATTCCCGCCCAAACCACCTATAATACGAACATATGGTCTTTACCTGATTCATCTCACTCCCATGTAGATGAACCAGGATGGGTTTAGAAAGTCCTTGGGACACAAATGAAAACTTTGGCAGATTCATTGACCAATTCCTCTCCGAAATTGAGATTCTGATTCGGACAATCGAAAAGATATACGAAAAGATATCCAGACATAAGTTGTCGGTTATATTGAACAACACTTGCCTTTAAGAAAAGATGCTGCCTATATATATATATATATATATATATATATATATATATATATATATATATATATATATATATATATATATATATATATATATATATATATATATATATATATATAAATATATATATATATATATATATATATTTATTTATATATAGTGTGTGTGTGTGAGTGAGAATACTAATTTAAAGTTCTCGCTAGATGGAGCATTTTAAGTCAGTTAATAACAAACTGTTATTTATAGCCCAATGCGATACTCTATGCCCTGCGTATTGAGTTCTCTTCATTACTTGCCCATATAACCGCTGAATTTGCCATTTAGACGTGAATTAACGCTTCCATTTCTACGGCAATGCGTGGTGGACACGTCGGTATGCGCTCCGACTTTCATATTGGGGTTCGAACCGTTTGACCGGCAGGGATTGTCTCCTCCCGTACTGATGCTTGCGAGTTTGGCATGAAACACATGTGTATATGGGTTAATTTCAAAACATTATTTATAAATAATATTATTCTTGGCTTCGTCTCGAACCTCCTTTTATGGGTGATCGACCACTTATATATATATATATATATATATATATATATATATATATATACATATATATATATATATATATATATATATATATATATATATATATATATAATGAAAACGGGAAAAACTACGATTGTTTATGTATTCATCAACGATTCGTCTTCATTTCATGACTGATTTTAAGGACAACATAAAAGTCAATTTTTGTGACATTAAACTAATGTTTTCGTTCTTTTTCGAACAAAACATAGACATTAGAATTTAAAATATGTGGTGCGCCTATGATGTAAAACGAATGATTTAGTTCTTATTTTCGAACGAAACAAATGTGAAAATTCAAAATATGTGGTGCGCTTATGACGTGAAACGAATTCTGATTTTTTTTTTCCGGACGAAACATAGACGTTAGAATTCAAAACATATGGTGCGTTTCTAAAGTGGAATTAATATGTGTTTCTATTTTCATTAATATCGATGTTACGTACAAAGTGTTATTGGGAATGTGGTGTAAAATAGTTAGCCTAATCTAAATTCAAGTTATGTCAAGTTAGTATAAGTTTGTGTATAAAAGGAGATAAATGGTAAACGGTGTTGTGTTGTTTAATTGTGTTACATTTTATAATGTGTTCTGATTTAAGAAGTCTTTGGCGAGATTTATTTTAAATGTTTAAAGTTTAAAAAAATGATCATGTAATGCATGAGAGAAAAGTATATATATATAATGGACTCTCCCATCGATTTCGACGTATGAGTGGCCCGCCAGTGGCTGCCCGCGCGTGAATATGTAATTGCTAGGGTTGCGCAATCTTCACCAACCGCTCTCCTGAATCGGCATTGCTTGATTCCAATGGCAAGTAGTAATACAAGACGACTGGAGACAATGCCGAGATAAGCAGAGAGCATATACAGCACCTGGTATTCCCAAATGGTCACCCATTTAGTACTGGCCAGGCTAAACTTCGGTGATCTAACGGGAACCGGTGTGTCAAGGTGATTGTGCCGTATATATATATATATATCATATACGGCACAATCACGTTGGCACACCGGTTCCCGTTAGATCACCGAAGTTAAGCGGCGTCGAGCCTGGTGACCATTTGGGAATACTGTATTACCACTTGCCATTGGAATCAAGTAATGCAGAGCGGTTGTTGTGGATTGCGCAACCCTTGCAATTATAAATTCACGCGCGGGCTGCCCCTGGCGGGGCACTCATACGTCGAAAATCGACGGGAGAGTCCATCGATATATATATATATATATATATATATATATATATATATATATATATATATATATATATATATATATATATATATATAACGAATGAAAAAATGCAGTTTAAATTTAGAGAGATATTTACCAAGTCAACATATTGTAGATTTAGTAATTTTATAAGCCGACTTATATGTATATACATGTTAGGAAATATCTGAGTTGATAAATTATATTTTTGAATTTTCATAGACGGAAAACAATAATTAAAAAAATATACAGAGATATTTTTTCATACCTCTGTGTTGTTTCAATATCGCAGTTGACATAAGCTCAATAATCAATAGTCTATATCAATTAGAGCGTTCATTTGATAATAGGGTAAAATTCAATATATTCAAACGTATTCAAATCAAGTTTCGGAAATAAATATTCAGCATGTTTAAATATTTATCAAAGTTCGATGGAATTTTGACATGCTGAAAAGGAGAATTCTTTATTTATATATTTTTTTCAAAATGGTAATTTGAATTCTCGGTAACGTGCGTATGTGTTGAAGACGTGTTAGAATATTTATTTCCGGAACTTTATTTTAATATTTGAAATACAGTTGAATATGTTTTGGATATATTTAGTTTCACCACACCCACACATACACACACACACATATATCACTATTTCATGTATACATATCTAATATTATAAGGTTATATACTATATTGTGTATAGACTTTCAATATTTACAGTGCTGAATACGCAAGTAAAGCTTAGTAGTAACGTATGAAAATATGTTTATAGCAATGAAGCCACACAGAGGCGTCTGCAGTTTATCTCCGCAGGGAATCGTCATGCATAATGCACTGACGATTCTCTGCGGAGATGAAACGCGGACGCTTCT
>OY744539.1:21396561-21399061 GCA_963556195.1 Sepiola atlantica
CTCCAGCCCTCGCAAAAATTGTTGCACTGGTGCTGTTTGGGTTGCGCACAATCTCTCTACGAATTTTTCGAAGATCCCGATCAGAAAGGTTCCTCCTTGTGCCCTTATCTTTCCTGGACTTGATGTTGGGGTTCTTGACGAATGTAGCTAAAGTTCGGAGATCCCTTTTTAGTTCTGTGGCTAAATTTATGATCGAGAGTCCTTCTGCTAGTCCTGCAATAATCCTTTGCTTCTCGGTAGCTGTTAAACGTCCTTTTTTTGGCATTTTATGAGACCTGTAATAAAGCAATGGACGGTGAAAATTCCTTGAATATTAAAAAAATAACATAACTTTTTAAATATAACATGAATTTTGATGAAATTTTAGGATTTATCTCACCTTAATACAGTCCTTGGATGGTGTAATTTTCAGCTTTTTATAACTTATATTTACTGAAATATTGATTATTTTGTAATCTGCAATAAAGCGATGGACACAGTTTATATATATATATAAGGTAATCCAACAAAAGATAAAGCGTCAACTAATATCTTATAATTAGTGAAACATCCGGATAAAACTGAAGCTCAATATACTGGATAGAGCATTAATATTATAATATAAAATGAAATAATAAAATAAGGTGTCAATCAAATTTTATTATAATTCAATGTTCGAACAAAGTAGTTGGGAAATAAATACACCTAAATCGCAGGTATATTTGTCTTAAAAAGAGAGCAATAGTTGTGTTATGTGTATGCATATAAATATAAGGACATAGTTAATGTATGGAGCTGTTTTACCAAGGTTTCACCATATGTTAAGGCCCAAAGACCACTCGAGAATAAGGGTTAATAAATGTCAGCCGGACTGTGAGAAAACACCATGATGATTGGTATTGATGGTAGAAGTTTGGAAGACTTTGATTCTCCAGGAAGAGGGTTTAACCAGAACTTGATTACATTAGACTTAAAAACGACAATGATGTATGTATATATATATATATATATATATATATATATATATATATATATATATATATATATATATATATATATGTGTGTGTGTGTGAGTGTGTGTTGAACTAAATTCCAATGATCAATATTATATTTTTTTACTGTTCATTTGGTCCAAATCCAACAACTTTGGTACATTTTGATAAACCGTTTCGCCCATAGACGAACAACCAACATTAATATATCAATTCCGGATCTTTCAACCATTTGCTCTTAAGGAATCTAAAATTATCCTCCAGAAGACAAAACAAATAAAACAAGCAACTTACATTGAATTCATGTTCTCTCGAGGCGAACATGGATGTTACGCAACAATTCAGGCAGCCATCTTTCATTCACACATACATATATATATATATATATATATATATATATATATATATATTATGTGTGTATTTAGGCAGCATTTTCTCATTTATGTAAACATTCTTAATAATTACATAATTCGTCTGTTTAATAATACCTTTTTTTATTTTTTCAATTTTTGTATTAAAATCAAAAAAATTAAATTTCACAGGTTTCACGAACGTTTTCAATTATTCGTCAAATCATCCTCAGGTGCCAAAAGCAAATGAACGAAAAAGCTGGAGAAAGAAGAGAGTTTTAAAAAGACAGCGGAAAAAACGCATAGAGAAAGTTTTCCCATTGTTCCAGAAAGTCGTTGACGATTTAAATTCAGCAACGCTGGATAGCATCACAGAACAAAACCGCATCACGTTAAGCTATTTAAAATGTTACCACTGGTTTCATATGTCATGTTATTAATTTTAGGTTATGTTTTTATGGAGATACCTTCCAGTATTTTTATATATATATATATAATTTTAACGGCCCTAAATCACGTAACTCCCTAAATTTTGAAATTCTAATTTTCTTTTCTTCTTCTTCTTTTTCTCTCCACTTCATTCTCTCCAAATATGATCTGAGGTTAAGATCGGATTCTAACTCTACCTGATGAGATCTCAGTTTATAATAACTGTTGATCGATAACATCGACATGCCAGTGTCGCAGATTTTGTACATGTCTGTGTAAATAAAAATAATCATATATAAAGCTCTATTTGATATTGAGCACTTTTTATAAACCGCTGTATCCCTTAATAGACTCACGAATGGCCTATGCTGGAAATCTCACTTCTTTGACTAATCATAACTCAAAAACAAATAAACTAAATTAGTTAAAACTTTGCAGAACATTTTTATTTGATAGGTTTTATAAGTGTGTAGAATTTCAGCATCATTAGTCAAGGCAACCCAGAGATCCAGAATGTTCAATCATGAAATCATGTTATCTGTGTGTACGTACGTACGTACGTACGTATGTGCCACCCTGTATCTAATCAATTATTTGATGGATGCAACTGATTTTTGGCAGAGATAGATGTTCTAGGGTCTAGTTGATGGCATTTTAATTTTAGTTTACCATATACCTTAGTTTTCCAGAAAATTTAAAAAAAACCTTAAAAATAACCAGTATTCATACACTTTATTCTATATCTTATTA
>OY744539.1:21401561-21446561 GCA_963556195.1 Sepiola atlantica
AACTTCGATAAACACAGTTTATTTCCTAGAATATCTAATCGGTGAAACCAAATACCACAAGTCTGCTTTCCAATCAACTACAACATAGCCGTCTGCAAGTCTCATGTAAAAAGAATACCCGTTGAGCCGTCCTCTAGGATAATTATTCTACTCACCGATTATAATCCTCTAGTTGTGACATTCATTGTAAAATTGAAAATATATTGAACACTTTTCCTTGAGTGACCCCCGGGCCTTGTTAAGTTGTGACCACTCAGTAAAAAAAAAACGTATAAATCGCTGTAAAATCTGACGAGGAACATGTTAATCAAAATTATTTACATTCACAAAAGAAATGAAAAAAAAAATATATATATATACAGCTGTTTTCATTATCAGAATTATAAAATAAGATAAAAATTAAAACAACAGTAAGAAGGGAATAAAAGAAAAGAACTATCTCAAAAGAGACATGAAGTCAATTTGACAATTGTTTTGGTCACGTTGGTATTAAAATGATAAAGAATGCACACGATCAAAAAGAGAGTGATAGAAAGCGGTGAAGTGTCAAGAAGAGAACGTCTTGATGCAGTTTACCTCAGCAGCTGCATCCACTCAATCTGCTGCGCCTCCCGGACAACGGACTTTACGGATGATCAGGAGATAACACGTGATCATTTCGAGGCCTACCTCTTGACGACATATCCACACACTGGCCACCTCACTGATGTGAGATCCTATCCACCTGGAGTGGGTGGTACTGATTGCTTTGCTCCACCTAACTCACGTCATTCCTTTTCAACTAAATCCAATAACTGGTTTTCTACACAGTTGATTACACTCTTTTTATGACATCAGTGACACAATAGTGTTTTAATGCAATCCAGAATAAAAACTTCCTTAATCGTTGCAAAGCCACCATGTATGGAGTTTTTGTAGCCACATATGGACTGGTGCATCATCAATACTAGTATATCCCTCTTGGACAAGGTCAAGGTCCAAAAAATAGTCGCCAACTTAATAGGTCCCTCACTATCCACTAAGCTTCAGTCCCTGTTCGATAGCCGCAATGTTGAATCCATGTGCTTGTTTTACAAGTACTTCAATGGATTGTGCTCCGATAAACTTGTTGCTCTGGTACCCCTTCGACGTATATAGACTAGACCCACCCGACAATCAGCTAAATCCAATCAATACACTGTGGAGGTCCCCAGATGCCGGAGAGCCTCTTACTCCAATAAATTCTTTCCTCGTGCTGCTGGCGTCTGGAACTCCTCCTGCTCCCTGTTTCCGATACTGATCCGACATGCAGAAATTTTAAACTAATGTAAAAAGACATCTGGCTGCACACCTCCCAACTTAGGGTGCCCCCCCCCATAAATTACACCCTAATCCTCAGTAGCCCCTCACGTCTACAGTGGCGGCCTGCCTTGTTTGGAGTGAACTATGATTAAAAAAAACTTCTTCCATCCTCGACATCCAAATTCAACCGGAAAATGCTTCGCCCTCCATCCAGCATCCTCACCTGCAGTCGATAGGTTATCATAGCGCTCATCTTTACGAATCATTGCAGCATCGATGTTGTCCTCGTGGAGGACTGTTAGTTCCATCAGGTGGGCACTCTGTCTTACGGCAGACAAGATTGCAATGTCCCGCCCTTTCTGTGTAAATATCGACAAGAAACGGTCACATGCGCCCAAATCTATCCCCAAGTGTCCTGCCACTCGGTATCATTCACAATCTTCTTCGTATTCTTCTACAAAATATGCTGCCAGGTCGAACGCACGTAATATAAGAGCTATCTTTGCTTTTCTCTGGCCTCTTTCCGGCGTTGGTGCCTAATCATTTTCTGGAAAATACATCGACAAGATTATCTAATACCTAGTTATGCATTCATGTATATCTGTCTCGTGTCAAGGCGCAAATAGACGTATTATTTCACAATAATAATCTAAATAAAAATAAATACAAAATAGAAAAAAGAAGGAGCAGAAGAAATAAGAAGGAGTTTATTACCCAAGTTTAACAAAACCATGCTCCTCTTCTTAAATTAAGCTCTCCAGTAAGTAAAATTGCTAACGGTTATAAGCGTAAATGCTAAATTATTCGTGTAAACAAATGAAGCCCTTCGGCAGTTGACAGTGTTTATAGAAAACATTGAGCTTTTGCTTACTCATTGTAAGTGACGAACAGCCGAATAGTTAGGAGCACTATACATGTTCTATATGTTTATATTTAACTCTTAAGTTTAAAGTAGCAGTTTCTTTAATCTGTCACGCTTATTATTAAAATAGAAGTTTCTTTGATCTATCTCGGTATAGTTTGATGTAGTAGTTTTTCACATCTGCCTCGCTTAAGTTTAAAATAACAGTTTTTTTTTTATTTGTAACGCTTAAGTTTAATATATCAGTTTTTGTGATCTGTCACGCTTAAGTTTGAAATAACAGTTTTTGTGATCCGTGACGCTTTAGTTTGAATTAAAAGTTTCTGTGATCTGTGACGCTTTAGTTTGAAATAACAGTTTCTTTGATCTGTCACGCTTTAGTTTTAAATAATAGTTTCTGTGATCTGTCCTTCTTTAGTTTGAAAACACAGTTTCTGTGATCTGTCACGCTTAAGTTTGAAATAACAGTTGCTGTGATCTGTCATGCTTAAGTTTGAAATAACAGTTTCTGTGATCGGACACGCTTTAGTTTGAAATAACAATTTCTGTGATCTGAGACGCTTTAGTTTGAAATAAAAGTTTCTGTGATCTGTGACGCTTTTGTTTTAAATAACAGTTTCTGTGATCTGTGACGCTTTAGTTTGAAATTACAGTTTCTGTGATCTGTCAGGCATTAGTTTGAAATAACAGTTTATGTAATCTGTCAGGCTTCATGTTGAAATAACAGTATCTGTGATCTGTAACGCTTTAGTTTAAAGTAACAGTTTCTGTGATCTGTGACGCTTTAGTTTGAAATAAAAGTTTCTGTGATCTGTGATGCTTTAGTCTGAAATTACAGTTTCTGTAATCTGTCACGCTTAAATTTGAAATAACGGTTTTTGTGATCTGTGACGCTTTAGTTTGAAATAACAGTTTCTGTGATCTGTCATTCTTTAGTTGGAAATAACAGTTTCTGTTATCTGTCATTCTGTAGTTTGAAATTACAGTTTCTGTGATATGTGACGCTTTAGTTTGAAAAAATAGTTTCTCTTATCTCAGACGCTTTAGTTTGAAAACACAATTTCTCTGATCTGTCACGCTTCAGTTTCAAATAACGGTTTCTGAGATCCGTGACGCTTTAGTTTGAAATAACAGTCTCTGTGATCTGTGATGCTTTAGTTTGAAATAACAGTTTCTGTGATCTGTGATGCTTTAGTTTAAAATACCAGTTTCTGTGATCTGTCCTTCTTTAGTTTGAAATAACAGTTGCTGTGATCTGTCATGCTTAAGTTTGAAATAACTGTTTCTGTGGTCTGTTACGCTTTAGTTTGAAATAACAGTTTCTGTGATCTGTGATGCTTTAGTTTGAAATAACAGTTTCTGTGATCTGTCCTTCTTTAGTTTGAAATAACAGTTGCTGTGATCTGTCATGCTTAAGTTTGTAATAACTGTTCCTGTGGTCTGTTACGCTTTAGTTTGAAATAACAGTTTCTGTGATCTGTCACGCTTTGGTTTGAAATTACAGTTTCTGTAGTCTGTGACGCTTTAGCGTGAAATAACAGATTCTGTGATCTGTCACGCTTAAGTTTGAAATAAAAGTTTCTGTGATCTGTGATGCTTTAGTTTAAAATACCAGTTTCTGTGATCTATAACGCTTTAGTTTGAAATAAGAGTTTCTGTGATCTGTGATGCTTTAGTCTGAAATTACAGTTTCTGTAATCTGTCACGCTTAAATTTGAAATAACGGTTTTTGTGATCTGTGACGCTTTAGTTTGAAATAACAGTTTCTGTGATCTGTCATTCTTTAGTTGGAAATAACAGTTTCTGTTATCTGTCATTCTGTAGTTTGAAATTACAGTTTCTGTGATATGTGACGCTTTAGTTTGAAAAAATAGTTTCTCTTATCTCAGACGCTTTAGTTTGAAAACACAATTTCTCTGATCTGTCACGCTTCAGTTTCAAATAACGGTTTCTGAGATCCGTGACGCTTTAGTTTGAAATAACAGTCTCTGTGATCTGTGATGCTTTAGTTTGAAATAACAGTTTCTGTGATCTGTCACTCTTTAGTTTTAAATAACAGTTTCTGTGATCTGTCCTTCTTTAGTTTGAAATAACAGTTGCTGTGATCTGTCATGCTTAAGTTTGAAATAACTGTTTCTGTGGTCTGTTACGCTTTAGTTTGAAATAACAGTTTCTGTGATCTGTGATGCTTTAGTTTGAAATAACAGTTTCTGTGATCTGTCCTTCTTTAGTTTGAAATAACAGTTGCTGTGATCTGTCATGCTTAAGTTTGAAATAACTGTTCCTGTGGTCTGTTACGCTTTAGTTTGAAATAACAGTTTCTGTGATCTGTCACGCTTTAGTTTGAAATTACAGTTTCTGTAGTCTGTGACGCTTTAGCGTGAAATAACAGATTCTGTGATCTGTCACGCTTAAGTTTGAAATAAATGTTTCTGTGATCTGTGATGCTTTAGTTTAAAATACCAGTTTCTGCGATCTATAACGCTTTAGTTTGAAATAAGAGTTTCTGTGATCTGTGACGCTTTAGTTTGAAATTACAGTTTCTGTGATCTGTCAGGCATTAGTTTGAAATAACAGTTTATGTGATCTGTGACGCTTTAGTTTCAAATAACAGTTTCTGTTATCTGTCCCGCTTTAATTTGAAATTATAGTTTCTGTGAGCTGTCACGCTTAAGTTTGAAATAACAGTTTCTGTGATCTGTCACGCTTAAGTTAGATATAACAGTTTCTGTGATCTGTGACGCTTTAGTTTCAAATAACAGTTTCTGTGATCTGTGACGCTTTAATTTGAAATTACAGTTTCTGTGAGCTGTCACGCTTTAGTTTGAAATTACAGTTTCTGTGATCTGTCACGCTTAAGTTAGATATAACAGTTTCTGTGATCTGTGACGCTTTAGTTTGAAATAACAGTTTCTTTGAACGGTAAGGCTTTAGTTTCAAATAACAGTTTCAATTATATGCTACGCTTTAGTTTTAAATAACTGTTACTGTGATCTTGCACGCTTAAGTTTGAAATAACAGTTTCTGCGGTCTGTGACGCATTAGTTTGAAATAACAGTTTCTATGATCGGGCACGCTTACGTTTTAAATAACAGTTTCTGTGATCTGTGACGCTTTAGTTTGAAATAACAGTTTCTGTTATCTGTCACGCTTTAGTGTGAAATAACAGTTGCTGTGATCTGTCACGCTTAAGTTTGAAATAACAGTTTCTGTGATCTGTAATGCTTTAGTTTTAAATGACAGTTTCTGTTATCTGTCACGCTTGCGTTTTCGATAAATGTATCTTTGATGTTTCACGCTTTTGTTTAACAATGCAGTTTCCTGGCTCAGTCAGTATGCGTTCGATATAGCATTTTCTCAGATAAGTCATGCCTAAGTCTAATAAAACAGTGGTTTTTGTCACGCTTTAGTTTGAAATAACAGTTTATGTGATCGGTAACGTATTAGTTTGAAATACCAGTTTCTGTGATCTGTGACGCTTTAGTTTGATGTAACACTTTCTGTGATCTGTGACGCTTTAGTTTGAAATAACAGTTGATGTGATCTGTCACGCTTTAGTTTGAAATAACAGTTTCTGTTATCTGTGACGCTTTAGTTTGAAATAACAGTTTCTTTGATCTGTCAGGCTTTAGTTTGAAATAACAGTTTCTTTTGATCTGTTAGGCTTTAGTTTGAAATAACAGTTTCTGTGAACTGTCACGCTTAATTTTGAAATAACAGTTTCTGTGATCTGTCACGCTTAATTTTGAAATAACAGTTTCTGTGAACTGTCACGGTAACGTTTTCTATAAATTTATCGTCGATGTTTCAGGCTTTAGGTTTACAATGCAGTTTCCTGGCTCAGTCACTATGTGTTTGATATAACAAGTTCTCAAATAGGTAATGCCTTTGTTGAATATACCAGTGTTTTTGTTTTGTCGCGCCTAAGTTTGTAAATGACATTTTCTTTGATCTCTCACGGTTCAGTTTGAAAGAGCAGTTTCATCGCTAAACGCGCAGATTAAATGGACGTTTCTTAAGAATATCCGTTGTTGTTTTTATCTTTCTGCTGAAACAAAACAAAATACGAAACGAAACGAAGCCGATCTTATCTTTTCTTTCGCCTTTGACAATTTACTTCTCAGTACTTTAACCCCCCTGGAGGCTCTTTCAGCGTTTAACGCTGACATTGTCTTTGTTCAAATAAGACGGAAATAATTTTGTTTTTTTAAATGTAATGGAGAGTTTCTCGAGTTGGAAGCAAGACAAACCCCTTGAAAAATAAGATAAAAACATTACTTATCCCACGAGCCCTCTGTAGATCCTGAGACTCGACACGCAAACACGAACACGCAAAGATAATACAAATGATTGCATGGGATTCGAATCATGTTTGCAAATCTATCTTCTGCTGACATTGTTAAATTGTTAACGTAAGGATCGCCATTCTTATGCTTGATAAATTCGTAGGGAATTCCTTGTTTTATGTAAGGACTCGGGAGAAAAAGAGAATTATTTAACCCGATCCATTACCCAAGTGACAAGTAAATCTGTAATCGTCTTCGGAAAACCTTAAGCAAACGATTCCAAAGTAGGGAATCTTTTCTTTATCTTTTTCTTTACACATTTTCTGATTATTACACCGTATTTAAAACGATAGGGAATTCCATTTAATACCCACCCCTGCAAATATTTAATTATGGAAATCAGACTTTTGTTCTTGTTACGGAAATCCCTTATGCTATCCCCCTCAATCTAATAATACTACACTCATCAGATGTCGATCTCTTGAAATGTTATGTATGTAGAATAGCATAAATTAGAGAGTAATCAACAATCCAGCGATTGTGGTGTTGTCTATATTCACTTATCTTCTAAATTATATGACTTATTTTTAAATGTTTGCACCCAGTTGATCTTAATTCAAATAAAGTTTGCATGCGTGACTTTATCGCCTATGCATATATCGACCTATCACCTGCGTGTCTGCCAACAGACAATTGAATCTAGAACTTTATACGAAGTTATCTATCAAAACACTGGTTATAAGAGAGAAAGCATATCTTTAGCCGTCGCTAGAATTTGAGTGACAATAAGCCTTCCCAGCTTCCACTACTACTATTACTAATTCTACTACTATTACTACTACTACTACAACTATATACATATTTTAAAAAAATATTATTATTATTATTATTATTATTATTTCCTTGGTGTTCTTATCCCAATCGTTACCTTTTTTCTCACTGGAAACACCCGCTAGTTTTCTCTGGAATCTGAGTTACAACAAACTCTACATGAAATTCCAGTACTCTCCGTTCCCTTCCAGTCGAGATGTTGATTGTGCTATCCCTCCTCCGTATTTCCATCATATGAGGCCCTCTGCGGCCACTTTGTGAGAGTTGGAAACGAACAGCTTATTACGGATGAGTAAAACATCTGAAGATCAAATCCTGAATGACGTTATTCCTATATTTATTTTTTCTTTCTTTCCAACTTTGTTATTTCTTTCGTAACTTTTTTCTTTTTTAATTCTAACATTCCTTTCTTTCACATCTATTATTATTATTATTATTATTATTATTATTATTATTATTATTATTATTATTATTATTATTATTATTATTATTATCATCATTATTATTTGTACTCATTAGGAGTTATCACACAGGTCATCGTTAGTGATTGCTCATCGACAACAACCGGTGGTATTCCCTGGAGTCTGAGTGACAACAAGCCTCCCCAGATTTCTAGTAGTCTCCACCTTTTTTCGATAACTACCGCAAATAACCTTACGGTATCGTAACAGCCGGTTACCATTGATTTCTCGCTTGTTATAACCATTGGTCTTGTCTGGGATTTGGGTGGCAATAAGCCTCCCCAAGGTCCCAGCATTCTCTTCACTCTTACAGTGGAGGTCTGATTAGTGTTTTCCCTCCTCGGTCATCTCATTCCCCTTGACCTTCTACAAATATTTTGTGTTGTGTCAGCCTAAGCCGCCACCTTTTTTTTTGGGGGGGGGGAGCTTATGATATTTCTTGCAGTTTCTGTTCATGCAGTTCGTGTTTTTCATGTGGTTTTGTTTTCTTCTTGTACTTCCAGGTGACTGGTTACCATTTGTAGCTTATGCGGGTTGGTTTCCATATTCGAGGGTTTTCCTTTAGACTGCAGATGTTTTGATCATGACCGTCTTTTGTAATGTCTTAGTGATCCCTTTGATTTTAATTTCCTCCAGTCTTTTCTCTAAGTTTTTTCGAACTGTTCCTAGTGCTCCTACGATTATTTGTATTATACTGACGTTTTTCATGCTCTATATTCCTTTTAGTTCTCTGGCAAGTTCCGTGTACTTGCTTCGTTTTTCCGTTTCTTTGATCTTCGCTCTGTTGGCTGCTGGAACGGCGAAGTCTACGATTTTGCAAGATTTTTTCCTTCTTGTCGATTATTATAACATCCGGTCTCCTTGCTTGTATGAGTTTGTCTTTTTGTACATCAATATCCCGAAAGATTTTGTGTTTTTCGTTTTACAGTACTGTTTCTGCGTATTCAGAATGCTATCGTTTGCACAGTCCCCAATGTACCGCTTCTTCCACGCAGTCATGTCTGTTCCTGTACTATTATTATTATTATTATTATTATTATTATTATTATTATTATTATTATTATTATTATTATTATTATTATAACTAAAATTTAGTTCACCCCAAACAAGGCAAGTTACCACTGTAGACGTAAGTAACTACTGAGAATTAGGGTGAAAGTTTAGGGTGTAATCCTAAGTTAGGATCTCTACAGCGAGATGCTTGTTCACGTTAATTTTAAATTTCTGCATGTCGGTACAGTCGGGGAAACAGGGAGCAAGGAGCGAGTTCCAAATCTAGCAGCTCGAGGAAAGAAGCTATTTGAGTAGAAGGCTCGTCAGCATCTGGGTACCTACACAGGGAATTGATGGAACTTGGCTGATTGTCGGGTTAATCGAGTGTATTTACGTCGAAACGGCACCAGAGCAGCACGTTCATCGGAACACATTCCACTGAAGTACTTGTAAAACAAGTACAAGGAAGGAACATTGCGGCGATGGAACAGAGACTGGAGCTTACTTGATAGTGAGGAACCTATTAGATCTGATAATTTTGACCATGTCTAATAGGGGAGAGACTAGTGGATGATGCACTATCCATGATGTGATAACAATACTCCATGCATGGACGGATGGTAGCTTTGTAGATATATAGGACACTGCCAGGTGTTAGAAGTTTTCTAGCATGGCAGAGGAAGCCCACTTTCTCTGGGGCATCCTTGGCAATGTCTTCTATGTGTTTGTTCCAATTCATGTTCCCTGTGAATGTTAGGCTAAGGAGTGTGAACCTTAGACTCTCACGTAGGGTATTATTTGCCATAGCAATCGCTGATTGAAGAGGTTTCTTATAGTTGTTGAAGGCAATGAGCTTTATTTTTGCAGCATTAAATGTTACCATCTATTTATGACCCCATTCCACTATAGACTAGAAGCCACTTTCTAATGATTCAGCCATTGCCTCGGATACTTGCGCGTCTGCTTTATCCACATGATGAGAGTAGAGCGTGGTGTCGTCAGCAAATATACCCATCTCAGACACAATGTCATCAGAGAGGTCGTTTATTAAAATCAGGAACAATAAAGGTTCAAATGTCGATCATTGGGGTACACCTCAATTTATGTCATGTTACTTTTTAAAAGGATTTATACCATATAAGAATGTTACTTTTGTATATTTATGTTTAAATAATAAAAATAAAATAATATTTTATTTTATTTTTTAATAAAAACACGCGAAATATCCGATTTGAAAACCGCGATGTGATGAAGTCGTGAAATGTGATGTGTGATATCACGAATCTAGGGATGTGTATATATCGATATATACATGCATATATATGTTGATATGTATATGTGGATATGTATATGGATCTGTATATGCACGAGATATATGTAGTGGATAAAAACTCGAATGAATCTATGTATGGATTACAATAGAAATAAGGACAATTAAAATGGAACAAAATGAAGTCAACGCAGAGGCATGCATGGATCCAGATTTCTTCTGATCATTTTTTATTTAGGCTTTCTAAAGATAAATGATATAAGGAAACATGAGGTAATTTATATATATATATATTAAACTATTAGGAGTTGAAAAATGAAATTGGTACCGTTGGAAAGGTTAAAGTTTCAAGTTTCGTGGGGGATCTTCAAAGTTGCTCAATATGAGCACCATTCGTCACACGGCAGACATCTAGTCGATAGTCCATTTCCTGCCAAACGCGTTCCAGCATCTTGACGTCAATGGTTCCCACAACTGCCGTTACTCGAGCCTTTAGTTCGTCAATATCTCTTGGAAGGGGCGGCACATAAACTTGTTGCTTGACAAAGCCCCAAAGGAAAAAGTCACACGGGGTAAGATCTGGAGACCTAGGAGGCCAGGGCATGAGAACGTCATCACCTCGCCCAGATCTCCCAATCCATCTACCAGGCAGCCTTGTGATAAGAAACTGCCTTACTCTAAGACTCCAGTGTGGTGGTGCACCATCTTGTTGAAAAATGAAGTCATCAGATTCTGCTTGTTCCAACTGAGCCATTAACCAGTCTTCCAGCATGTTGAGATAGGATTCACTAGTGATAGTTGCCTCTTCAAAGAAGAACGGTCCATAGACACCTTTCTTGGAAATTGCACAAAACACGTTCACTTTTGGTGAATCTCGCTCGTGCTCAAGAAGTTCATGAGGATTCTCAGTACCCCATATGCGAGTGTTATGCTTGTTAACTTTGCCATTCAGATGGAAGGTCGCCTCATCGCTAAAAACAAGCCGGTCATCAAAGCCGTTATCTTCCAACTTCTCTTGCATTGCAATGCAAAAGTCACGGCGAAGTGGCTTATCAGTGTCCTTCAACTTTTGGACCAACTTGAGCTTGTAAGGTACCATTTGCAGTCGTTTCCTTAAGACACGCCAGACAGTTGCTGGAGCAAGCTGAAGTTCCCTGCTGGCTCTTCTCACTGATTTACGGGGGCTCCGCTGAAAGGCTGTCCGAACTTGCTCAACTGCATCTTCTGAAGTTGAAGGGCGACCTGTTCGCTTACTTGGGCACATACACCCATCTTTCACAAATTTAGCATGCCATCTGACAATGGATTTCCTTTCAGGGGCTTCTTTTTTAAATTTCCTGCGAAATGCACGCTGAACACATGTCCACGATTCAGTCTTTGCAAATTGGAGGACGCAAAATGCCTTGTCTTGTTTAGAGAACGCCATTACTGCACCTGGAAAGATAACACGAAAATCATTAGTATGACCAAAATCTTGATTAAGCAAGTTTACATGTTGTTGGCAGCCATGGCTTAGATTGTAGGCACTCTAGCATTTATTCAGAAGCTTACTTAGCGGACCTATCGCCAGGCAAAAGAGTATTTCGATATCAGGGATTGATTTTGTCACGTAGTATGGGTTAATAGCATGGTTGTTTGTACTATCTTTATACCAGCATCCCCGATGTTCTTATATAATCCAAGGCATCGTAGTAGCCACGAGTAGGGTACAGTATCATATGCCTTTTTGTAATCTATTCAAAGTCTGCTGAGGTTTCTCTGCCCATTTCCAACAGTCTTCAAAGTTGTTCTTGTAGATTAACGACTGGTCCTTTGTCCGAAAACACTATTTCCTGCACCTTGCTTTTTCTTTAAAATGGCACCAGTTTCATTTTTCTACCTGGAATAGTTCATGAGATATACGCATTTGTAATGTTCCCAAGACTTTTGAAACACCCTGTATATATCAGTAAGGTAGTAGAGGACAGATGCTAAAATACGCATGTGTGTGTGTGTGTGTGTGTGTGAGGAAAGCATAGGGAGCATGGGAGATTGTATATGTATATCGTATTTCCTCTCTCAATTATATACTTTATTACAACCAACCCTTACCCCAGACAGTAATACGGCACTGTCGTATTTAATACTGTATTCCTACTTTATGGTAGATCATGCAACCAAGTGTCGCAAAGGGATGCAAAGTGTCGCAAAGGGACGTCAACCCTTGCCCAAGCAAAGAAACAAAAAAAACAATTACTTTATATTTCCAAATGAATCGTGGGCCCTTTAAAAATCGACCAACGTTCATTAATCATCGTTCCAAATATTCCGGACAGGGTCTCCACTAAAAATTCATTAATTATACATCAATCCACTCACCCGTTCTCTAAACTGAAGCATTTGGTGCATCCCCATCGACACCCTTAATAGGCAATTTCATTCCCTTGTCTCTATGCTTTTCGTTCTTTTTTTTTCATTTCTTCTTCGTACATCAAATTAATTTATTTCCTCACTTGTTCTTTCATCGTCACTCTTTGATTTTTGCCTTCTTTCTTTTCTTTTCATTACTTTTTTGTTTCTTTTATCTTTTCATACTTTTCTCCTCTATCTTTTTTTTCTTCATCTTCTTTCTTTTTAGCCCCGCTTGATATCAAGAAAACTATTCAGAAAAAAACAAGACGGCCAACCAGACGCGGTACACACGTGCGAATTTAGTATTACACCACTCAGACGATCACGGGGAACGTATACCGAACATTGTAATTTTTCTTCTTCTTCTTCTTCTTCTTCTTCTTCTTTTTTCATTTAGATTTTCTTCTTTTTCTTCTCCTTGTTGTTGTTTTTATTGTTCCTCTTCTTTTTCTTCTCCTTGTCGTTGTGGTTGTTGTTGTTGTTCTTCTTCTTCTTCTTCTTCTTTTTCTTCTTCTTCTCAGTCTTATTATTCTTATTCTTCTCAGTTTTCACCTGGTGCTACCAGATAAAGCTGTCTGAAGAGACCAGCTTCTTGACTTAAAATGCACCAAACATTGATGTTATTTATTCCTTTCCTTTTGCAAAACTACTCATATTCTGCACAGCTAAAAAAAAAACAGCAACATTTTCCTATGAAAAAAATCCAAACAAGTAAACCAAACACTATAAATAAATATTTGAAGATATAAAGAACTTGAAGCATAACAACTTTTACCAAAATGACCTGAGTTGGCATTAAATAACCCGAAAAGAGGTGATATGCCGTAAAACAAAACGACTAAACCAAAAACCATGAATAACTATTTGAAGATATAAAGAACTTGAAGCATAAAAACTTTTACTAAAATTACCTGATTCGGCATTAAATAAACCGAAAAAGGTTGATATGCCGTAAAAAAACAAAAAAAACAAAAAAACAAAAAAAAAAGCAAATCTGTTTTTTTTCACTTTTTCCTTTTTTCTCTTTCTCCTCTGATTTATTCCATATTTCTCCTATGCTTACTATTTCTTCCCTCTCTCACTCTCACTCTCTTCTCTTCATCTCACCATCTTTTCTGTTTTCCTCGTCTATCTTCATCTACTTCTTTCTCTATCTCCTTCTCGCGCTCTCTTTTCTTTTAACCTTCACACTTTTACCATCACTTTATTTCTCGCCAATCAATTTTCCTTTTCTTTTTCTCTTATCGATTCCTATTTTTAAAAATTATTTTTTTCATATTTTTCTCTCTCTTTCTCTTCCATTCTCCCTTGCTTTCTTTCTTTCTATCTTTTTGTGTTTTGGACTTCTACCATATATCTCTATCTGTAAAGACAATGAATATTTATATTCTTCATTTTCCGTTTTTACCGACCACGTGTTCAGATACTTTTTCCAAACACGCAGTCGACATTATGTGCGTTGTTCCATTAGGCACACACGCAAGAGTCCGGGGAAATGATACAGAGTCAGTTGCATGTATGTATGTATACATTTACGTATTCTCACATAAACAGTTTGTCGAAGACAAACGTAAAAGCGTTACGAAAACACGCACGTACTTAACACAATACACAAAGGGGTAAAAATAATAAACAATACGTGAAAGAATACATAATTGTCCTTATACAGTAGATAACACATGTGTTTTTACGGTCGGATTGAGGGAGATGCATAGTCAATACTTAAATATAATGAGACTTACTTTTGTTGATGGTATGTTCTGGGAGCCTACGTCTGAAATCAGAAGAGAAT
This sequence comes from Sepiola atlantica, assembly GCA_963556195.1. Lineage (NCBI taxonomy): Eukaryota > Metazoa > Mollusca > Cephalopoda > Sepiida > Sepiolidae > Sepiola > Sepiola atlantica. Next base: position 21,415,729 of record OY744539.1, read on the forward strand.
GCGTAAGACGACTGCGACCAGGGTTTTGAAAGTGATGCAGGTATGACATTTGGTCTTACCACGTCCGATGGCTTTGACTGCCACGCCGCAGAAGGAGAGAGAGCGAGAGAGAGAGAGAGAGAGAGAGAGAGAGAAAGGGGTGAGATCAATGTAATTCGAATGTGGCCTTGAAGCTTTTAAACAAACAACAAAAAACATATGACTCTATTTGATTCATAACTTGTAATAAAATAATTATATAGTATTCAGGACAGAGAGCAGGAGTTTCTTGGGTTCATCACATTTCCCAGACAACGCATGGCATTCGTACGAGTCTCGCTATAAAAATGTAAATGAACTGTCTACAATATACGGTCTATCTACCTTTAGTAATCTTCATAGAGTTAGAGACAATGGCGATAGAAGAATCGCTCTCTCGCCTATCTCCCAGATGACCGCACATCTAATAATTGGAATCTAATAATTAGAATACGTTCGAAATATTAAATTCACGGTTATTAGCCTGATATTTCTATCAGAAATAACACGTGAACGTTTCCTACTTGCCTTAAATATACTACTACTACTATTACTACTACTACTTCTACGACCACTACTACTACTACTACTCACGTATTGAGCACTGTTGAAGTGAATACTGAAAAAACTATATATGCAATATATTACGTTACTTTATAATATTATATGCGCATATATATAAAATAGTAATAAAGTATATATATATATATATATATATATATATATATATATATATATATATATATATATGTATAATGTTACATAAGTTCAGACCAAAATCGTACTTTAGGTTTTCCACCTGCTTCTGCTCTCTCAGCTTAAAGCTGAGAGAGCAGAAGCAGGTGGAAAATACGGGGTTTTCTTAGGTTTTAATTATAAACAGTTCACTGGCTTTCGTCGGCCATATTTTGATCTGTAAGTAAGTGAGTAGTCTTCTGAAAAAAATTCGTTGTTATTTAAAAATATTTTTATTATTTCTCTTTTCTAGTAGTTAATTGTATTGGCTCATATATATATATATATATATATATATATATATATATATATATATATATATATATATATATATATATATATATATATATATATATATATATATATATATATATATATATATATATATATATACGGTTGTTTTTACATAGGAATAAGCTCTCGCTGACTTACCGGGTTGTTGATAACGGCCGTGTGGGTTAAGACGTCGGAATTCGAGTTTGGAACATGACTTGTGTTCCAGGGTTCAACCGGTATGAATAATCTTCTCTACACTGACGATTCCCGTAAAGATGTATGCATGTAGATAAAAACAAATATATGTATATATATATATATATATATATATATATATATATATATATATATATATATATATATATATGTGTGTGTGTGTGTTCGTCTGAATAGGTATTCTGCTTCCTATTCACTAAAACTTTTGGCAAAGTGCGAGAGTGATTATATAGCGGAAAAGCAAGTTGTCCGTTACAAATTTATTTTAAATGGATTTCTTTGTGTTAATTTGTTTTTCCTCCATTTTGTGTGTCCAATTCGTCAATCTGCCTGTCTCGTTAATTTTTGTTCGTGTTTGCTGTATTTATTTGTCTGGCTGTTTGTCTGTCTGTCAGTATGTTTGCCATTCTGTCTGTCTGTTTGTTTGTCTGTCTGTATGTCTGTTTTCTCTCACCTTCTTGCTCCTTTATTTCCAATATTTGAGATTTGCTAACATTACGAGACCGTTCGACACATTCTCACATCAACCTACGCACGCACACCTACATATTCATACATACAAATATACGCGCGTGCACACACATCCACCTATGTGCATATTTGTACACGCATGCACATAGTGATAGGCTTACATATACACATCTATCTATAATTATACTAAAGCTGAGTTAATAAAAAAAATGGTTCCTATCGGTTGTTTTTTGTATATACGTTAATCACTCAAAATACATGCTAAAATATTAGTTCTGGAATTGAGTTATGCTTGAAAAAAACTTTATTTTAAATGTTATGATAAACCGTAATTTGTAATTAACTCAAAAAGTTATCCATGCACTTCTTTCGATCTCTATCTCTGCACGTTGATTACACCATCTTCTGATAGTGTTTAATGTCTCTGCGAACATTTAGAGAAAGAGTGAATCTCGCTTTTCATCTAATTCACAGAATGTGTTCGTACATCCCGTAAACACATATGTGAAGTCATTCTTTAGCAGTCGATGCTCCAAAGTCAACCCTGTCGTGTGCATACTGTCTATTTACAAACTATATGACTACAAAACTATCATATAGTATATAAATCAATAGAATCGAATTGTTTGTTTTTTCTATGAACAAAATGAAAACTAACAAGATCTCACATGGCTTGTTAGCTTAGCCCAGCGATTGCTTAATTACTTTGTTCACCTTATATCTTTAGTTTAGCAATCCGTCTTTTCTCTCTTTAATACTTGTTGGAGTTTTTACTTACTATATTATATACCTCCTTGCCAGAACCGTTCCACCCCTGACAGCAACAAAGCCACGGTCGAACTGATTTGCATCATATTAGGGGAGGTTAGACACACGGTCAGGTGTCGTTTTGAGAAGCCAGCGCACTAGGATAATGTACTTCTCTTAAGGCCTGAGCAGCATCGTCGGGATTTCTTGGTGGAGGCGCCTCGCGCGATTAGCAATAAACTAACCCCTTCTCAGAGAGAATGAAAAACCCTGGGAGAGTGGACTTTCTAGCACTGTCCAGTACCATACGGCAGCCCCGCAGCAGCAAAACCGGTGCTTTTTCGTAATATTCCACCACCCATTTTTGTCAACATTTTTACTGACCATTTTTTTGTCTTTTTTCGACTAGAGAATTCCGAGTGCTTTGGATTTTTTTCTGCGAATAATTTAGATTTTAGGAGGGGGGATCAGTTTCCTGTATAAATTTAACGTAAACTGATCACCCACTTTTTGAACATGTTGCTAAAATCTCAAATATTTTTTATACATTTCAAAAAAAAACTCGAATTCTCTAACAGCTCGATAGATAATTGTACACAGAAAAAAAGATTAACACATTGGGTCCGTAAAAAGGTGAAAAAAATGTGACATTTTGGTGGTTCGTTGTTTGTTCGTAATACACCAGCACCAAATGTTTTCTCCTTTTTCACAGACCAAATTATTTTCTTTTATCTGTGTACAATTACCTATCATGCCGCTAGAGAATTGCAGGTTTATTTTGGAAATTTAAAAAAAATATATTTTAGATTTTTGCAACGTTGTAAAAAGGTGGGTGATCAGTTTACGTTAAATTTATACAGAAAACTGATCCCCGTTCTTAAAATCTAAAATATTTGCAATTAAAAAAAAAAACACGGAATTCTCAAGCGACATCGAAAAAAAATGGTCAGTAAAACAGTTGAGGAAAACGGGTGGTGGTTTATTACGAACAAGCGCAGCAAAGCCACTTTCGGATTGATTTGTAATTTTATTTTTCCTATCTTTCATTCTGTTAACTCTGACATTCAGATAACAACAATACAAAGTAATTTTAAGATATTAAGAACTCGAGGCATAAGAATTTCAACCAGCAATGACTGAGTTCGGCATGAAATCACTTAAAGGTGTTATCTTTCCATAACATAAGAGCAGAACAAGATTTAAACTCCTCGGCCTCACATTCACAGGTAACATGAATTGGAACAAATACATAGAATATATTACCATGGCTGCTGCAAAGAAAGTAAGCTCCATCTACCAGGCTAGAAAACTTCTCACACCTGCGAGTATTTTATCTCCACAAGACAACTGGGCTGGTGCATCATCCACTAGTATCCCCCTAGACAGGTCCCCCAAAAGAGTATATAATGTAACAAGTTCCACACTATCTACCAAGCCTTTACACCTGTCGGATCGTTCAATGTTGCATCCCTGTGCTTGTATTATTAGTACTTTAATAGAATGTGCTCCAACGAACTTGCTGCTCTGGTGCCTCCGTTACATAAATACACCCGACAAACCCGACAATCAGCTAAATCCCATCCATTCACTGTGGAGGTCCCCATATCTCGGAGGACTTTCTACTCTAATAGCTTCTTTCCTCGAATTGCTAACTTTTGGAATTCCCTCCCTGCTTCCCTGACTGTACTAATATGCAGACATTTAAATGTAATGTAAACACACATCTCGCTGCGTAACGTCTTACTTCTGATGTTCCCTATGTAAGGAACAATTACGAATAACTTTTCCTATTTTCAATTATCTCCCCTTTGGAGAACTCTCCTGCTTTTACTAACCCATATAAAATGCATCACTAATATAGTACCGACATTGTATGCCGAATAAAGCTTTCTCAAGTTACGTCTGTTCTCGTTTGTCATTACAGTTATTTTATTTTATTATTATTAAGTCAATCCCTGAAATTTGACATTGTTGTATTTCATTTGCCTATTTACGAATTTTCTTTTCATCGTAGTAACCCTAACCGTAACCCTAACCCTATAAATATGCCCCCTAATCCAGAGTAGCCGCTTATAATGTGCCCCTTTGTTTGGGGTGGATTAAAGTTAACAAAATAAAAATAAACATTCCGTCTTGCTTTTGTGTTTCAAATGCCACAATTCTTAAATATAAAATGGCTTCAAATGAAATGACTAAATCATTAGTTAAAGAAGTTTGAATTGTGGCCAAAATTGTGGCGTTCATTTTTATTTTCTGCCAAATCCTTGGTTTGCATGCAGTGTTGGTTTCACGTACAATCAATCGATACGATTGCACCAATTTTTTAATCTATAACAAACACGAATGCCAAAGTCAATGTTGAAATGAAAAAATAGATTGCTGACCAGATACAAATTCTGACATGTATTTAAACTTCTATTCTCCTAAAACAAGGCAGACTGCCACTGAGCAGTAAGGGGCTACTGTCAATTAGGAACCACATTTATAGTGGTATCCTAAGTTGGGACTTGTGCAGCAAGTACTTTGTTCACATTACAGTTTAATAACTATATTAATAATGGAGTGTATGTGTCTGTCTGTATGTCTGTCTGAATCCGAAACTATATTATTAGTTTTGATAGTTCTCTTTTATATCTACTTATAAGCTCTTATATATACCAATTCCAAAACTTCCCCAAACATCACGCGTCTTTCAAATTTACATAATTAATTTCTTTTAAGGCTTCTAATAAATTAATATTCGAAAATATACACTCATGATTGGTTTTTCAAATTTACAAATGTATTTAAAATATTTTTTCTCGATCATAATCTTAATAAAATTTATAAAAAGAATTAATTAAATACATTGTTCTAATCTATATAATTGAGTTACGTAATTAAATTAGATTGCAATGGAATATGATGGAACATCCGATGTCCACTCCAACATTTGGTTACCCGACCTCTTATTATTAAGTATAACGCTCTGTTTCAAACACACAGAAAGTTCTATTTGAAGAAATTAACATGTGTTAACATGACGTCAGATTAAAGAGAGAGAGAAAGAGAGAATACGAGAGAGAGAGAGAGAAATGAATAGAGTGAATACGAGAGAGAGAGATAGAAAGAAAGAGAGAGAGAGAGAGAGAGAGAGAGTGAAAAGAGAAATAGAGAGACAGAGAGATGGACACAAGACAGGGGCGCGTTATTGGATTAATAACATGTAAACAAAACATTCTCTGGGATTTACCGTACGAGTCGCTCAAAAATGATATATTTACTTTGATTTTTCATTAAAACTTTGTTTTTATTCTAATTAGAAATTTATTGAATCAAATTGTTTAATTAAAAAAATAATGAATTGGAAAAAATTTCAAATTCATATAAAAGTTTGATACGAAAATGCGTTTAGTTTAAAATGCTAACTAATGTAAACAGTAGGTTCGCAGAATTATCTTGCGAACTTACATGACTTAAATTCCAGAGAGATAAATGGTTCCATCATGGATACTATTTTTTTTAGCGAAAATGAAATTAAAAATCATAGATTTAATATCTAATTATTTATTTTTGTCCGATTAAATTCAAGATTTTAGACCGGAGGGTGGGTCATCTATAGGTCCACTAAATATAAATTTTGTTATGCCGTCTTCTGAATCAATAAAATAACTTCATGTTAACAACTTGTTTCTATTCATCAAAGATAATTTAAAGATTTTGTTTTCTAAACACTTTCCATGCGGTTACCTTTTACTCAGTTTAAAATGTAATTGTGTAATATGTAACTTAAAACCACTAGCTAAAATATGCGACCGTAGGGAGCATCTATTTGCTAGTCATTATAATATATTTTAGTTAATTAGTATATTTTAAAAAGTATTATATTTAAAAGAAATGTATAACGGTTAAAGACCAAACAAATGCAATTTTATTTTTAAATAAACTGATTTATTTAATTAAATTCTAATTTTATACTTAAAATAAGGGTACTTATATCGATCTTGACCCAGTTTCCTTGAGTTTCTTGTCGGAAGCATTCGGCTATCCTACGCAAACGCCCGAGAGATTTGTACCAGACGACAATTTTGATACGGTGCTGCGTCCTATGATTATAATGTTTTGCTTGTTTTGTTTTTTGTTGTTGTTAGCGTTAGGATTTAGGGTTAGGGTTTAGGATTAGGGTTAGGGTTAGGGTTAGGGTTAAAAACATTTATTTTATAACAGTAATTTCGCTCTGTTTTGCTTGTTTTATTTTTTTTGTTGTTCAAAAGATTTCTTGCAAATATAACTAAAAATGATAGGACGCAGCAACATATCAAAATAACATACGATATTTATTTGATAACAGTAACTTCGCTATGTTTTGCTTGTTTTTTTTGTTGTTTCTTTTAAAAAATTTCTTTAAAATATAAATCATAGGACGTAGCACCGTATAAAATTTGTCGTCTGGTACAAATCGGCTCGTCATCTCTCGGGCGTTTGCGTAGGATAGCCGAACGCTTCCGACAAGAAACTCTCGAAAACTGAGTCAAGATCGATATAAGTACCAAAATAAGTCTTCATCAAGAAAAGTACAAACATATTTTTCTTCTTTTTGTTGTATCCCGTGACAGTTTCACACTTGGTTGTGTTCTTCTGGTGTTATTGACGCTGCTGGTTTAATGTTCGATCACAGTAGATTATGCGTTGGTGTTCATGTGTGAATAAGTAGTAGAAATATTTCCACTCTTTTGAAGCATCGATATTTTTGAAAGAATTATCTACTGTGGTCGGACATTTAACCAGCAATTTCAATGACACCAGAAAACACAACAGCAACAAGTGGCAAACACAGATATGTCTGTACTTTTCCTGATGAACACTTATTTTAAGTTGAAAATAAGAATTTAAAAAATATATATGTTAATTAAAAAAGTTGCATTGATTTTGGTCTCTAACCGTTCTACATTTTTCAAAATATCGATGCTTCAAAACAGTGGAAATAGTTTTACTACTTATTATATTCTATTTTAATTTAAGAAGATATTCTAACTGAAATCGGTCTGATACGTAGCGAAAATGTTAGACCAATAGCTGTAAACAATAGATGATAAATAGGACTAATAGATCTTTATAAAAAGATATTAAACAAATACAATAGGCTATAAATAAGATATATCCAATTTACATACTATACTATTATAATATAAACTAGCGGGACCCGTGTAAATTACACGAAATAACAGTTTCAACACTAATTATCTTGTTCCTAACCTATACATGTTTGAATAAAATATGATAAGATTTGATTTGTATATTTATTTTAAAAATTGAACAATACATGAAACAATTTACAAAACTTCTTTGTTTGCAATATTTCTAGTGAAAGTAATATTTTACGACTAAGTGTGACACACAAAATAACACACACGTTATCGTATTTATATGTGTCTTCCCGGTCGTTCCCTAAATACCTAACCCCCCCCCCTCTGATCTTGAAAAAATCTAAGAGTTGGTTGAGATTGAACTATGAACCAATCTGGCCGACTTCAAAACCAGACGTCAAAATCCTACGTCGCTAACCGTTGCGCCAAAGAGAAATACTTGTTACATTATGAAAAGTAGGTGACTTGAATGCTTTTCCAAATCTAGGTGCGGCACGCATGTGCAGAGCTTTGATGTAAGCGTGACACACGAACACACACGCTATCGTATAAATATATAGATTATTTTAATTAAGCTTAGAATTATAGTTAGAATACGTTATTCGAGGTATGGATAGTATAGACGGTAATGTTTGTTTACAGATAGCCGTGTGTACGGGACTAGTATTAAACAATGTAATTATGAACTTTGAATAAGAAGGTAGATGAAAGCCTAGAAGAAGGAAATAAAAGGCAAAGGCCAACACAATAACGGTTAGTTAATACATTTATCTTATATTTGACTGTTGTTTAAGCGAACATCTATATTGACGGCAAACGATAAAAGCAATTATGCTAGATAGTTGAAGCACATAGTACGAAGATGCCACGATTTGTGTGTACGGTTGTAAATTACCTTATTGAAAAAAAACATAGATTTCATGGACATAATATAATCTGCTGAAACAAATTTAAAAAAAAAATGTATGAATGCGGAATGCAATACAGTGTTTTCTTGTCTGGGGGTACCTTTTTACGAGCACTGATGATTACCTCTTGAAGAAAACTAATTGCCTTCTATATTTCGAACATTACATATATCTTGGTGGTAGGCCGAAACAATTGCATGCAAATAAAAACGGATTTTTGGTGAATTTGCGAGAATGTGCTCACTACATTTTATGTGTTTTTGTAATATTAAACTATTTTTATTACAACTCTAGTCCCACACTATAGAACTCTTGTAGAATTGTGTTCAAAAGTTCATAATTTATATCTTAAATTTTTATATATATATATATATATATATATATATATATATATATATATATATATATATATATATAATTCAGAGTTTTGTCCGACTGCGTCGTTGAACACTGTTTTTAACAGCTTTTTAAGTATGCTCGCTGGTAAAAACATAAATATACCTGTATTCTCTTCTTTCATCGTGATTGTTAGGTTTGCTGCATGATTGTAAGGGTTAAGACAGATGTTAAAATACTGAGTAAGGTCTGAGGTTAGAATTGTGTGACTGGCAGTATTATCGTCCTTCACACTGATGATTCCAGGAAAAGCATGAAACACACGTGTTATGTCATCAATAAAAAAACGCGATATATCTCAGCATTAACGCGAGTTAGTTCGGTGGTAGAGCTATAGGCTTCTCACTCTGAGGTCCTGGTCTCGAAGATCGTTAGGTTAAGCCACACTAATAAGTTGTAAACGACGAATCATATGTCCGTGCATAATCAAATTAATATATATATATATATATATATATATATATATATATATATATGTCGCTCCCCATCTGGGGGCATAACATTTGTGAAGGGGAAATAACTAGTATTAATGTAAAATAATTGTTACAAAACTATTGCAAACAAAAATAAGCAAATGAATGGCATCTATAAAAATGCAATACATTCCAGGACTAGTTAGCTCAGTGGTAAAGCTTCAAACTTCAGACTCTGGGGTCTTGGTTTCGAATGTCGCTAGGTTCAGCCACGTTGATACACCGTAAACGACGATACACGTGCCCGTGGATAACTAAATTATATATATATATATATATATACGTTTGTTGAACACTCTCGACTAGTCTTCTATCTGTGCCTGCTTCTAAGTACTTATAGATCTTAACTTTCCTTAATTATGTGACAGTTTCCGTTGGCCGAGTCGATAGGGCGACTGCTTGTAGATTCTAGGATGACTCTGTGAACCGTCTGAAATTTTTATTTCCTGCACTGAAGAAAGCAATAAGCTTGAAACGCTAGCGTCTGTAGGTATTAAAATGTAATATTTATTTATAAATATTATATATATATATATATATATATATATATATATATATATATATATATATATATATATATATATATATATTCAGTGCATGTTTCTGTCAATATTAGAGCCCTTTACGACACCTGCCTTTAAATAGGATTAATCTATCGCTGATTTACCGGGTTATTGACAACGGCAGTGTGGGTTAAGACGTTCGGAATTTGAGTTTGAAACATTACTCGTGCCCCGGGGTTCGAGTCCGGCGACCGGTGTGAATAATTCATCTCTACACTGACGATTTCCATAAGGATAACATATATACGTATGTAGATAAAAAACAAATATTTATAATTATATATATATATATATATATATATATATATATATGAAGCAATCCAACAAAAGATATAAGCGTCAACTAATATCTTATAATTAGTGAAACATCCGGATAAAAAACTGAAGCTCAATATACTGGATAGAGCATTAATATTATAATATAAAATGAAGTAATAAAATAAGGTGTCAATCAAATTTTATTAGAATTCAAAGTTCATGCAAAACATCCTTAAGTCCTTAGCTCATGAGTTTTCAAAGATAATTCTTCTCTTCAGAGGACCATTACCGCAGTTATACTACTACAGGTAATAAAATTACGCTTTGAAAATATATAAAATTATATACACAAATACATGAAAATACATAACATCAAACATATCAATCCAAAAACATACTTTTGTTGAATCCATACAGTCCATCCAGGTCATACAAGTTGAGAAGCATAATCAGGAAGGACATTACTCCAAGATACAAACAGCCGTCCAAATACGTGAAATTGAAGGGGCCTTAAGGATGCTTTGCATGAACTTTGAATTCTAATAAAATTTGATTGACACCTTATTTTATTACTTCATTTTATATTATAATATATATATATACATATATATATATATATATATATATATATATATATATATATATATATATATATATATATATATATATATATATATAATTAAGTAAGATAGTTTGAGAGTGAGAGGAGAACTAAGGAAAACAAAAATAAATCCTTAACCTGATAAGTAACTACTTCCGTATCCATTGAAACGAAACATTCTGCCGTACCCACCCACGCAAAATAATAAAACAAGAAACCAAACACAAATAAAAACAGTTTCCTGTACTATTCCCACCCCCTCGAAAACTTGTGTCCCATCGACTCCATTTGTTCCGATTTGTCGTGGTTTCCTCGGCCCGCAGGGCGTCCGGCCGGCGACTGACAGTTCAATTTTCGCCTTTGTTGTCTGTTTTTTTCCTCGTCATCTTCGTATACAAAAGAAAAACAAAAAGTCCAATTCACATCGGATACAAGATACAAACTTGTATTTTTATTGTTTGCTATTGTCTTGTTTTATGTTTTTTGGTCAATTCTTTGTTGTTTCTTTGCATCTTTTCTTCTGTTTGACTTCACAGGTGGGGAATTTCTGGATACTTTAAAATCCAAAGTTACGCGAACAGCGTTTTCTTTTTTTTTTATTCATTTACAAAAGCAATTTATCCGCGGGCAAAAAGTCTGCCAAATGTTTGTATTCGCTGGTGTTCTACGGATACACAACACATAAGTTATTAACCAAGCCTTCCTGAGACTGACAGAAGGCCGCTTATGCTTGTATAAAACAGTGTTTGTAAGTATAAAAGAAAACAACAAAATGTGTAAGGTGTTTAACAAGTTCTCTGTAGTCATACAGAAAGAATGCCACTTCTGCTAATATTACCAGGTGTTCTTGAGATACAATCCATTTGAAAAATTTGGAAAGGGTTTATCAGACTGGCAAGACGCCACGGATAAAGTATATTTTAGGGTAAAAAACGCAAAGCATTTTCAAAAATTAATATTAAAAAAATAATCTTTTTTCAGGAGAGGGCATGTGTAACCATAGTTAATCCTAATCCCTAATATTTTCTGAAAAAATTCTTTAAACAATTTTTATATTTTCTAAGATTAGCACTTATATGAGCAAGTAAAACAATACATTTAATAACATATTATAGTTTTTACATTGGATATTCTCCCAAGATAGTTACTATCAATGCCACAAAGACGTCCGTATAAATAGGTGTGGAACAAGGCTTGACTCGTTCCGCACTGTCGTCTCAACTTTCGTTTACCCAATGTAAACACAGTAATATGTTATTAAATTTAACTTTCACTTGTTTATATAAGTGTAAAAATTATTAAAAAATTGTTAAAAATATTTTTTTCCTAAATTATTATTTTTTGGAAACAAAAACATAACTATTATTGAGCCGAAGCCGCTTATGGCTGTATTAAATGGTGTTCATAAGTAAAACAATATGTAAGTTATTTTACAAGTCTTCCGTAGTCGGAAAAACAATACTTCTTAGGCGTTCCTTCAATACAATACAACTAATATATAAAGTAAAGTCAGTCACTTTCTCGATTTTTGTCATTGATGGCTTTGTACCTACAAAATCAATATTTGATTCTGGTTTGAAAACATTTAGAGATAGGGTTAGCGTTTGGAAACGTTTAGGTAGTCAATGTTATTCATAAAGCGTCAATAAGTAATCACATTTTTAACACACATTAGGATTAAACATTAACAAATTTCAGAGCTTCTTCATAAAAATATTTTTTTATTATTCAGCAACATAGTCTCATTCTTTGGTGATACACTCATTCCAACGCATCTCTTACAATTCGATGCATTTTTTTCTAAACAGTTTTGATTTGACCTCAAAATACGCCTACGTTTCCGCTATAACTTCTTCATCAGAGCCACGTCTCTTTGTTTCGTGAATTCTTTTGATTTCTGCGAATATCTAATAGTCGTTGAGGGTCAAATCAGGAATATATGATGAGTGTGAAAGCAACTCAAAGTGCAATTTATGTAGTTTTGCATACGTTGCGATCGACTTATGACACGGTGCATTGTCTCGGTTGAAAAAAAAACGCCGCTTTATTTGTGGCCGTTTTTGGCGATTTCTTCTTTCAAACGAACCAATAATGCTATATAATATTCGCTATTGGTGGTTTGTCCTTTCTCAAAATAATCGATGAACTAAATATCTTGTGCATCACAAAATACGAGGGTTAAAATATTGCCTGTTAATGACGTAAAGTCTTTGGTCACTTTGGACGGCTTTCAACTACTGCTGTCAACTCAGCTGACTGCCAGATGGACTCCGGAGTCATGTGGTGGATCCATGTTACATCCATTTTCCCATAGTTTACCCACCAGAAAGCAATGCCTTATAAACACACGAAATTCAGATATCGCTATGGTTTTGAGAATTCGCAACAGTAGCTTAACTCCAATAACTGTAATGTGTAAACTAATACTTCGATTAGATTTCGATTTTCACACATGTCATTTGGAGATTTGTACTTTATAAAACTCTTGAAATACTTTGGAAAATGTATATCTTATTAGTGGTGTTTTCTATGTGTCAAGCATAAGATTTATTGAGTGATGTGTTAGCCTATATATGTATAGGCACGAAAGAAGTATAATGACACGCCTATTATCAATAATAATGAATACTGGTTTCACGGAGTCCTGATAGACCTAGACGAAATTATATTGATTATTTACCCGCTCTGATAAATTGTACAATCGCTCGATTAACAGCGAAAGCGAAATCTTTAAGTTTACCGCGTTATTACGCTGAATAAATCCACATGTATGGATTACTGTTGTCATATTTGTGTTGAATGGCTGGTTATAACAACCGTTGTCATGTTGAATCTCTGGTATTTCTGGCGTCGTAGAACTCTCGTCTGTTGATCCCGAAACGGGAGGATGTGTCGTTCTATTTGTATTTCCTGGTTGCAGGGAACTATTTGTACTAGCCGTGGCTCTTTCTTTCTCCATTGCCTCGCCGTTGCATGGAACTATTTGTACTAACCGTGGCTCTTTCTTCATTGTCATTGGTCGCTGCTGCTATCATCTGCCACTTCGCCGAGCGTCAACCTCGCTCGGTTCTTCCATCATACCGGCGGTTTCTTTGTGGGCTGAAATCAAATCCCCCACGCACAATAAAATATAACAAGGCTTCTCCTTTTTAATTTAGAGCCATTTATTACTATACTGCTTGTCGATACTGGTAAGGTCGTTGTAGCAGAGAGAAAGGCTTACGCTAGTTATTTTTCTAACTACTTAGCTACTTGTAAAGGAAGGAAGATGGGAGACATCGCTTGGCTCTCAATTTCGGGGGATCCCAAATCCCCTAGCTTGTAATCGCTACATGGCTAAAGCGTGTTGACTCGTTGGCTTCCAGTCAAGAACTCCCTCTCAACTTAGTGTCCTACCGGAAAAACTGTGACGTCACGAAACCTCGTGATCGACGAACAGGTGTGACCTAACACATCGCACCAACTTGCACGAGGTGACTCCGCTACAAATCGAGCAAGTCAAACCCGATTTCCAACAGACACGTCCATTTCCATAGGGCCACTATCTAACATTTGGGCAGATGAATCTCTGCCCCATTTGAGGGTAATTGATAAGGTGCAGAAACGTATCTGTAATTTGATTGGCCCTACTCTTTCTTCTTCTCTGCAGCCTCTCTCTCAGAGACGTGATGTTGCTAGTGCCAGTCTTTTGTATAAGTACTAGTATGTGTTCTTCAGAATTATGTGATCTATTCCCCGCGTCTTTTGTTTCAGCTCGTTTGACTCGTTGGTCTAGTAGTCTCCATCAATCTGCTGTTTTTATACCTCATTGTAATACAGCTTCTTATTCCAGTAGCTTCTTTTCAAGAACCGCACGCTTCTGGAACTCTATTCCTACTGACTGTTTTCCTCCTACCTATAACCTCCTGTCTTTGCAATAATCATATTTGTTCTTGTTAGCTCCTTACATCAAGTGGCTTCATGCCTTGTCTGGAGCATTTTCCATAAAAATTACGAATTACTTCAGATTTTTACCGAGTCATGGTTGGCGGAACGAGAACGTGCTAACACCGTGGATTAAATAGATGGTTCTGTTCAAAAGTGCGTACAGATTCCAGAGTTACACATAAAGATTTCCGAGTTTGACATAAAGATTCCTGAATTCGACATGAAGATTCCGAAGTTCGACAAATTGCACCTGAAAAAATCAGATGTTACATCGGTCAAAACGTTGTGATAATAACATCGATGATGAGAACAGTAGTCCAGTCAAATGATCAAAATAATTAAAATTATCAATCTTCATCTAAAAAATGTCAGAACATGTTTGTCTATATAGAAATCAAATTTGTCTTTCAAATTTACAACTGTTGTCATTTCATTTAATGTGGTTGTGAAATAAAAAAAAGAAGAAGGAACTAAGTGAATAATGACATTCAGTTGCCCATCTACGAAAACTGGGATTACTTTTCACTCGCAAAACAGGTGAAAAGTGTCTAAGCTTTTTTTTTCTTACCCATAACCTATAAACTTTTGACATTTTGACCTCAGTTTTCATTGGGGACATTATAACTGTTATCTATTGCCGGCTAAACACACAACTTTAGAGCATCCTGCCCTAACCAATCGTTGCATAGATGATGGATACCACACGAAGGTGTCCACTTTTCGGCAGGAATCAAAAAAACAAAAAAACAACAACACACAAACATAGGCGAATCTAATTAAATACGTCCATTCACTCTACGCGTTTAGTGATGACAATTTTATTGCAACTGAAGCGTGACCGACAGTAAAGTAAAAACAAACAAAAAAAAAAACTTTCACACAAGAAAAGCTTTTGGGAAACAACCGTAGATGAACTTACATTTAGTATAGTAACAATAATAATGATGATGATGATGATGATGATGATGATGATGGTGATGGTGATGGTGATGGTGATGGTGATGATTGCCACCCAAATCCCAGATATGACGTATGGTTATTACTAGCGAGAAATCAAGTGTTAGCGGCTTTTGCGATACCGCAAAGTCATTGGCAATGGTTATCTAAAAGAGGTGGAGAGTACTGGAAATCTGGTGCGGCTTGTTGTCACTCAGACTCCAGGGAACACCACCGTTTATTATCAGTGATCAATCACCTACGATGACCTAGTGTGAGAACTAATAATGAGTACAAATTATAATAACAAGAATAATAATAGTGTAAATATATATATATATATATATATATATATATATATATATATATATATATATATATATATATATATATATATATATGACTTATTTATGTATATATGTATATATACATATAATATTATGAGGTGATATAATATATTTTAAAAATATTTTCAGTATTTTCTTCAACGGTGCTCATTGCGTGAGTAAAGCTTCGTAAGAGTAGTATGACAATATACTTGCATACTTATATACTTATATACTTATAGCAAGGAAGATACACAGAGGCTTCCACATGTATTATTCCCGCGGCCTGGTGTTTTTCTGCACGAAATGAAACATCGACATTGCTGTGTAGCTTACTTCCCATAGATATATTTTACAACCAATATATATATATATATATATATATATATATATATATATATATATATATATGAATGAAAGTTTATAAAAAGAAAAAAAATCGGTTTCGATTTATTTTTCTTTTAAAATTGATATCTCATCTTTTAATGCTTCAAAGGTATTTATTTTACCTTATTCTTTATTAAATTTCAATTAGATGCCTAAAAAAATAAATATGAACTTTAAATTTTATATATACATATATATATTGTGTGTATTTTTATCAGCATTTTTTCATTTAGGCATGTGTTATTGAAGACGACAGAAATCTTCTGTTTAGTGATTCCTTTTTTTATTTTTCCATTCGTCGAATGATCTTTTTTACGTGTAGATGGAATGAATTGATGAAGGATCCATGTGTTTGACTAACGTTTTCGATTCTCTCCGGAATCATCTTCAGGTCTTTAATGGCAAAAATGAATACAAAGCGAGTGAAATAATGGAATTTCTTAAAAAATACGCCGGCAAACCGTTCGCGTAAAATACGGACGTCTTTATTAGACGAGACAAAATTAAATCAGTCACTATTTTAAATTAAAAATAATAATAAGAATAATAAATAAAATTAATAAATAAACGAGAACTGTTTCAATTGTCACATTTTAAAATGTAGATTTCTGTCGTCTTCAATAACACATGCCTTAATATATATATATATATATATATATATATATATATATATATATATATATATATATACATATATATAATGTCATGTAAATCTACATACATGTCTGCATATGCGAGAAAACATCTATAAGCAGCAAATACGCACATATATATGTTTTTAGAAAAAAGTAAAATCAGTCAGATCATCGATTTTTAGTTGTTGAATTGCTTATTCTTTATTCCATTTTTATTTTTACATATTGTCTGAAACATTGTTTCTTTTTTTCTCATATATATATATATATATATATATATATATATATATATATGTATATATGTATATATATATATATATATATGTATATATATATATATATGTGTGTGTGTGTGCGTATGTATGTGTGTTTGTGTGTGTGTGTCGTTGTGTTTTTGGTGATAATTACAGCTTATGAAAGCTATCTTATGCTAATTTACTTTCTAAGTAATTAAGAAAGAGAGAGAGAGAGCGAGAGAGAGAGAGTTATCTCCCTTACATGCATTGTCTGCCTTACGTCGACCCATTTACGGACGTATATATTTATTTATAGATAAAATATAGTCATCCCGTGTACGTATTTCGCTGTATGTACACTTTTTTTTTACTATGATTCGAACCGACAACGACATTGTCTGTAGTTCGAAATGTTACAGCTGAATTACGAAGACTTGCCTAAAATATGTATTCTTTTATATCGCGTAAATGTTTATTCATGTAAGGTGTGAGACAAAAATTTAAAGAAAGGTTCAGTCTACTAGATTTGTTTTTCGCTGACCGATTACATAAAAAATGAAATGTAGTATCAGAACAGATACTACACTTTGCTTCAAGTTCTTCAAATTTGATTTCATTCGAGCATTCATAAACTTATATATCTGTTGAGAAATTATTTTTCCATAACTAAAAACTATTAGTCTCTTTTCTTCTGTATTATCCATACGGGTACTATTAGAGTAACAATACCTATTATTTTGCCATCTAATTTACATACGTGCTTACGGCGTGCCCGAACACACTATGTACATTCATTGGTAAGAGACTATTACTCTTTCTTTAAATATTCACAAAAACATAAGGAAATATAAGAGAGTGGTTGAATCAACATAGAGGTAGAGCGCGAGAGAATAGATCGATTGTTTACAGAGAGATTATTTCTCGTTTAATTAGGTTAAAATAATAGTCTCCAATCTAATAGCCACCGCACTGTCAACCAAGCTTCAACCCCAGTCCCATCGCCGCAATGTTGCAGTCTTGTGCTTGTTTTACAAGTACTTTAATGAAATGTGCTCTAACGAACTTACTGCACGTGCACCTCATCAACATGACTAACCCGACAAGAAGCAACATCTCATCTCTTCACTGTATATGTTGGCAGATGCCGGAAAGCTTCCTACTCTAACAATTTCTTCACCCGAACGGCTAGAGTTTTGAATTCCCTCCCTGTTTCCATCTTCCCTGACTGTACTAACATGTAGAAATTTAAATGTAATGCGAAGAAACATCTCGCTACCTGAACTCCCTACTCAACCCCCTACTTAGAGTGTCCCTATAGGCATGACTCCTAATAGTAGCCCTTTACATCCAAGTTGCAATGTGCCTTGTTTGGGGTGAATAAGAGCAACATGATATGAATTAGAATACTTAGAAGATAATATTTTTGTAAACATAACTCATTCCCAGAACTAAGCTGTGTTCTAGCATGTATTATGTGTGTGTGTGTGTGTTAATCATAGCCGTTGTATGCAACAGTGCATCATTGTCTCTGGCAGTACTTATTCCTTTCACAAAAGGGAAAGTGGGTGTTTCATTACCTGTCGCCTGCGACACATCCACTTGTGCGAGTAATACAAAACGGTCCGTTGTTATTTGTAAAACTGACACTGAGCGACATGAAGGAGCTGGATCTCTCACTATAAATAAAGACCTTGTGTTATATCTGGACTTCGTGGGGAAGCAAGTATCTACTTCGGACGACTATCAATATAGGTCTCTCTCCCAACGACGACCCTTTTTTTTTTTACCTCATCTCGTTACTATTCTCGGTACTTATCCAGATTATGACCCAAGTTAAAATCGACTTGGCGTTGGTTAGTGTTAGGGTTAACTTTAGGGTTAAGGTTAGCTTGGATCCTAATCTTGATAAGTACCATTGCTTTCGTTTCGTTAGTCTGTTTTACGGCATATCATTCTTATTATCAGTGAACATTTCAAGGAATATTTTCGCTCCACCCGACGCGTCTTTCATGTCATCGGGTGACAAGAATGAATTTACAAACAGGAAGATAAAATCGAACATTATCGATTAGTCAATGTTTGCTTTCTTTCGTTATTAAATAATCGTTTAGATTTGTTTGATGTCAATATTTTACGGCAAATCAAACTTTTTATGTCATGAAATTGCAAAAACGAACTGTTCAATTGGTCAAGACCAGATTCTACAAAAGCCAGGCTGCTAACCCAAAGCGGCGCACATTTCGTACGGGTCGAGGATAGGTTTTCGACGATCAGTCTGACAGAGAGTGGGGCCGTTGTGGCATTTTCTGGCCCTTCTCTGCCGAGTTGAGGTATGGTTCTGTGCAGTTCTAGGAGGTCGATCCTCCCATACTTTACCTTCTCGTAACTTTAAGAAGGTTTTAGTTTATTTCTATTCGCCTGAGGCACAGTCACCGGGGAATACTGACGGGTCTGCTAATCCTGCCGTTTGGATTCTGTACTGCAATTATATTAGTTATTATTATAACTATTACTAGTTTATACCCGTTCATTGAGCGGCTTTGCTAGTTGGTAGGAATGCACGCACACGTTGGAACTATCGCGTTAATGAACATTAACCTATCTAAGTCTTTTCAACGCAAAAAAATTGATACTTGTAACTTAACATGTTTGTTGTTTTTTTCCCCTTTCATTGTATTAAATAAAAAAGACAAATTTGCCAGTGCTGATTGTGTCGCAAATTCATTTACTTGATGTTGGGAAAATCCAGCTCCTTAAAATGGGGTACACTGGATTGGAACAAAAATAAAAATTGCCCCAGTCTAGAAGACTTTAAACACACACCACTTATTATAGGCAGTGGTGAATCAGTGATAATGACTTGTGTAAAAACTCCAAGTGAGTAAATAATAATAATTAGCACTACGTAAATGCACCTAGTAATATAGCTAGAACTTACTCAGTAACTGACACGGTAAATATATAAGAAAGATCCAAACATCTACCTCGTACCTGCAACACACATACGTACACAGAGAAAAAGGCCGTAGCAATAACATCGGTTTGCCCACAGAAAATGGCCGTGAAGGGTTTAAGAGGATAGAAAGACCGCAGAAGAGAAATCACCACTAGACTTCCACTGAAATAACCCGGAGAGTACTGGAATTTCGACGAGTTTAATTGTAACTCAAATATCAGCCAACGGTCGTTATCGGAAGGAATTCAATAGTAAACGGTTGCTGTGAGAACGTAGAGAGATTTGCAACGGTGACCAAAAGAAGAAGAGAGTACTTGAAATCCGGGGAGACTTGTTGTCACTCAGACTCCAGGGAACAGGAACACCACCTGGTTTTTACCAGTGAACGATTACTCTCAATCAGTCGTATGAGAAAGGAATTCCCCCCACCAAAAAAAATACAAGATAAAATATGTTCGTAATTAATTTGATAATATGCAGTTTTACCTAAAAGCGTCTCATTATTTCTAGACAGACTTTGGACGGAGAAAACAAATATATTATTGCAAAACAAGGAATGAAAAACAAAACATAAAGGAAAACTAGGAAAAATGATGAATGGTTTATAAAATGTCGAAAGAAAAAAAAAAGGAAAGGGCTAAACCTTTTGTCCCCGAAATAAGAAGACGGCGAATGTCAATAGATAATTAAACCTAATTGATCCGGAAGAGGGCGCTCTAATCTGGCTGACGTTCGGCATAACCTTCTTGAAATGCAGACAATAACAGGATTAGATTCAAAAGAAAAACGAGTGGAACGTAAATAAAGACAAGGACAAAAAAAAAGATAATAGAAAAAAGAGGAGGAGGAGGAACAAGAAGAAAAAGAAGAAGAAAAAGAAAAAGGAAATGAAGAAGTGGATGATGAAGAAGAAAAAAACAGAAGGAAAGAAAAAAACAGCAATATAATGAGAATAACTACAAGAAAAATAATAAGAATAACATAAGAATTAATAAAAATAAGAATAAAAATGAGAATAAATAAGTTTAAGTATAATAATAATAATGATAATAATAATAATAATAATAATAATAATAATAATAATAATAATAATATGATGATGATGATGAGGAGGAGGAGGAGAAGGAGGAGGAGGGAAAAAAGAAAAGAAGAAAAAAGCTGCAGTATAACGAGAATAATTACAATAGAAATAATAAGAAAAACATAAGAATTAATAAAAATGAGAATAAAAATGAGAATAAGTAAGTTTATAATAATAATAATAATAATAATAATAATAATAATAATAATAATAATAATAATAATAATAATAATAATATGAAGATGATGGTGATGAGGAGGAGGAGGAGGAGGAGGAATAGAAAAGAAGAAGGAAAGAAAAAAGCTGCAGTATAACGAGAATAATTACAATAAAAAGAATCAGAACGTAAGTATTAATGAAAAAAATAAAATGAAGAATAAAAATTATGCTGAGCGTTCGAATATTATGACATTGAAATACAAATAATAATAATAACAACAACAACAACAACAACAATAATAATAATAATAATAATAATAATAATAATAATAATAATAATAATAATAATAATTTAAGCATGGCATAAGGATAAATGAAGAACAAGAAACACGAAGAATACAAACAGATCACGAGAAGACATATTTAAATTCACATTAAATTGAGACATCGCTCTTAGCAGGGTCTTCAAGTACATCCCGTGACATTTCGATTTCGTTTTGATAAAATGCTTTTATCGTTTTATAATTTTGTTAATTTGTTGCATGTTTACGCGATCGTACCCAGTAGACAATAAATAAATAAATAAAATACATCGATAAATGCTTTGTGATTTTATTATTTAAGCGCAGGCGACAGTGTTGCATCATCGTAAGCGAACATTTCAAAGCATGCCTCTCCCTATCCTCGTGCACCTCGCATGTCTTAAGGGCGATAAGACTTGTTTTACAATCAGAAAGATAAAATCGAACATTATCGATCTGTTCTGTGATTATTTTCGTTTCGTTATTTAATAATCAGTTCCGGAGGATATATACGTGCGATCTTTCCTTCTTTATTTCATCATGTGAACACTTCAATGAATTCTACAAGAATGTACACGTGCATGAAAATATTATCATAAACTTTATATACTTTTATATAAGTGAATGCGGTAAAAATAAAAATGAAAATGGCTTCCAAAATATAATACTGTTATAAGTAGCTAGCAGGACCCGTTGCCCAGCGTTTCCCGGCGTTGCCCAGCGTAGCCCGGCGTTGCCCGGCGTTGCCCGGTAGGAATATAAAAGAATGAATTAAACGGCTGACCGAACGCAAACAGGTCACATGGGATATTTTTAATGTTTACACAAAAGGTCAGCTTTTAATAGTTTAAAATGTATGGACAGACGAAAAGGAGCGCTTGATATTGGAACAAAAATAGAAATTGCCCCAGTTTCCTAAATATGTTTAATATATTTGTGTGGTCGAGTTTTAAGTTTGGTGTTTCACCTGTATGATGTATATTGTTTATAGTATTTATTAAAAACGTAAATTCGAATAGATCAGTATGGTGTAAATTTTTGACTGGTTCAATTCTGTTATTTAGGGCACCTCTTAGTGCGTGTTTTCAGAAAATGTACGTCTCTTTTCACTTTCACTATCAGATCTACTACTATTACCACTTACGTAGTCCGGGAAGTTTTCTTCATAGGGTAACTATTTCGTTGCAGCGCCGTTATTATTTGATCTATTTCGCTTTTACTATTGTCTGTTAACTATTCTACACGTTCAATCAAAATACGGAACGCTATTTTCAACACTTTTTCTTCTGGGGGCGTTTATATTTGAAATTCCATATACTTTATTTCATATTACCATCTGACGGAATAAACGAATAGCAGATTGGCATTAAACGAACAAAGAGCACCCTTCAGAATAAGGGAAATATTGTTCGTTTACAGTCACTTAAATTATTCAATTATGTTTTAGAAAAACCATCAAATGTCTTTCTTTTTACTGATTTGTATATAATATTTTACTAGTAATAACAAGATTTCGCTTTGCTGTCAACGCCGGCCTTTGTCGTCTGCTAATTTGCTTGGATCGCGCGATCCCTTGTTGGTTTGTCGCTCTGACTCATAACATAGCAGTTCGCACGGACCAAAATGTCTGACTATAGCAAAAAAGGTGTCGGACGCAAGTTGTCCTCTCGACAAACTCTAGTTAAAGTACTTTTTTACAATTATTAACATCATTAATACAACTGTTACCATTACTACTATTATTTTTAATGGTAATACCGTATTTTATCATCATTATTATTATTATTATTATTATTATTATTATTATTATTATTAGTAGTAGTAGTAGTAGTAGTAGTAGTAGTAGAGTAGTAGTAGTCTCAACTTTTGGATGTTTTAGTTGGATTTTTCTGTTTGTACATCAAGTCAATCCCCTTAGCTTTAGGCATTCAAGCTGTACCTTAACACTTTCTCCGTTTCTAACAGGCAAGCTTTTTGTAGAATTGGAAAATAAATTGTCTCGTCAATCTGTTTAAGCTCTTAATGATGGCTTTTCGTTATGGTCCGAAGCGTTTCAATTACAACGAGAATCCCTCTGACTCCTTTACATTTCCATAGTCCAATAAGTTCACATTTTGTATCTTGGTATTTTTTCTTCGTTTTCTTTCTCCTGCACTCGTATATCGAAGGGGCAGGCTATATCAATGATTAAGCAAGTTCTCTTGTTTTTGTTTAGAAAGATTAAGTCGGGTGTGAAATGTTCACGAACCGTATCAGTTTGTATGCACATGCCCCAGAGAAGTTTGACATTATCGTTCTCCTGTACAATCTTGCTTATGCTCATACCACTTTTCATTGTAGTTCAATTCGTAAAGTTTGCATATATTCCAGTGTTGTACCTGAGTGACTTTGTCGTGTCTCCATTTATTATTATTATTATTATTATTATTATTATTATTATTATTATTATTATTATTATTATTTGTCACTACTAGGACTTCTCACACAGATCATCACCAGTGATTGCTCACTGATAATAACCGGTGGTATTCCCTGGAGTCTCAGTGACACCAAGTCTCCCCAGATTGGCAATACTTTCCACCCCTTTCGATAACTATTGAAAATGACTTTGCGTCATCACAACAGACGCTCACCATCAATTTCTCGCTGGCAACAACCATGAGTCTGCTCTGGGATTTGGATGGCAATAAGCCTCCGCAAGGTCCTAGTACTCTCCGCACTCTTCCATATAAATAACAAAATATATAGCAATAATGTTGAATTTTAATATTTTCTTTTTCTTTGAGGGTTCCCCCCTAAATGGTAAAGTTTATAAAAACAATGTGCTTACATTACTCACCTTGTTTCCTAGATTACATATTCCATAATTCATAATAATCAGTTCAATAGTTTAAGATTTTACAAAGCACATGAATATTATTGACGTTAATGCGCGCACCAATTTTTAAAAAATGTATTATATAATATTACTGAATATTTTATGTAAAGCAATTATTTTCTCTATTATTTTTTTTGTATCTACCTTATTTAAAACAAACATTGGGGGTCAAATTTTGTTTTTTTTTGAGGAGGGGGGGCGGAGCGTACCCTTTAAATGATAAAGTTTACAAAACAAAAATGTGCAAATGTTTTTCACCGTGTGTTGAAAAAAATCTATAATGATCTGTTCACATTCCCCCCCTCTCTCTCTCTCTGTCTCTGTCTCTCTCTGTCTTCCCCCTCTGTCTCCCCATCTCTCTCCCCCCTCTCTCTCTCTCTCAATAAATAAATATATATATATATATATTTGTATATATATATATTAACTTAGTTCACCCCAAACAGGGCAATTTGCCACTGTAGCCGTAAGGGGCTACTGAGAATTAGGGTGAAAGTTTAGATCATCCGAAATTGAGAGCTGTGCAGCAAGATGCTTGTTCACATTAGTTTTAAATTTCTGCATGTCGGTACAGTCGGGGAAACAAGCTATTGGAGTAGAAGGCTCTACGACATCTGGGGACCTCCACAGTGAATGGATGGGCTTTAACTGATTGTCGGGTTGGTCGAGGAGGCACCAGAGCAGCAAGTTCATCGGAACACATTCCACTGAAGTACTTGTAGAACAAATACAATGATGCAACATTGCGGCGATTGGACAGCTTGGTAGAAAGTGAGGGACCTATTAGATTAGAGACTAATTTTTGGATCTTGTCTAAGAAGGAGAGACTAGTGGTTGGTGCACCAGCCCAGATGTGACAACAATACTCCATGCATGGGCAGATGGTGGCTTTGTAGAGATATAGAATACTGTCAGGTGTGAGAAGTTTTCTAGCACAGTAGAGGGAGCCCACTTTAGATACAGCAGCTTTGGCAATGTCTTCTATGTATTTGTTTCAATACGATGTTACCTGTGAATGTTAGGGCGAGGAATTTAAACGTTGGACTCTCGGGTAGGGTGTTATTTGAGATGGCAATCCGTGGGTGAAGAGGTTCCTTGTAGTTGTTGAAGAAAATGAGCTTGTTTTAGCAGCATTAAATGTTACCATCGATTTATTACCTGATTCCACTACAGACTGGGCGTTACGTTCTAAGGATTCAGCCATTGCCTCGGATATGTACGCGTCCGTTTTACCAATATGACGAGAGTAGAGCGTGGTGTCGTCAGCAAATATACCCATCTCAGATGTAACTGTTCTCGAAAGAATAAAAGAATACTGGAAATCTGAGAAGACTTGTTGTCACTCAGACTCCAAAGGACACTACTTATCATTATCAATGAGAGATTACTGATAATGACTTGTTGTAAAACTCCAAGTGAGTAAATAATCTATTACTAATAGAGTTGGTATCTGCATGCGTGAAGCTATACTATTGCTTATTTATTTGAACCCCAACCTATACTATTGCTTATTTATCTGAACACCAACCTATACTATTGCTTATTTATCTGAACCCCAACCTATACTATTACTTATTTATCTGAACCCCAACCTATACTATTGCTTATTTATCTGAACCCCAACCTATACTATTGCTTATTTATCTGAACCCCAACCTATACTATTACGTTCTTGTTTACTAGACCATTTCAGATAAATGTATTTCTTTCAAAGCGCAATTCAGATAGGGTAGTGTAGTATCTCTTCTGCTGTCATGATACTATCCTCCCCAGCATTACTTTCTAGTTTTTCTTTACAAGGGGTAGTTTGTGTAGAATCTGTTATCCTGTCATGAGTTCGTTCTCCCAGGTATTGTGTTCTTCTTTTTTAAGGAGCCAGTGAATATCTGTTCTGTGACGATCACACCATCCTCCACGGAATACCTTTTTTTTTGGGGGGGGGGAGTATTGTAGTATCTTTTCTACTGTCATGATACTATTCTCCCAGGCATTACTTCCTAGTTTATTGCGGAGTGTAGTTTTTGTAGAATCTGTTATCCAATCATGAGTTAGTCCTCTCAGGTATCATGTATTTCTTTTTTAAGGGGCCAGTGAATATTTGTTCTGCGATCATTACATCATCCCCCAGGGGATACCTTCTTTTGGAGGAGTATTGTAGTATCTAATCAGCCCAGGTATTATCTTGCCCTTTATGGATAGTATTATAGCATGCGCATTTTCATCGTGATATAATCCTTCTAGGTACACTACACTGCCCCCCTGAATAAGGGGAGGCAGTGTAGAATACGTTCGTTCTACATGTATACTAGCAGAAATATGCGACTATATGTTGCTAGTAATAATAATATGAAGAGATGATGAAAAATAATAAGTTGTAGAAACGTAATGCTCTTCAAGAAGGCAAATCAAACTTGAAAATTCCGATGTTTAACAAAAAGAAATCATTGCTGCAATAGGATGGCAACCGCCTTATACTCCTAATTCACAATAATTGAATAAAAAAGCACGAACAAAGCGGCGAAGGATGGAAGGGGACGAAGAAAGAGAGCGAACGATACAAAAATGAATCCTTTTAAAGTTCTCATCTTATTCAAGATGGCGATGCAACAACTGTCACGCGAGAACGGATTCCACTGACAAAGGCAAACAAATCGAAACGTTCAATGGACGCAGTTCCTGGAAGCAACGCGAATTTCTCGTTGTCTCTGTCTGCATCAAACACATTGAATGGATTAGGGATACGCTGGTACCGACGGGGGTGTCGTAGCCTTGGAAAACAGTCGTTTCTGTCGGTTCATGTTTGTTATGGAGTTTATTTTAAATACCAGTGTACCCCTTTGTCTAAAAATAATGGGAAGGAAAAAGATGATCGGCCAGTGTAAATGTGTGACAGTTATTCCCCTTTGTTTGTTTGGCAGGTATTAATCAACGAAATGGAGCATTCAGCTTCTGCACCGTCGTTTTCCGGTACTAATTAATGAGAAGAACTTTCAAACTCGACCCCGTTTATTTCGAAACGATCACCGTGCCGGCCATGATGTAATAGTTGCGACTTCTCTGAAAACTGAGCGCAAACAAATTAGGTAGGCCTAAATTCTCTTTAATTCATCCGAATTCAACTCAAATTGATATTGGTTTGTTTTAGAAATTTCTATAGAAATTATTCATGTTCATTTGGCAGTGGCTTCTATTTATTTATTATATGTCAAAACCAGGACTGAGTATAATTAACCAATACAGTGGATTTGCGAGATGAAAGGGGTACACGTTCAGATTGGCGAAATAGACAGTCTCTTCTAAAGTTGAATAACATTTATTTATAGGCGATAATATATAATAATAATAATAATAATAATAATAATAATAATAATAACAATAATATATATATATATTTAAGTGCGTCTGGACTCACCTATAGTTTGAGCACTTTCTCCACACTGCTCTCACGCAAAGAGTGTTCTTCACATTCTACAATTCATTTGACTTCTTTTCAACGGAAATTTACCACCCCGACAATCTGCATATATTTTTCACGGAATTTTTCTTTTCATTCACTGCGTTATTTTAACAAAAATTCCTTTAATAATAATTTTCATATTTTTCAAATATTTGAACTTTGGTTTTTTCGATAGCCAACTTATCCATCTGTATTTCTCCTCTGATGATAAGATTTCGATCTTTGAAAAGCCTTGGCTTAAGGAAAGAATAATAAACACTAGTTTATTATTGAATACACCTTGCATTGAACAATTGAAATTTGAAATAAATTTGGACAATCGTCGCATATTTATCACTCTTTTTTCTTCTCTCTCTCTCTCTCTCTCTCTCTCTCTCTCTCTCTCTCTCTCTCTATATATATATATATATATATATATATATATATATATATATATATACATTAATATTATGACATTAAGAAGGTTCTGGAGTTACAATAAATTACGTAGTAATAGAGAATAAAGATGTTTGAATACGTTTTCGTCTTGAGCGATACAAAAACAACATGGCGCCTGTTCTTTTTTTGTTAAAATCCCGATTATTCTAGCATATTTACACATTTCACACGTGTTTTTCTTTCGAATAATACGTAATCCTAAATCGATTTTAACTCGAAATAGTTCCTCATTTAATAATATTTATAAGAAAAAAGCAACATACACCCATTTTTATCACGTTTACACTATTTTTCATCGACTTCTTTTTCTTTTGTCAATCTGATCGTTTACAACAAACGATGACTACAGAATCCTAAAAACTCTCACAAGATGACAGTTATATGGTTTTCAATTTAACATAGTCTAGCACTACGTTGGACAAATTCTTCGATCCCAGTGGATTATCTAAACAGCTGGAGTCGTGTTGTGTTGATGACACGTAGCAGCGTTTCGTTCTATCTCCTCGTCTTTTGCGCTGTTGTTAACAGGTGTTGTACATTTATTTTCATCTTCTTCTTAATAGAATAATTGCAGCAGCAACACATTTGGGTTTAAACATTTGGGTGGGGTATCTTACAGTATACATGTCACTTGATTTCACGTGATATGCCGTGTAGTTTTCCCTGGTTTACTCTCGGCAGCCTTGTATTTCTTGCTTCTCTTATTTTGTTCTTTAGTTCTTACACTCAATGAGCGATGTTTCTGGCAAAGGGGAAATAATTGATTTTTTTCCGGATCGGAATTTATCCATATAGCACTTTTCGTTGGCTAGCTTTTTACCTTGAACAAGTATTGTTTTAGCTCTTTACATCAAGTGGCTTCATGCCTTGTCTGAAGCGATTTTCATTAAAAAATGCTCCATAGAGGAAAAGACTAAAGATCTTTCATTCGCACTTAAGAGACTAGAGAAAAGTTTGGTCAGTTTATTTTCTACGTGCCACTCAACTTCCTGTATAACGTTATAACCTGACACGTAGCTTTGATTAAAACTTTTCAATTGTAATGAAATCTTACACTTTTGTGCTTTATTTAACCTTATGACAAAGATAATGTCTATGACACCAACCCCGGGATTATTTCTGAAATGAAGAGAGCCAGGCCAACCAAAAATAGGACAGTGCCAAAAGAAAATTGTGTTAAAGTTATTCACAACTTTGCACGTCAAATCGAACTGTGCTTATGATTGAATGGCGATAACACAAAGACTGTTGGACATTCATGATTGAAACTTGGTGGACAAGACAGGCATAGACAGAAGTTTATGTGTTCCATATATGGTTCGGTTGCAGAAAAGATTGTTTAGTCTATTAACTATTCGATGGGAAGCATTATTTTTGGCGGTGTTACCCTATACAACATTAGAGTTGTTGATGATGCTTATTGTTAGGTTTAGCTATGCTTTCATATATTAGAAACGTTTCTGATTTAAGCTTGTGCCGTAGACAGATCTAAAGTCGGGATTTGTAATTGCTGATACGTGTTTTGGTTAATTCAGCCCATTTGGTGTAGTAACAGGCTAGGTTGGTGCCATAACATGTGCGTACGTGCGTGTGTATGTGTGTGTCGATAGGTGGATTGATATGTGGCAGCTTATGGGATTTCTGCCACTTTCAGTTCTTTTGGGCTCATGTAATTTTCTTTATATATCGCATGTTCTATTTCCATTTTAATTTACAGGTATCTGGTTGTCATTGGTTAGTTATGTTCGTTGGTTTCCACACGCGAAGATTTTGGGCTATTTACTATTATTTTTATTATTATTATTATTATTATTATTATAATTATTATTATTTTTGGCTATTTATTATTATTATTAGTAGTAGTAGTAGTAGTGGTAGTAGTAGTAATAGTAGTAGCAGTAGCAGTAGTAGAAGTTATAGTAGCCATAGTAATAATGAGAAGAACGCTAAAAGATGCCACGGGGCAAATCCAAATGTTTCTCTAGATCAATATGACCTCTGTCAAAGGATTCCAATTGATTTAGCGATCGATATTTTCAAAGGTTTTCTATTGATTGTGGTTCTTTATTTTCACACCCTTCCAAGAAGAAAACGGTTTATTTTATCACGAAGGCAACACCATAAAATCCAACAAAGACCCTTTCATGAAAATACGAGGTGTGTATTTTTTTTGTAAGAAAAGGAACCTGAATGAAACTGGATTTGTTTAGATAGAAAGGAACAAGAACAACGGCGCAAAAGTTTTCTGTTTTCTTCTCTTCAAGAAGAAAGAAGGGTTGAGCAAATAATGGAACTGAAACTGGATTTACAAATACGGAAATAAAGAA
>OY744539.1:21451561-21509061 GCA_963556195.1 Sepiola atlantica
CAAAGGTGAAAAAGAGAAAGGGAGCTAAAGATTTATATATATATATATATATATATATATATATATATATATATATATATAGAGAGAGAGAGAGAGAGAGAGAGAGAGAGAGAGGGGGGGGAGAAAGAGAAAGATATATAGAGAGAGAGGGAGAGAGAGAAAGATAGATAGAGAGATAAAGAGAAAGAAGGGACGAGAGAGATAGGTTGTCTGAGAGAAATAAATAGCGAGGGCGATGAAAGAATGAGAAAGAGAGATAGAGAGGGGGGGGGAAGAGAAAGATAGATAGAGAGAGAGGGAGAGAGAGAAAGATAGATAGAGAGATAAAGAGAAAGAAGGGATGAGAGAGATAGGTGGGCTGAGAGAAATAAATAGCGAGGGCGATGAAAGAATGAGAAAGAGAGAGAGAGAGAAAGAGGGAGGGGAGAGTGACACGGGAAGAAAGATTCAGAGGCGGTTGGATAGATTGGTCAGTGTTTTTGTTTCTATTTCAAACACGGGAGAACAAAATCAAAGAACATTGGCGCTTAAAGGATTGGCGTTTTGATACGACAGATAAGCGGAAAACAAAGCATCAGAAAAGCCGAGGAAGTAGGAATAAAAAATGGCGAATTACAAAGAAATTGAAGAAAGCAAAGAATACATTCTCACCGCAACGTAACGACTTTTGCAAAGGCGTTCGTCGTATTAAACCTTAAGGACAGGAAATAAATGGAAAGTTAAAATAAAAACAGAGGTACACAGGGTTTCCAAAGTAAACTTGAAATAATTTGTTGTAAACCATTTAATGTGTAATATGGATATCGTTTATCTTTTGAGAATAACCGGAATTACCCGAAGGTGTTCGAGATAATTTTGTGTCGTGATTGGGTACATTTTCTTTCTCGAATTAAACAAAAAAGTATGGAAATCGTTCCAGACAAGGTATGAAGCCACTTGATGTAAGGAGCTAAAAAGAACGAAAGGACAGGAGATTATTATTGGCTGTAGCATTGAAAAGACCATGCCTATAGCTAGGAGGAAGAAAGTTCCATAATCCTGCAGTTCTTGGAAAGAAGCTACTGGAATAAAAAGGTGTATTACAATGAGGTATCAAAACAGTGAATTCATGAAGACCACTAGACCAACGAGTCAAACGAGCTGGAACAAAAGAAGCGAGGAATAGATTAAAGTTTGAAACAGTTTTTTTTGTATCATTTTGATTATTTCGACTACCATTATCATCTCGGATATTATTGTTACAACGCTTCGGCCAATGTAATCTCTGGTCTTCTTCGGGTATATCTTTTCGAACTCAGCACTATTTATGTCGAACTCAAAAATCTATACAGAATTTCGAACTGAACCCTTTTATTTAATAAACGAGGATAGATTGTTCTTGTTCCGTCAGCCATGATCGGGTAGAAGTGTTAAGTTAAATAAAGGGTGAAGTTTTAAATTCCGTATAATTTGCTTAGTTCGACATAAAAATTGCCAAGCCGCTGGTTACATTTACGTGGATCAGTCTTCCTATTTACGTTCAAAATATTTTTTAACTCATCCGATTTCTTTTTTGCTGTTTACGACAAGAGAAGATACACCGGCAATTAGTGTGTTGAATCACTGCGCTGAATCGCCGAACATCCATGAACAGGAAATACCACCTTTTATTTACTTTGATTTTATTTCCTGATATTACATAACAAAGGCCGTTGTTTTAATTGAAAAGTTTGAGTGGCACATTAGGGTCCGAGGTGATACCAAACGGAAGTCGACGAAACCACGTGACTTCCAGACGGAGGTTATTTTGTAGTTTCATGCAATGTTACATAACGAAATTCGTGGTTTAAATGGAAAAGTTTAAGTGACACCTTAGGGTCAGAGGTGACCCTAGAAGGGAAGTCGACAAAACCACGTGAATTCCGAACAGAGGTTATTTTTTGTAGTTGCTTATAATGTTACATCAGGACATTCGTGGTTTAAATAGAAAAGTTTGAGTGGCATCTTAGGGTCAGAGGTGACCCCAGAAGGAAAGTCGACGAAACCACGTGACTCCTGCACAGTGTTTATTTGTCTCTTTCTTGACGACACTTCAATCAGAGGAGACGTATCAAAAGCGCCGTCCCCAAATGTGTGTATGGGAGAGGAGGGGACACAGAGGCACACAATGTAAGTAAGTGTAGCGAGACAAGATATCTATCTATCTATCTATCTATCTATCTATCTTTATATTTCTCGACGTACACGACAGTTACTCGTCTCTTTGATGTTATTTCTGTGACTGTTTTTTTTCCTTTTTTACTAAACTCTTTTATAAATTAACATCAGCGTCCGAGTGATTTTGTCAACAGACGGTCAAAAACCTGGATGATTGACACCGGGTGCATAATGGTTTATACACGCATCGGTAAGAGAAAGCGTTACAATTACGAGTTGCTGACCGTTTAACATATACTATTTCGGACAAGAAATAGACAGGAAACAAACAAATGTCAGGGGCTCAACTGAGACTCATTCTATCCTCCCTTCTCCCGTAAAACATGCACATCAAAATTCGTCTAGCTACAATTCCCTTTTTTATTCTGTATACCTACAATAAAGCGGAACTTCCATCAGCAAAGGTTATTTCGTAGAACTGCCCGCCCAAAGAACACTGGACCTCGGGACTGCTCCCTGGTTAACTATATCATTGCGGTTTTCAAGTCCAATGTAAACAAATTCTTCTTGGGCAGTCCTATGAAATAACACATTTCTCCACCAGTTACAACCATCGTTACAAATTCCTTCGGTGTCTCACCGTCTACCTGTCCAACTCAATCACCCTTATCCTCGAGTGGCCTTTGGGCCTTGATAAGCGGTGACTCGTTTATAAAAAGAAATAATCTCAGCAGATCTTTTGACCTCACAATCAACATCGATAACAGAGAGAAAAGAAAAAATTGAATGTAAGTAAAGTTTTTTTCTGTGACCGTTTTTGTCCTTTTAATAAACCTTTTTTTTATGAATTAACACTTTTTTCTTCTTTTTGTATGGAAATCGCACTAGACTTGGCATGAAGTCACTTGATGTGAGAAAAATACTACTTCAAAGTAAAAGTACTAGCCAAGGATAAGTGTTAGATGGATAGATTTCGACCCAGAAAACAGCAATTCTTTTTACCTTTGTGCCAGAAACATCGCTCATGGAATGTGAGGACTAAAGGACAAAATAAGGGAAGCGAGTGTTACGAGGCTGCCGAGAGTAAACCCAAGGTCCACTTTCTACTCTTCTAATTCCCGAATCCATTGTCGACTATGTGGTAGTACGTATCAGGGCTAGCATATCGAATTTACTAGTTTACTTGCTTGTTTTTTTTTATGGAAGTCGCTCAAGACAAGGCATGAAGCCACTTTATTTAAAGAGGCTAAAAAATACTACTTCAAGGTAAAAAAGAACTAGCCAACGATAAGTGCTAGAGGGATATATTTCGACCCAGAAAACAGCATTTTTCCCCCTTTGTCAGAAACATTTCCCATGGAATATGAGGAGTAAAAGACACAATAAGGGAAGCAAGTGTTACGAGGCTGCTGAAAGTAAAGTCAAGGTTCACTTTCTACTCTCCTTATACACAAGGTTTAATTTTTCTTACTATTACTAATAGCATCCACACGAATGTTATATACAATTACTCATACACATGTTCATACTAGGTGCTACCTTAATTCCATATCAAAAACTAAGAATAGAACTGCATATCAGCACGTGTGCTTTTCATATGTCCTTCTTTATGTGCTTCGGTTATGGCAAAGAAAAAAAAATTACTTGCTGGTAAAACATTACTTCTGTGTATATATTATTGAATTAGCATAACTAGGAACTTGAAACTTCATAATAAGTATCCGCTACCTATACGAACTGCCTTAGGGGAATCTTGGTTCCTCCACCGCTTCTTGGGCAGACACATTGGACCTACTTGAAGGAATTGATCAAAACACGTACATGTTCCAAAATTAGCCATCTATAAGGATTAGATATCTACAACAGAGGGTAACATATAGATCTTAATTTCCCTTAATCACGTGACAGTTTTCAGGTGGCCGAGATGATAAGGCTGCCTTTGTGAACCGGGTTCGCGCCTCCCGACCGTCAGAAATTCTTACTTTCTTGCACTGATCAAAGCAATAAGCTTGCAACACTAGCGTCTGTAGGTATACAAAATGTTTATATATATATATATATATATATATATATATATATATATATATATATATATATATATATAGTGGACAAAATAATTGAAGAACCTTGAAACTCTCACATGAAATCCAGGTTTGTGCAGCTCTCGGAGAACAGTTTTCAGATGATTGTTAAGCTCTGCTGTAATTTTGGGTTCCGTGGTTTTGTGCTCTTTCCTAACAATCCTTACAAGGGGTCTACGATCTCTTTCAGATGGCTTCGGCTTTCTTCTATAAATTTGTTTAGTGGAGGATGTTTTCCCTTTCTTTTCTATAGGCTGCCATCAACTTCGAGACATTTCCTCTCGATACGGCCACCATCTCAACCATTTCCAGTACAGTAGCATCTGTTATATGGGCACAAAAAATATGCCCTCTTTGGAAATCTGATTGATCTTTCATTTAAATTTTTCTTACTAATATGCACTATAGGAAATAAAAGCACATTTAACCAATTAATTCAGGACAACAATAACCATGAATAAAAAAAACTGAAACCAACATTTTTGTATTTATTTTTAATTTTTTATAAGTGTTTTAAAATTGTTGCAAAATTCACAAGGTGCTTCTATTATTTTGCCCAACCTCTGTATATATTAACAACACATGCAGTTGAAAGGTCATGTTAAGTGTCCAAATGTCAAGACGGTAAATGTTTCCTTTTTTGTAAATGGAGAAAATTAATTACTTCGTGAGGAGATTGTGTATGTAAGAAGGGCTCCTTGTGAGAATATAAGTGTGCGCTATGTGAGCGGCCTTGTATGATAGCAGTCCTTGATCCTAATCGCCTACAACACCGAAGGAAGGTGCGTGTTGGTTCTTCTGTCGTTGCTGTCTGTCAAGCATCGGGTTCTTGCTGTCAGCATTAACATATCAATAGTTCGTTTGATTGGTAAGTGATTGACCAACTCACATCAATAAAATCATTCTCCACAAAAAATAAATAGATACTTTGCGACATCTACAAAAGGTTAAATTACAATTAAGCACATGTTTTTTTGGTGGGGGGAGAGGGTTGGACTGGAACATAACGGCATATATTTATTTGAAGAATCGAAACTTTATATATGAGGTTTGATAATTTGGTACTACTCGTTTTCGTCTCGGCAGCTCTTGGGCGCTTCCGCGACCTGCCCGATCGTTGCCGCCGAGCAGTCACGGAAATTAGGCGCTTCATCTGGAGTAGTACCGATAATTTTTATTGTATGCTTTATTGAGACTACTATTCCCATTCTGTTTGTCATTTTCACAACGTTTCTGCCGATGTAATCTCCGATCTTCTTCATTTTTAACTTCGAAAGTTTTATGTTGAACTTGAGTACCTATACGGAATGGACATGTTGCGCAACGAGTACAGTTGTCGATATGCAATCACTTCTAAGTGGCAGACTTCTGGATATTGTAGGTGCAATCTAAACAGTCTACAGGCGATAATAACAAAGAATAACATAATAATTCATTCACACTTCTACCCGGTTATAGTTGAAGGGACGAGAACAATCTACCTCCTTGGAATAAATAAAAGGTTCAGTTCGAAATTACGTATAGGATCTCTAGTTCGACATAAAGATTACAAAGATTGAACAAATGCACGTGAATGAAGGCCGGAGATTACATCGACCGAAACTTTGTGAAAATAACGACCAATAATAGAATAGTAGTCCGAACAATAAGTGTAATCTTAAAAACTATCTAAATCGTATTTAAAATATTTTTCTTATTTATCATTTTTTTTTTCAACTGCGTTAATCCTGTTCTTCCCGCTAAAATATTGCGGTGAACAAATAGCGGCACTCGTAGTCATTTGGTAGAATTGGTAAAAGGCAATGGTTTGTTTATATAATTTGATAAAGCGAAAGCAATGTTTTGAAAGAAGGGAACACGTACTTTTCCGATGACATTGGCAAAGTACTTTCATGTCATATGTCTCATTTTTTATGCTGTTGGGATGAGCAGTTGTGGCCCGTCGTCGACCCCTTTCGCATTTGTTGACGCCTTCGAGTGCAAGCTTATCAAAGGGACAGTTCAAAAAGTTATCGTGCCAAGACGAAACGAAACACCAATTAAGCACGTCAGCTGCTCGCGCCTAACAACGACGAATGTAAAAGAAAGTCAGAACAGGGGGAAACGATGAAATGTAGATAGAGACGAAACGAAATTTCCCTCTCTCTCTCTCCCTCTCTCTCTCTCTCTCTCTCTCTTTGATATTGCCTGCAAATGTGTAGCCAAAAAATATTTATATATACGCACATATATATAAATATATATATATTATTTTCACAATAAACTCATATACACATGTGTTTCATGCCAAACCTACAACCGTCAGCATGGGAGGCGACAATCTCTGCCGGGCACACGGTTCGAATCCGACACATGTTATGTTTGATTCAGTAGTCGAGGCATGTACCAATGCTCCAACGAGCATTGTCTAGAAATAAAAGGAAAATTAAAATCTAAATAGCAAACACGGCGGCTATCTAAAAAGCAGTCGAGAGAGCACTCAATACACGTGGCCTAGAGTTATGCATTACGCAGATGATGGCTTGTTGTCAACTAAACTTAAAGTGCTCTATCTTGCGAAAATTTTGAATAATTATTTATTAATATTATTTTCAAAATAAACCCACATACACATGTATTTCATGTCAAACATGCGATCGTCAGTATTGGAGGAAATAATATCTACTGGTCCCACGGTTCGAACCCAGATACGAAAGTCATGTTTGACTCAGCAGCCGAGGCGCGTACCAATGTTCCAACGGGCATAGTCTAGAAATGGGAAGTAAATTAACATCTAAATAGCAAACAACAGCAAGCAGTCAATGGACGTGGCATATATATATATATATATATATATATATATATATATATATGATATAAATCTGTTGATTTACACAAATAATTTTGGCTACACATTTGCAGGCTTCATATTAAGAACGTGGCTTCATGAAGTGCAGCTTACTCACAGCTAGAACTGAAACATATCGGCAGATGTGTAGCCAAAAATGTTTACTTATGTTTTTAAAACGAAATATACAGTTCTATTTATTATTGAGAACTTTTATATCAAAATAATAAGGATTCATTGTATTATCCGCTTTGGATAGAAACTCACTGGACCGGACATTCAGTGAATTCGTCAAACAAATTGAAATTATCCTGGGAGAGAGGAGGTGTTTGATTGGTGATCCGGGTACCCGATTGTATTTTAAAACTGATAGCTTCTTTCTGTTGTTTTTTTTTTCAGGGGGAAATTATACATTATTTGTTTAATCACAATGTTCGATGGCACCTGTTGACCGACTGGGATGAATGTCTGTTTGAAGTGGTAATCCACGTTTTTTGTGTATTTTTAAGAAATATTAACATGTGTCTCTAAATCCAATATCTAGTTATATAAAAATGAAGAAAATATCAATTCAGGTAATACTATTTCTGAATATTATCTGAAAATCTTGTTAAATGTGTTTGTGATTCATAACAACTCTACTGCCTAAGTTGACCTATAACGAAATGATGAGATTAAACATGTTCTTACTATGTGCTTACGAAGAGACTTTTTTGATAAAGGTTTCAGAAACATGTGTTCACAAAATATTTGGCAGATATTTAATTTACAAAACATGTTTACAATAATAATTGTCTCATAAGCTTTGTATTTCTCCAAGTTATATCATATGAGCTCTGAGTTATCTAAAGTCCTACCTTTTGAGCTTACCTTAAATCCACTATATTCTCTTGTATCCGGAAGACTTGAATTGCTTCACTTTACCGCTTTGTAGTATTAAGGTAAGACTTTTTTTGTCTCATTAGCATAACACTAAAGTTTGAACATTTGACTTTACTTAACACACACACACACACACACACACACACACACACACACACACATATATATATATATATATATATATATATATATATATATATATATATACATTGTCCGGTTTATATGACATACATCGGATTTATTTCCCCGCTTGTCGTATAGCAACTGAAGTTGGCCGTGTAGTTAGAGCGTCCGAAAATGATTTGAAGGGGACTCATGCCCGTTTGTTCGAATCATGCGACTGGCTGAACCGTTACTTTTCACACTGATAATTCCTTTAGGACGAAACGTATACGTCTGTGGATAATAATTAAAAATATTTATTATTAAATAAGTACGTATAGCTCTCATTCAGATGGGCACATTTAAGAGAAATATAACAAACTGTCTAATTCAAGCTAAATGCGAAGTTCCTGTCCACGTGATCTGTTGAACACTGTTAAGACGGCTGACTATATTGTCCGTTTTATATGACATAAATAGGATTTGTTTCTCCGCTAGTCATATAGTTGTTGATCGTCATTAAGAACGGGTTGATGTCCACACATGCGAATCACCGACGTCTAAAAATACCCACAAGTCTTAGCATGCGCCTTTTTCCTATTGAAAATGCCACTCCCAATTTCAGATCTTTATTATCACAAGAGACTATCCCTGTCCTTACTTCTTGCTCAGAATACACTAAAAAAGGATGTATGGTTATTTACGCGGCGTTTGTTAATGGGGTGGGAGAACGGGGTTCAATCTTCGGTCGAGTGATACCAAAGGCTCACAAAATTGTACTTGCTGCTCTCTTGTTAAACACTTAAAATTAAAACGTGAGGATCAAGTGAAAGTGGAGTAATTCTGTGAAAGATGTGACGCCCTCCCTTATATCTCGGTGTAGTAGCTTATGAAAAGGGAGCCTATGGGTCGCCCTCGACTATTGTCTACAACTTTACATTTTTTTGCATGGTAAAATAGTAGTACTTGCAATTATTACTGGAACGTGTCTATTCTTTTGTTATATTGTTCTCTTTTTAAGCAACGTCGAACCTCGTCAGTACTTAGATGGGTGACATTTCAAGAATATCAGTTTCTATAACTTTGACTTTTGAAAGGAATAGATTTATATGACGCATATGGCTGCTTCGATCTCCACGGATTTTTCGTCGCGTTCTACGTCGGCAGAAACTTCTGCTCGTCTCTCTGACACATAAATTGTTGGTAACGTCTAAACGTAATGATGGCCGTAGTGGTGATGTAGCAGCCGAGGTGATATTGTTCCTTTGTGACTGGAATAACGGAAGCAATTAAAAAGAACAACCAATAACTTCAGTGATTGCTCTGATGTTTGACTTATTTCTTAGAGTAATTTTCAGCACGTACACCAATACACCAAGACGAACTCCATTGATCACATCTCAACTCTTGTAGTGTTGTGCAGACTCGAAAACTTGTCTGATCACTTCGATGCCTAATTTCTCAAAAATAGGAACTTTTTAACGTTCCCGTCACGTACTTCCTCCCGTAGCGTCATATCCTACCACGTAGTCCTAATTCTAAATATTTAAATTCTGAATGGAATTCCCCATCATCTGCTTAATTTTAACCTTACGTTTAAATACTGTCCGTAGCATTACTTTTACACACACGCTTCCAAATATTGATATATATATATCACTCAATTAGTAAAATAGTAGGGTAGACGATAAAGTCTGGCTGGGGCAACATGTCTAGGAGAAGGAAAACTCCACAAGAACACACGTTCTTATCCAAGAACTACTTCCGGTCGTATTGGATATTTCTTTACCAATAAACTTAATCAATGCCGGACGAAGAGAGAAGTGTGGTTATTGATTGCCAACCATTGGCTTACTATAGCCTACACATAGCACAGCCACCTTTTTCAGATAGCATTTTATTTACCTCCTCTCCGGGAGGTTAAACACAAGGTCAGGTGTGGGTTTTGATGAAAGTGTTTCTATGGAACGAACTGGATTCGAACCCGGCATACCCAGTCCGCGTCGTTAACCACTTAGCCAGCGTGCTATTCCCAAACTGAAAAAAATTGAAAATATATCTATGTGCTATCTAGCTATGCCAATCTGTCCATATCCGTCTAGATTAAGCACTCGCTAGCAATCTACCACAAACCATGCGTATCTGTCTATCTATATAGCTGTCTCTATTTATCTATCTTCATCAATCAATCACTCCTCTTCAAATATCCGTCCCCGACAACTAAGTTCTTTTGTGACGTTTTTCTAAAGGTCTAATGGACGTGTAGTTCGACACACATGACTGAATGACAACAGCCCCCGTCTCGAAATCCGTTGGGCGCGCGTTATAATGGAGACTCAACAAATTGCTTCCTCCGTGATGCCTCGATGAACGAGAATACACGCACAATTAATAATCACATTATTTTTTTTTCTTCTTCCGATTTAATATTACCACCCAGTGTCGGGTTCATCTCTAGACTCGTCAACTAATATGAACGGGACCCCCACCCCTCGTCCGCCTACGAATTAAAAAGGCAAACTTGATTAACCAACTTACTAGATCACTTCGAATAGAAACCATTAAAATTGATATTTTATTAGTTTTCCGAAGATTACAATTTAATTCGTTTACGAGATAGTACAGGGGTGCGTTGTTGACCTAATGGATATCGGCAATGAACTTAGGATCGGTTAATCAACTTTCAAATCCTGTCAGATTTTTTGTAATCATTTGTGCAAAAATACTCTTCGAAAAGTTATGAGCCTATAATTTCCACCCAACTATGAGTAAAATAGTAATATGTCTTCAGTTAATTGTTCAAAATATTTTGGCATTTAATCACTTCAAGCAGAGGTCATCAATATGATGACGTCACAAAATTACGATGTCACTAAAGGATGGCGTCACTCATTAAAACAGAGATGGGAGTAATCGGGCACAATAATAGACGTCACAAGATGATGATCAGTGAGGGAAAGGGGGAACTGTTTATCGAGACGACTTGTGAACTTTAGTAAAATCGTTTTGTGACGTTATCATTTTATTGACGTAATCTTGTGTGCTCGCATTCAAACAAGATATAAAGCAAGCAAGATCCACAGTTTTATATAGTATAAGGAACGTTTATGTTTTGTCTTTTAAGGGAAGTGGGGTCTGATCAATTCTGCTGGGAAGCCATGAAATTAAATACTGTCTTGTTTTTAAATTCCCGAAACAGTTTTTCATGGTAAACAACTGATGATCCCTTAAAATAGTGTTAGAAATAAACTAATATAATAACTGTAAAAAATAAATTGACTTACATGAGTGATTTTCCACTGGAAGACTTGGGACTATAATTTTTTTTTTTTTAAATATAGTTTTAATGGTTGAGAAACTTCCGAGACTATATATATATATATATATATATATATATATATATATATATATATATATATATTTACATTTAAAACTTTTGATATTTTATATATAAAATTTTAATAACATAAAGTAGTTTTATAGCTCAATAGTGCGAGGCTAGGGCTATGGTATGACATATTTTTCATTTACCACAACAAAAATTATATAATCGTTCATTATCCACGTTTTCAATTGACCTCTATGTACATGCATTAAAAAGTATTTTTCCATCCGTTATAGTTCGGACACCGTTCTTTTTTTATTTCAGGCGTTGTGGTGATGGTAACTACTTAAAAAATATTTATACATTTAATAATTAAATATTATGTATCGGTATGAAAACTTGTTTCGTCTTTTCAAGGCTCATCAGTGCGGCTGAACAAGGCACGGTTCGAACCTAATACCTCAAGTCTTGTAACCCGAAATTTATTATCTTGCGGCCAACCGATCAACTGTGCGAATGTGATTTGTAAATACTGCTTTTAATCAGTTTAATTTAAATTGCATCTAACGGATTCACCCAAGGTAATCTTTGCATTACTGCTTAAACGTAACAATTAATTAATCTCAAACAGAGTGCCCTCCCTTTAAAGACAACTTATAATTATAAATTTAATAATTAAGTATTATTTATATCAACACAAACAAGCTTGTTTCGCTCTTTGAAGGCTCATCAGTGCGGCTCTACAACTTGTAAACATAGGTATGTTCAATTCCAATGATCAAGCTTTTATTCATTTTTCTTGCCTACATTTAAAACAATTAAATCCATTTTGTCAATTGATTCGGGCACAAACAAAAAAGTAAGAATGAAAATCTAATTACCAATATTTCATTCATGCAGCTCATAAGAAAACAACACGAAGACTCACGGAAGAAAATTTCCGAGAAAAAATAAAAGCCTTTTACATGAATTTTACATAGAACCCAATTCCTTAAAGTAGCAACGCATTTCTTCATAGTCAATCGGCTATTTTGAATATATACTGTACATACATACACACACATATATATGAATGTATATATATATATATATATATATATATATATATATATATATATATAGTCTCGGAAGTTTCTCAACCATTAAAACTATATAAAAAAAAAATATATTATATATAAAAAAAATAAAAAAAATTAAAAAAAAACTTATAGTCTCAAGTCTTCCAGTGGAAAACCACTCATGTAAGTCAATTTATTTTTTACAGTTATTATATTA
The DNA here is from genome assembly GCA_963556195.1 of Sepiola atlantica. Taxonomy (NCBI): domain Eukaryota; kingdom Metazoa; phylum Mollusca; class Cephalopoda; order Sepiida; family Sepiolidae; genus Sepiola; species Sepiola atlantica. The sequence goes on from OY744539.1 coordinate 21,464,190, forward strand.
GTTAGTTTCTAACACTATTTTAAGGGATCATCAATTGTTTACCATGAAAAACTGTTTCGGGAATTTATATATATATATATATATATATATATATATATATATATATATACTTACACACACACGAATTTATACCAATTGAACTTGGAAATGTGCATACACCAGTTGCATTTAAACTCTTATTTTCAATGTTTTTTAATGCTATTTAAATACATACGTACATACACACATACTCATACCCCCCCCACACACACACATATATATATATATATATATATATATATATATATATATATATATATATATATATATATATATATATATATATATATATATATATATATAATTATCGCTTGCCGGGGGAGTGTGGACTCAGTGATCTACACCGTTGCGGATGTCTTAGAAAGCGATGTTAGCGTACTGGCACAGTACCTAGCTTTTCGAGTGGCAACGGTAAGCAAACCCTTTTAATAAAAGGATTTATTATATTATTAGACGAGTGTTTGGCCGGTTTGCAGAACGGCGTCAACATGCGTCATTTGGCTGGCTCATTAAGTCTCTCCTGAGAATTAATCATCTGCTGGGATCATCGGCTTGTGGAAATTAAGGCGAGTGAACAAGACATTCTACTTTATATATAAACATATAATTTTATTTATGTTGAATAAAATATTTAAACCATAAATGTGAGTTGGGCTGCTGTGTCTAACACGAGCCGCTGCGTGCAAGTTCAAGCACTGAACTGAAAAATATTTCGCTGTGATAAATCATCAGGAAGGAGGAGCAGAAGAGGGAGAGAGATAGAAATAAAGAGAGAGTGAGAGAGGGGGTTATGATGAAAGAGACAGAGATGCCCGAGAAGAAAGGGAATCACATACAATCTCAGCGAAACTGTCAGTCCCAATATGCGACAGACAATTTGACTTTCAACTCCAGCTATGCATTTATATACACCCAGATTTCATAAACATCTCGTCAAACCCCGTGTTGGCTTATCTGATTTACGACAACTTTTCCCGTAGTGACATTTTGGGTGCAAAAACACAGTTGTCGATATTTACTTCTCACCTCGTGAGAGCAGTCCAAGTCTGGTAAAAGGGCCGTAAAATGTGGGGTCCCAGCTCCATCAGACGTTGTGTTACATATAGACGTTTTATTTTACTTAGCCTTTCATAAAAGAAAATATATTTCAACATTTCCATGTATTCTGGACTTTTTTGTGTTTGGAATTATTGCACACATTTTTATCAGATATTGCTAATTGATAAATAATTTATGTGCGGATGAGGACACTTATAAAATCATCAAATTTTCTAAACTGATGTGAAAGTGATGATAAATGGAATTTTCTCAAACATATGTACACAAGGATTGAAATTTTCGGATCATGATTTTTCTATTCTACTTTTTTTCTAATATATATATATATATATATATATATATATATGCGGGGGGGGTGAGAGAGAGAGGGGGGGAGAGAGACAAAGAAAGAGATAAGAATATAAAAAGATAAGCACCTATTTAAAATCCTTGTTCCTTTACTTTGGGGGAAAAAATAAAAGCTATCATTGTTCTCTTAGTTTGAAAAATAGCAAAAAGTACAAATAAATATGTTTTATATAATCATTTGTTCAAATAAAAAGCAAAATACTTTATTTTTCGCCTGAACTTCATGAAAACGCTAACACTTTTTGGGCATTTATAACGACAGCTAACAGAACGAAAAAGGGGTTAAAAATAAATAGGCAACAAATAATGTTACCAACGGCAAAATAAGTTATTCTTCTACCTACATGGATAAGTTTATTTGTGTTTTTTATTTATTTTAAAGAGCTTTTTGTTCAAAACAAACCTTGGCGTCAACCTACTCAGTTCGAACGAAACACAAAATGGCTGTTCATGAGCCTTACACGGAGACCTTTGATAATCGGTGAAAAATTGAAAATTAAAAAAAATAGTGTTAGAAACACATCTAATAAATGTCACCAATCGTGGGAAAATTTTATGTTTTACCAGTGTTTTGCTTAATTTTCGTTTTTTGAGCGATTATCAAAACTCTGTAATTTCAGGCATTTTGTTTTTCGTTCTAACTGAGCAAGTGGACACCAGGTTTGTTTTGAACAAAAAAACTCTTTTAAATAAATTACAACAAATAAACTTATTCAGGTATGTAGAAGAGTAACTTATCTGGCCTTTGGTACCATTTATTCGTTGGCTATTTGTTTTGGTCATCACTTTTTCGTTCTGTTAGATGTCGTTATAAATGCCCCACTTCTTTTAACCCAACTTTACTTTACTTTGAAAAAATACAAGTCAGGATGACGAATAAAGTTCACCGTGGATCGATCGGGATGACCGAGTTTGTTCACGCACGCAACCAAACAAACATGGCCGACATGAACTTGACGTCCGTCAAATTCGCTTCGTCTCACGTCCTCAGTACGACACCAAATAGTATTCGCTAGGTAATCGAGTTTGCGATTTGGCTAAGCAAACTTGTTCAAGAACTGCGAAGAGGGTGACAAACAAACGGTCGATTAGGGTCATAAACTTGCCAACTACTTCCCTCCACACGTCCCCTCATATACAATTGACGCCATCACGACGAAGGAACGGAAAGCGTCTCGCCAGTAAAGCGCAGTTGTTCACAACTTTTTCTAACCAATTACAAATCTAGAACATTTTTTGAATGAGAGGTTATCATTATTTAAGAGATGATTTCGCTTTAAAATATACTGAATTATTTCGCTTAGTATTACACGCAAATACATCGCAGTTTATAAATAAATATATTGAAACAATCATAACGCGTTCTATTATACTGAACACTATCTTGCTTTGATAGCTCGCCATCGCTTCGCCAGGTTCGCTACTTGAACTACTTGAAACCAACATTTTAAATAATAAACATTTCATTCATAAGTTTTTTGTAAACACAAGACTAACACTTTCGCATTTATTCATATAAATAGATAAACAGTAACATTTGGACACACATTTATTTATATTTTAAATAAGATCAATGAATCAAAATAAAGAAGAAATCGATTCGCCTGATCGCAAGTTGAAAAAGCGAGCAAGAGGACAAACGAGAAAACGGGCGAAAAGTAAACGCGCACCGAGCTATCCACCCTCTCTGCCCCTTAACTTTTGCCGCTTATAACCCGTGGAAGGCGATGTTAGTTCAATTTAAGAAAGGTTATTCGAAATTTATCCGTTTTGTATTATTAAATTATTTTAATCATATACTGTTTATATCGACGAAATTATTGCATATATATAGTAAAAATAGAACAATAAAAGTACAAATTAATAACACCAAACATTAATTAATTATGAACTGTTTAAGAAATTATTATGCAAATTAGGCATTCAAAGAACTGTCTCTTAATAGTTCATCTGTACTATATGTATATATATATAGTATTTCAAACTATTATGTTGTATTATTCATTTAAATAACACTAACCCGTTTTGATTGTAATATAGGATTGACACATGAAAACCAAACACGTTTGCATTCATTAATTTAGATTATTTCGCTTGAAACAAGAATACACGTTCGTTGTAAGACTGCATACTCTCGCCTGACAACGTAAAGATGGGCCAAAAAGTTATCTGGACCCTACTTTTCCATATTGTATGATAGATTTCTTATTTCTATTGAAACATCGTAAGCTAAAACACCGTCATAATTTTAATTGCATATAAGATTAGGGACTTCATTGGCTACAATAGGGGCCAAGTAGTCAATCTCTAAAATGAACAGGATCGAAATGATCGCCAAAAGTGTGGCTTTCACATTTTCTGTTTGCTAGACCATGATTTTTACCTAAATATCCCAAAAGTTCAAAGTGGGAGAAATAAAGCCCAAGCGAGACTTTAGCCCATCCTTACGTTGTCAGACGGCTGGCTTATGTTCTTGTTTTTGTAATTTATAGCAGTTACATTGTGACCAACTATTTTCTCGTGATGGAAGCAAATAAACATACGCTGAATGATCGGCCTATCGACCAATGCAATCGTTTCACGTAGGGATACATTTCCGTTGAACTACTTTTTCAGTATTCTCGCGAAATGTTAGAGATTTACCAGAATGAGGAAGAGACGTCTCTTCGTCCTCCACTTACTCACAGGCAAGATGAAGCTTATTCGATCGTTTAACGTCAACCTTTTTCGTAACAATTATTTAGTAGTATTTAACTGTGTTCCAGTTTTTTCCAAAATAAAATATTTGTTATGTAACCCAAACACATTCCTTCTGTGATTTCAACTTCCTTCCAGGAACAAATGCTTCTTTAAACAGCTAAGAAAGATGATTTGAGCAAATCCTTATTAACTTATGGAAGACTATCTTTAAATGGTTCATTTTAAAATGACCTTTCTAACTGATAATACTACATAACATTTACAGGTAACATGAATTCAGATAAATATATAGTAGATACTGCCAAGACTGCTGCAAAGAATGTGGCCTTCCTCTACCGGACAAGAAAACTGCTTACACCTGCCATCATACTATATATCTTCAAAGTCGCAATTCGCCCATGTATGGTGTATTACTTCCATATCTGGACTGCATAAACCACTAGTCTCTCTTTCTCTCTCTCTCTCTCTCTCTCTCTCTCTCTCTCTCTCTTGGACAGGGTCTAAAAAGAGTCTCTACCTCAGGGGCGGGCAACCTTTTCAGATTGAGGGCCAGATGAGACATTTGGAGGGAGATCGCGGGCCGGAGTGCAAAACGAAATCTCAGAATTACTATATTTTGTTTACATGAATAAATTTGTACAAAACTCTACAAATCTGATATTTTTTCCCAAGAGACTTCTGTATGTGATGTTATAAAAGGTGCCGACGAAGAGCAATAAAGAAACATAAAAAATAATGACGTTTTGACACACCTCACATAGGTTCTGTTTCATGCCCTTTCCTCGTCTCACGTTACCTCTTTGCCCCTCTCTTTTTCTTTTTCTATTTTTATCTCTTAATAGTTAAAGAAAAATTAAATATACATGCATCATCGCTCGCTGATATTCATACATTTTTATCCCACTGTAAATCTTAATTGAAACCTACTTTTACGTCTATGTCACAAAATGATATGAGTTTACTCGGAGGTCCGCGTGCCGAATTGCATTAATAAAGCATAACAGGGTGGCGGGCTGGACGCTAAGCCTTCGGGGGCTGGATGTGGTCCGCGGGCCGGATGTTGCCTGCCCCTGCTCTACCTTAATAGGCTGTTCACTGTCTACCAAGCCCCAGCCCCTGTCCCATCGCCACAATGTTATGTCCCTCTGTTTAGCGTACTTCGACGGAAAGTGCGCCGACGAACTTGCTGCATCTGTGCCCTCTCAATGTAAATACCTCTGACAAACCAGACAAGAAGCAAGATCAAACGCTTTCAGTTTAGAGGTGCCCATGTGCTGGAAGGGTTTCTACTCAAAAAGCTTCTTTCCTCGAACCTTGTTCATTGTTCCCTGTTTCCCTGACTGTACCAACATGCAGAAATTAAAATGTAATGTGAACAATAATTTCGTTACACGACTTTCCACTTAGGATGATCATATAAATTCAGTCTCAGTGTCAATAGTCCAATTTTTGGGTCTACTTGAAGTAAAAAGACGTATTTTATCTATCACATTCCTTTAAATTCGAGGCCTGTCAAAACAAACAACCATTGATTTCAAAATAATATTATTTAACTTCCATTTCATAACCTTGTTTTGCGTAACCTACTTTCGTGGCAACAAACAACTGTCATCATCATGGTAATATATTTTTATGCATTGCGAAACAGTAATGGCAGTCGTGTAACACTCTTTATGCCTTTCCAGTAGAAGTATTCATAGTGCTCTATTTTCTAGGTTTTCCCATCCTCCATGTCTATTTTCTGTGGTACCAACCGATACTGGTACCACCATGTGTTGTTATTATTATTATTATTATTATTATTATTATTATTATTATTATTATTATTATTATTATTATTATTTACTCACTAGGAGTTTTCACAAAAGTTATTATCAGTGATTGCTCAACAGCTATAACTAGTGGTGTTTCCCTGGAGTCTGAGTTACAAGTGTCCTCAGATTTCCAGCACTCTCTACCTCTTTGATAACCATTGCAAATTATTCTGCGTTATCGTAACATCCACTTACCATCGATTCCCTGCTAGAAGAGACCGTTGGTCTTTTCTGGAATGTGAGTGGCAATAAGCTTCCCAAAGCAATCCAATATTCTTGCACCCTATCTTTTTTTATTTTCTACTTACTGTTTTATCAATAGTTCGTTATACGTTTCTAAACATTTTCTGATATTTCGAGGTTGATAACCTCCTTTTTAAAGTAAATCCATACAGGATCCCCGTGTTTGATGCCCGAACTTTTTCATTTTGTTTTTATGTAAATCGCTCCAGACATGGCATGAAGCCAAGTGATGTAAGGAGCTAACGAGAACAAACTTTTATTATCGCAAACACATGGCGTGCCTATTTACCAAGTAAAAAAAACAGTGAGAAGGAAGAGAGTTTCACAAGCCTGTAGTTCTTTGAAAGTCAAACGAACTGGAACAAAGGAAGCAAGGAATAGATCAGACGATTTTAAAGAACACATGCCATGATAGTATTTATAGAAAAGACTGAGACTAGCAACATCACGTCTGTGAGAAAGAGGGTGCAAAGAAGAAGAAACATTAAGGCCAATAAATTACAGATACGTTTCTGCACATTATCAAGAACCCTCAAATGAGACAGAGATTCCTCAGCCTAAATATGACAACAGTACTCCATACAGTGTCAGATAGTATATTTGACGAGATAAATAATAGCCTCAGGTACGAGAAAGTGTTTTAAGCCATAGAGAGAACCGACTTTACAAGAAGCAAAAATAGCAATGTATCTAATATATAAACTCCAACAAAGATTTTTTGAGAAATAAAACCAAGAAGTTTCAGAGTCGATTTCTCCCCAAGAGAGTTACACGATCAAGTTCAGTTAACCAGGTTAGTAAATAAATAAATAATTTCTCAGCGTTTCGTAGTCAGTGATTTTTAAAAAATACATTCATGCTCCCATTAAAAACAAAAGAACGAACGAATTTCTGTCTTTATAACACGAACTGAAGACAAATATTCTTTGTATCAGAATTCTATTTCTGCACGCACGTGCGACATGTTTGGTTCTTTTACTTTTTTTTTTGTTTTTCATTCATTTTCTTTCCCATTCTATTCCGAAAGGATATTTTGTTGGAGCAAGCCAACCTTGGCGCAAAGATCTTTAGCAAAGAACTTACAATAGAATATTAAAAGAAGACCAGATACAGAAAAAAAAATAAAAAAAATAATAACCTCCTCCCCTCCTCTCATTACCTTTTTCGAACCCCTTTCGACCTACACCGTCTGTCTAGGCTGCGACCTATTTCTATTATTCTGGAGAGAAAGGTCACCCATATTCGTCTAAATTTGTCCGTGAACAGTCATACGTGCGATAGCAGGCAGTTTCTTTATACTCCGCGCAGACGATTTACTTCCGGGAAGATGGCGACTAAAGATGAATGTAACATTTTGCTTCAGCTGAATACGTTTTCGAAGTTCAGCGTAGATTGTTACTTGAGTGCGTGTGGAACTGTTAGACCACAAATTCACCTGGGTCCCATATACAAGATCATATAGCGGATTGTACGGTTTTGATCAAGTACTGAAAACATTCAAACAATTTAAGTTTAGTCAGTTGCCGCTTTTGTTTTTTTGTTTTTTGTTAAGCGAGTCAGATTTGTCCATAGACCTCATGAAGATGGTGCCTCATGATTGCCTGGTCGGCATGAAGTCCTCCTCGTCAGTCGAAGCTACTCGTTAATTTGCAAAATTGCAGGTTTTTATACCCGACACTGAGAGCAGAAAGCTCAGCTGTTGCATGCGAAGTCAAGGAAGGTTTGGCTCAAAATACACAAAGGAATAGTACAGAAACAACATTGCCCCTTTCACTCTATTGATTTTCGATTCAGCGCTTGAAACGTCTTTGTTTGTAATGCAAAGAGGGAATGATAACCAGAGGACGACACCTTCTGGATTTTCACCAGAGCCCTGTTAGCCGGGTTCCGGCCCTAGTACTGCTTGTTGTCAAACCTGCCCGCCATAGGAAGCCCTGCCAGGAACAGAAGTTTCAGAGAGCATTACTCTGAACTACCACGTTGCCACCACCCTACTACGGACAAATTAACTTGGACTTTAGGGGAGATCAGTTTCTGTTTGGAACTTAGAAATGAAAGGTTTCATTTGTTGTGATTAATAAGAAACGACTATCGTTGAATATCTATCTATGCACAATAGTTGTGATCTGTCATAAGACGTCTGACCGTAAACACTGTGAAAACCATGTAAAATATATAGCTAGGTGGAACACAACCATATACTTCATAATTAAAGAGTTCATTCTAAAGTTGGCCAGTATGATTCAGGGGAGATAACTTGTATATGGTTAAAAGGAAACGAGCTCTAAATATACTGATCCGGCAGGATCTTTCGTAACTAAAATAGTGTGATTTCAAAAATAAATATTGGAATAATAAGATTTATTTGCTAAGCAAATGCTGTTTTGAATTCATGGCGGATACTTCAGTACGCATGCGTGACTTTGTATTTTGTTTGTTAAACGAAAGCCACGCTCAATTTCACGCTTATTTATTTTTTCTACGAGATTTTAACGAGAACAAATAAAATCGCATTTTAAATTCTGTTTGTTTCGCAAATGATTCTTCACCCATCATCCGTTCTTTAACGAAATTTAATTAGATCGCAACGAATGTATGCTTGCGTGTTTAGAGGGGGAGGGTTATCTCCACATTATTTGTACGAACTCGGCCGATGGCAATTCAAAATTTAATTTGAATATCACTTGTGATGAAAATAAAACAAACATGATTTTCTTTCGTTCAATTTTTTAAAGGTGAAACGGCTCGAAAAAAGTATTTCCGAATTAATCTTCGAAAACAATATACAAACAAAATATTTTGTTATGAAATTATTATTTGTACGAGTGTATACACTCCGTCAAAAATAACATAAAAAATTATTCTTCACCGGTGTTATTTAATAATCATATAAAAAAACGTCTATATCGGCAAAGTTTTAAAAAAAAGAAAGAAGAAAGAAAACGTATCAAACTGGAAAATGTGAAAAGGCAAAATACAGAAGAACATGTATCAATCGGTGTAGAAAAAAAGAACGAAGAAAATGTCTCATTATGGAAATAGAGTGACGGATTTCTTTCCGAATTCAGTTATGATGGCGGAGATTGTTATATATATATATATATATATATATATATATATATATATATATATTATTTCCATTAACACAGAACATTATTGTGAGTTTCATCGATACCTTTGGTTTCACGGCAACACTAGAAATTCAGCGCGCAGTCATACATATTCCGAATAATCCTTCAGTCGATGTTCTGATAGTATGACACACTATCGGTATATTTAACCTTGCCGGTTCAGGTTCAAATGTTTTTGTGAAACCGATGTTATCGATAAACACAAGTTTTTGCGACATATTTAGCTGTATCAAACGCATAGTTTTTTTTTATTATGTCAACCCGTATCTTCAATCTAAGTACTTTTTTTATTATTATGTCAACCCGTATCTTCAATCTAAGTACTTTTTTTTATTATGTCAACCCGTATCTTCAATCTAAGTACTTTTTTTTTATTATGTCAACCCGTATCTTCAATCTAAGTACTTTTTTTTTATTATGTCAACCCGTATCTTCAATCTAAGTACTTTTTATTTTTTTATTATGTCAACCCGTATCTTCAATCTAAGTACTTTTTATTTCTTTATATCTATCAATTTTCTGCGTTTCTTTCTCGTTTTTGCTGATATCAACTTGCATGGCACAGTCAGTTACTGATATTATTTCTTTCGCGCGTCCCTAAATAAACATGTCAAATGGTTTTCGTAAAATATGGTCGAATCTGTTCTTGACTGTAGCATAAAAGAAGTATACTATCCGATGTCTGAACTGCTACTATGTTGTTACCATGACTACAGCACAACCTAAACAATAATATACATAGACGGCGACGTAAAAATAGGCCAGATCTGTTCTAAACTGTTGGATGATAATAAAGTATTGTGTCGGCTGAATTTTTTAACTCATCGCCGATGACTCATAGTTTGTTATCATTACCATAACACACACCAAAACCATAAAACATAAGTCTAGAGGTTTACTTAAAAGTAGACCAGGTTAATTTTCGAATAGAAGTATAGTCAGAAGTCGTTTACGATTCCCCCTGAACTGCTTCTACGTTTTACCAAGACTACTGCACAGCCAAAGCAAAAATGTCCATGTCTAGAAGTCTATTAATAGTTAGTGTTAGAAAACTTCCCACTAAAGTATTATGTAACACAAGGCCGAAGAAAAAAAAGGCGAGCATCCCAGTGGAAGAATCAGGCTGGCTATTAAAAATTGCCTGAGTAGCCTCGTCGACATTACCCGGTTGGGGCGCCTCAGGCAGTTAGCGATTAACTAAGTCGTTCTCAAAGAGGGAAGCTAAGATCTAGTAAGGGGGGCCTCTTATGACTACCAAGGACAAGTTATTTATCTATCTCCCATAGCGGTAAGATGTGACACAAGGTCGGAAAGTGGGATTTGAAAAGCCAGCGCCCGAGAAGGTGAGCACTCTGGCCTACAAAAAATGCCTGGGCAGCCCCGTCGGTATTACCCGGTAGGGGCGCCTCAGGCAGTAAGCAATAAACCTACTCCTCCCCAAAGAGGGGAGGCAAAGCCTGGGAGGGTGGACCTCCTAGAACTGCACAGGGCAAAATCAAGCCTTGAAGGATAAGACAATACCGGTCTATGGGGTGCAGTATTCATTGGAACAGATACTACACTTCGATCTTAGCCAAAAGGCTGAGAAAGACGGACAAGTTCGACATATAAAAGGCCACCGAAATGACCCAGTCTCTGTTGGACTGATTGTCGAGAACGTATCCTCGACTGGTAGTTATAGGAGGAAGAATCATCAGGCGACTTGTAATAGCAGTATAAATCATTTTCTCTTTTAGTAAGACCGACTCCGTTCCCGACTGGAGACTAAACGAAATTTTACTATCAGCTGTCTTTTTATAGTACTACTTGGACTGCTGCCATGTAATTATGATACACTTAGATAGGTGACCTTTTGGGAATACCAGGTGCTGTTTGTAAAACTTGGTACTAGTAGCATTGCAAGGCGAGGACCGGTACGAATCTGCAAATAAAATAAACATAGTAAAAAGTTATGTGAGGTTTGTCGTGTTCTGTGCTGATCAAACACCAACCGGCGATAACTGATCGAATTCAGAATTGCAAAGGAAGACAGGTGCCACTATTTTGGGGATGTCAGATTGCTATTTCTTACTGACGAGCATTTCTCATACAGATCATTATCGGTGGTTCCTCATTGGTAATAAGTAGTGCTGTTCCCTGGAGTCTGAGTGACAAAATTCCCCTCATGTGTCCGGCACTATCCGACTCGTTTGATAACGATTGCAAAATTATTTTACGCTATTGCAGCAGCCGTTTACCATTGATTTCGCGCTGGCACTGGTCATTGTCCTTCTCTGGAATTTTAGTGACAATAATCCTCCACACGGTTCCAATACTTTCCACACCTTCCCAGAAAGGTTTAGTTGGTGTTCTCTTTTAACAGTCATGGAAGATTGAACATCTTCCATGACTGTTTTATGTAGAATCATCCGAGATTGGTGACACCACATATGTGTGTTTACTATAGTAGGTGTGAAGCGAGTGTAAATATATGGGATTTCTGGTAGTTTCGATTCTCTTGGCATTGTGCAACCTTATTTCAATATGTTTGTTCTATTTTAATTTTAACTTACCTGCGACTGGTTGCTTATCTGAGTTGGTTAACGCGCTCGAAAATATACCTTAATATTCCAGTTGTTTTCATCATTGCAATATTATCATTGCTGTTGTTGTTGTTGTTCTTCTTCTTCTTCTTCTTCTTCTTCTTACTATTATTATTATGTGACTCACTAGGGGTTTTCACACAAGTCATTATCAGTGACTTCTCACTGACAATAACAAGTGGTGTTCCCCCGGAATCCGAATGACAACATGTCTACTCAGATTTCCAGCACGCTTCAACGTTTTCGATAACCTTTGTAAATTACTTTTTGCTATCGCAACAGTCGTTCACCATTGATTGCCCGCTAGCAAATACCGTTAATCTTCTCTGGAATTTGAGTTACACTAAGCCTATCTAAAGTGTCAGTACTTTTGCATCTTTCCAGTGGAGATCTGGTTTGTGAATTCCCTTCTCGGTCTTTCCATCCTCCTAGACTCTTCCCGAGTAATGTGTGTAGTGCCAACCGATGCCGGTGCTACCACATGTATATGTTTATATGTGTGGAGAGAGAAGGGATTTTAGATTATCAGTTTGTTTGGGTTTCATATTTTTTTTCTATTTCTATTAGTGTTGGGGCGATTAATCGGAATCGGGAATCGGAAAAATCGGAACTTTTTGAGGTATCGGAATCGGAAAAAAAGTGTGCCTATTTTCCGATGCGAAACCGAATTTAATTAAAAAAACATTTTTTTTTTTTTGGTTTAAAACATAATTTTCCATTGCTGGTACTAATGATAAAATGATGAATATTTATTGTTTCTAAACTACCAATAAACTAAAACCAATATATCATAAGAACGACTTTAGGTAAAAAAAAAGAACCGAAGGAAATGGCACAGGTAAAAATGGTACAAGTAAAAATGGCACAGGTTAAAATGGTACAAGTAAAAGTACGAGTGAATAAATAAGAAAAATGGCACAAATGAAAAATGTACATGACATTTTTACAATGAGTGTATAGAACTATTTTTAAACAATTACGAGGAAAACCTTTGAGTAAAAAATAGTTATAAATATAAACGTGTAATGTACGCACCTCAACACGCAGTACATTTTTACTTTTGCGAAAACATATGCACACATTACACAGGATTTTACTATCATCCGAAAATTAACAAAACACTCTATTACTAGATATTTAGAAATTATAATAGAATCGGAATCGGTAATTGTATCGGAATCGGAAAAATATTGGAATCGTCCCATCACTAATTTCTATATCAACTTACATGAGACTGGTTGGTTTCCCTTGGTTATGTAGGTTGGTTTATGCACTCAAAGATTTTTCTTTGATATCTCGGTTATTTTCGTCATTTCCATGCGTTGCACTTCTTTCGTCTTCTTCTTCTTCTTCTTCTTCTTCTTCTTCTTCTTCTTATTATTATTATTATTATTATTATTATTATTATTATTATTATTATTATTATTATTATTATTATTCGTTGAATCACTTTGCAAACCTCGAAAAAAACAGTGAGTGGGAGATTCTATAACCTGATACGTAACATTTGATGGCCCATTGTCCTATGCTCTGCACACTGAGCTAACATGGTTCATGAAGGACAATCTGTGAAATTACTTTTGTCTCCAAAGCAAATGTTAAATTGCGCCCGTCACTCTGTTATACGAAGAATCTCCCAAAAGTAAACGGTTTTTATTTATGAAAACTGAACGCGTACAGAAATTTGAAAATGCCATTGATTATCTTTGCGTTATATATTTATTTACTTTTGGTCTTTATAAGCGGAGGTTCTCAGGCTTGAAGCCAATCAATGGTCTTGAGATGCGCCCAAGACACCTTACGAGAGGATCTGTCTGTCGATCGGCTAAGCTCTAGTTTGAAATAATATTTTAACTAACTAAATATAAACCGCCCGCGCCGCTCTTCGTTGCCTGGACAGAGTTCAAAATCGGTTCCGAAATCTAGTATAGGATGATCTCTTCTGTTTCTTACATCCCCTTTCTCAGAGAAGAGACGTTGTTAGTCTCTCTCTACTCTATCGTTATTTCCAATCTTTTGTTCCTACTTGTAAGGCATTCAAAGCAAGAACTTGTTTTACTACCAAAACGAAAAAAGCTTTCCTTTCTTTCTCCGTGTCCCATGTGTCACGTGGAATTTTCACAAACAGCTTCTTTGCAAGGGCTTCCCTTCAGAGTACAACATGGTCGTCTTCAAGTCCATACGAACAGATTCATGTTATTCGCTCTTGATCTATCTCATCAATGATTCTCAATCCTTTCATAACATTCTTCATCGTTTAACTGACAATCATTAATTCTATCTCATTAACCCTTACCCTCGACTGGCTTTATACCTTAATAAGCGATGATACATTAGAACAAGAACACAACAAGTCATGTTCATACCACTCAACGCCATATTATTATCATTATTATTACTCACTGTGAGTTCTCACACAGATAATCAGTGGTTACTCACTTATAGTAACCGGTGGTGTTCCCTGGAGTCTGACTGACAACAAGTCTCCCCAGATTTCCAATACTCTCCAACACTTTCGATAACTTTGCGTTATCACAGCAACCGCTTATCATTGATTTCTTGCTGGGAACGACCATTGGTCGTATCTAAGATGTGCGTGGCAATGAGACTCCCCAGGGTCCCAGTACTCTCAGCACTTTTCCAGTGGAGGTCTGCTTTGTGCTCTCCCCCCCCTCTCTCTCCCTTCGGTCTTGCCATCCTCATTGACCTTTCACAATTTCTTTCTGTTGCATCAACCGGGGCTGATGCTTTTTTAGGGGGGGGTAGTTTATAAGACTTATTGCAGTTTCAGTTCTCTTGGGTTCATGTGGAGTTCCTTCCATGTTTTTTGTTGCAATTTCCATGTGGCTGGTTAGTGTTCGTTATTTATATGGGGTTGTTTTCGGATTCGGAGTTATTACTTCAGATGTCAGTTGTTTTCATATTACTGTTCGTAGTATAGTATCAGTCTTCCCTTTGCTTCCAATTTCTAAGTCTTTTTTATTCTATTTCTTTACTGTTCCTAGTGCTCCTACGATTATTGGCATTATATTGACTTTCTTCATGTTCCATATTCCTATATTGACTACCTTTTTACTCCATTATTATTATTATTAGTAGTAGTATTAGTAGTAGTAATAGTATTAGTAGTAGTAGTAGTAGTAGTAGTAGTAGTAGTAGTAGTAGTAGTAGCAATAGTCTTAGTAGTGGTAGTAGTATTTATTTATTTATTTATTTATTTTTTAGTTTGTACGATTATATATTTTTAAGTTAGAAATAAAAGCTGTATGTTCATGAATGTCCGGCCAATGGCAGATCTCATGATTTCCATCCGTTTGTCACACTAACGTTTTAATAGTATTGTCCTTGGTCTGTCAGGCTTTAGTTTAGAATAGCAATATCATTACTAAATGCATATAAGCATCGCTGTAAAAGACTCTGTCTGCCAGTCGGTCTGTCACATCCAAGTTTTAAATAACATTTTCGTCTGTCTGTCTGTCTGTCTGTCTGACACGATTACAGAAGAAACGCTGCTGTTTGAAATGGAATTTTCGTTAGTCTGTCACGTTTAGTTATAAATATCATTTTCGTTAGTCTGTCACGTTTAGTTAGAAATATCATTTTCGTTAGCCTGTCACGTTTAGTTAGAAATATCATTTTCGTTAGCCTGTCACGTTTAGTTAGAAATATCATTTTCGTTAGCCTGTCACGTTTAGTTAGAAATATCATTTTCGTTAGCCTGTCACGTTTAGTTAGAAATATCATTTTCGTTAGTCTGTCACGTTTAGTTATAAATATCATTTTCGTTAGCCTGTCACGTTTAGTTATAAATATCATTTTCGTTAGTCTGTCACGTTTAGTTATAAATATCATTTTCGTTAGTCTGTCACGTTTAGTTAGAAATCTCATTTTCGTTAGTCTGTCACGTTTAGTTAGAAATATCATTTTCGTTAGCCTGTCACGTTTATTTAGAAATATCATTTTCGTTAACCTGTCACGTTTAGTTAGAAATATCATTTTCGTTAGCCTGTCACGTTTAGTTAGAAATATCATTTTCGTTGCTAAACGCGCAGATCTAATGGGCGCACCTCAGTTCTTGTTATTCTATGACCTATTATGAGACATATAACAAAGCTAATTTACGCAATATTGAAAAGAAATTTAAGAGACGAAAATAAAAAAAAATCCTAAATACGCATGCGCACAATTATACAAAGGCGGACGTGTTTTTTTATTTGTTATTTATTTACCCATGCATGTAGAAATGAAAAAAAAAATAAAAAGGAGGGAGGAGGGGGTATTAAATATCTCACGAATCTGTGTGTTCGGGCCTGTTAAGGTAAACACATTCATAATTGAAGTTTTTGAATCTACGTAATCATTTGCTGCAAATAGTTCCTTTGCATCGAATTGCCATCATAAAAAGTAGAAAATGTTGAAAAAATACAGTAAACAATAGACATGAATTATCTTATGAGATAAAAAAATATTTAAATACGAAAAAATATATATAACTACACGTAGAATTCTTCTTCTTATTATTGTAAATAACAATAATAATAATAATAATAATAATAATAATAATAATAGTAGTAGTAGTAGTAGTAGTAGTAATAATAATAATAATAATAAAATACTCATAATAATAATAATAATAATAATAATAATAATAATAATAATAATAATAGTAGTAGTAGTAAATGAACAATAAAGAAACAAAGAAAATACAAGAAACTTGCCAAAGAACTGAAAGGGATAGGAAACATGAAAAAAAGTCAATGTAATACCAGTAATCGTAGGAGTACTAGGAACAGTCCAGAAAAATAAAACTAGAAAAAACACTGGGTTAAAATTTGAATCAAATCAAAGACTGATAGAGGTACACACAGATAAATTCATCCAAGCAAGAATACCAGACGTCATAATGGTTAAAGAGATAGAAAGAAACTGCTAAATTGTAAATTTCACCGTCCCAGCAGGTCACAGGGTACAGATCAAAGAGACAAAAATAAGAGTCAAATACACAGATTGCCAAAGGACTGAAAAGAATATAGAACACGAAAAAAGTCAATATAATACCAATCGTAGGAGAACTAGTAACAGTCCCTCCCCCCGAAAAAAACTGGACAAAAACTGGAAAAAACTGGGAGAAATTTCAATCAATAGAAGATTGATACTATACAACGCACAGAAATGCTGAAAATAGCTAAAATCTTAAGTAAACTCCTCGAATGCGGAAACCAACAATCATAAACTGTGAACGCTAATCAGTCACAAGGAAGTTGCAATAGAAATGTAAAAAAACCTCCTAGAGAAAACGCGACCACATGAATCCAAGAGATCTGAAACGACAATATATTTCATGAATAGTTCTTCCCCACCCAAGTGATGGCACCAGTCTCAGCAGTTACCACACGACACAATCGTGAAGAATCAATGGATGATGGAAAGACCGAGAAGGGAGAGCACTTACCAGACCTCCACTGGAAGTGTACGGAGATAACTGCGACCTTACATGTTGCTTATTGACGCGCAGATCTCAAAGATAACCAATGGCCGTTGCCAACGAAAACTCAATGGTAAGCGGATGTGGCGATAACGAAAAATCATTTGCAATAGTTATTGAAAGAGGTCGAGAATACTTAAAATCTGGGGAGAATTGTTATCACTCAGACTCAAGTGAGCAATCATGGACGATGACCTGTGTAAGCACTCGTAGTACGTACTCAATACTACTACTACTACTACTACTACTACTACTACAACTCCTAATAATAATAATAATAATAATAATAATAATAATAATAATAATAATAATAATAATAATAATAATAATAATAATAAAGAGTATGTCTACGAGAATAGAAAGATCGAGGAGAGAGAGAGAGATCACCAACCAAGATTCCACTAGAAATGTCTGGATAATACTGGAACATTCTAGAGGTTTATTGCCACTCAAATTTCCGTTCGTTACCAGCGATAAATCAATGGTAAAAGACTGCGCCAATGACGCAAAATAACTTGCAACGGTTATCGAAAGAGTCGGTGAGAGCTTGAAAACTGGGGAGGCTTTTTGTTACTCAGACTCCGGTGCGCGTCACTTGCTATTGTCGGTGATAAATCACTTATGACTAGTGTGAACACTCCTGGTTACTCCCGATTGCTATTCTAAACTAAAGCGTGACAGACCAACGAAAATACTATTAGATCGTAAGTGCGACAAACCGATGATAATCATTGAGGTCTGCTATTGGCCAAATCATCCACGAACATAAAGCTTTTCTTTATAACTTAAAAATATATACTTGCACAGACTAAAAAAATAAAATAATAATACGTATCAGGTTATAGAATCTCCCACTCACTGTTTTTTTTCGAGGTTTGCAAAGTGATTCAACGAATAATAATAATAATAATAATAATAATAATAATAATAATAATAATAATAATAATAATTATAAGAAGAAGAAGAAGAAGAAGAAGAAGAAGAAGATGAAACGGTACAGGGAAGATGAAAAGATCAAGGATGGAGAGCACCATCCAGACCTCCACTAAAATCCACTGAAATCCTGAGAAGTCTTATTAGCACCGAGGTCTCAGAGAAAAAAAAAACTTGCATCGGCGAGAAACAATTAATGATAAACGACTGCTGCGAGAACACAATGTTATTTGCAACGGTTACCGAAAGAAATGGAGTGTGCTACAAATCCGGGGTGACTTGTCGTCAGTCCGACCCCAGGACACCCCATACGCTGTTGCCAGTTAATAATCATTGGTAATAACCTGTCTACAAAACTTCTAGTCAGTAAAGTAATAATAATGATCCTACTACTACTACTACTACTACTACTACTACTACTATAAGAAGAAGAAGAAGAATATAGTAGAAACATGATAAAATAATAAATACCTTGGCAGTATCCCTAATAAAATATTCTAGACCCTTCATAAGCTGGACAAAAATAGAACTCAGTCATATGGATTCAAAAACTAGGAAACTAATGACCACGCACAATCTACGGCACCCAAAGGATGATACTTACCGAATTGATGTAAAAAGTAAAGAAAGGGGGAAGCGGACTGGCATGTATAGAAGCCAGTGTGGATAAAACGACTTGCAAGATGCATACCCCAATGTACAGAAGGCCGAATGCCGCTGTAATAAGCAGCGTCCAAATTAACAAGAGCACTTAACCCGGAAACAAAACGACGAGAAAAGCAAAAATAGAAAGAGAAGCAGCTACATGGACGTAAACCCACGAAAACACATAAACATGGCTACGAAAAAGAAAACATGGGCAGAGAAACAGAATCACTATTTATATTCACACAAAACAATGCGATCAGAACGAACTATATTAAAGTCGAGATAGACAAAACCAAGGAAAATAATAAATATAGACTCTATGAAAAAAGAAAAAAAAACAGTAAATAACATAATAAGTGAATGCAGCAAGCTACCCCAAAAGGAATATAAAAAAAAACAGCCACAACTGCGTGGGGAAGGTAATCCAATTGGAAATATGCAAACGTTTACACTCTGAACATGCAAACATGCAGTAGAGAGAAAAACCGGAGCTTGTAGCGGATAATGAAAATCATAAAATCCGTTGATACATGGAAATACAAACGGGTAAAATCGTCCAAGAAAGGAGACCAGACGTGATAATTATCAACAAGAACAAAAACCCGTGCAAAATCGTATATTTCGCCGTTCCAGCAGTTCACAGGGTGAAAACGAAGGCGGACGAAAAACTAAGCAGATGCATGAAACTTGGAAAAGAGCTGAAAGGCATTTGAAACATGAAGAACATTACCACAATTAAAATATATTAGTAGAACTAGGAACCGTTCCGAAAACGAAACTGAAAAACGATTAGGAGAAATTAGAATCAAAGGGATGATTTACACCATAAAACGCACGACATCGATCAAAACAGTTGAAATGTTAAGAGAGACCCTCGAGTACGGAAACCAACCCACATAATCCGGTATTGCCGACCAACCACAGGTAAGTCTGAATAGAAATCGGACAGAAAATATAGCAAGAACTTTACAGAAATCCGAGGAAACTGAAATCCTATAATTTTAGCCCTTTCCCTCCAAAAATGTCCAGCAAAAACCTCGGTTGATACCAAACAATATGATGATAAAGGGTCAAGGAGGACTGAAACATCGAGGAGAGAGAGCACTAGTTGGAAGGGTGCGTATAGTACTGGACTATTGTGCAGGCCTATTGCGACTCAAATTCCAAAGAAGACCACCGGTCGTTGCTAGCGAGGAATCAATGGTAAACGACTGTTGCTTTGATGCGAAATTATTTGCAATGGTTGCCGGAAAAGGTGAAAAGTGATGTAAATTTGGACAGACTTGTTGTCACTCTGACTCCGGTGGACATCACTTGTTATTGCCAGTGATCAATCACTCATAATAACTTGAGTGAAACGTCCTAGCGAGTAAGAAAGAAAGAAAAACTAAACAACGCCAAGACCAACACCACCACCACTACTACTACTACTACTACTACTACTACTACTACTACTACTACTAATAATAATAATAAAAATAATAATAATAATAATGATAATAATAAAAGGTCAAGGAGGATGAGAAGACCGAGGAGGGACAGCACTAACCAAACTTTCACTGGAAGAGTGCGGAGACTGCTAGGAACTTGAGGAGGCTTATTACTACCCAAATACCAGAGGAAAAATCAATGGTAAGCAGCTGTTGCGATACCGCAATGTCATTTGCGGTGGTAATTGAAAAGAGGTGGAGAATACTGGAACTCTGGGGAGGCGTTTTGTATCTCAGACTTCAGGGAAACATACTGGTTTTGTCGGTGAGCAATCACTGACAATAACTTGTGTGAGAACTCCTAGTGAGTATAAATAATAATAATACTCAAGATAACGACGTTTTCAGAAAAAATAATAAGTAGAGTATTTTCCCAGTGTCTGCCATTATGGTTCTGCAAGTTTACCCACAATGCATCTGTGCGTGGAACGCAGGGGAACAATGAAAATGCATGTTTATTTTATAATAAAAATGGCTGCAATTTTTCTATTTTATTTCTGCGCAAAAAACACGAGAGAAGTAACGGAATACAGGAAATGAAAAGTTTTGTATTGCCCGGAGCTGTTAGAAAATTGACCGGACAATCGACTGATTTGAGTTTTATTTGAAAACGGAGAGGAAAGAACAAAAACGAAAAAAGAAAAGAAAAGGAAAATACAATACAGAAAAAAAACAAAAAACTCGGTGCATTCTGGGAAGAAGAGTGATCGAGAAAGGGGAGATAATTGAGTTGAATAAAACAAAAAGATATTTCTGTGCAAATCTATGGCAATAACAAGTATTAATAATACGGTTCAGAGTTGATTTTGATGGTGGACGTCTTCGATGGAAAATAACAATGATTGAGTAAGAAGAAAAATAGAGTAAAAATGCTGGCGCTTGTCATCGTGTAAACATATTAAATCTCAGATGCGGGGAAAAACGGGAACGAGAACATGCGTAAGAAGATCATTAGAAAAAAGAAGGGGTACGAGAGAGAGAGCGAGAGAGAGAGAGAGAGAGAGATGGTAAAAGCGAGTACAGAGAAAGAGGAAGAAGAGAAGGGAGAGAGAGAGAGTGGGGAGAGAAATGAGGGATATACACAGACTTAATAAATGGAAGAAGGATTTATCAGAAAAAGAAAACCGAAACAAGAGAACATGAATGAGGTATGAAGTAGAGGTGGTAAAATCGAGGAGAGAGAATAAAGGATATATATATATATATATATATATATATATATATATATATATATATATATATATATATATATATATAGAGAGAGAGAGAGAGAGAGATAGAGAGAGAGAGATAGATAGATAGATAGATAGATAGACAGATAGATAGATAGATAGATAGATAGATAGGTATTAAGTAGAGAAGCTAAAAGCGATAAAAAGGATATATATATATATATATATATATATATATATATATAATATATATATTGTTGAATATAAGAGACAACTTATGTCTAGATATCATCTGGTATATCCTTTCAATAGTCCGAATCAGGATCTTAGTTTCGGAGGAGAATTGGCTGATGAATTTTCAATAGTTTAGATTTGTGTCCCAAGTACTTTCAGACCCATCCGGATCCATCTTAAGGGGAATGAGGTTAATCAGGTACATACCATGTGGTAGTATTATAGAAGGTGTTGGCGGGAATTATGTAATAAGTACAAAACTATAGTTAAAAGAGTTTATACGTACATGAAAGTAATCTATGGACACGTGTTTCTGGCTCACAGTTGTCATCAGCATGGCTTATTAAGACAAAGATCGAACTTTCGATATTGATATCTATAGTATAGCGTTTTAGCCCCGAACTATGACGCCTTGCCTAGAAATTTGTACGGTGTATGTAAGGACCATACTTATTGCTGGCAAACGATTACTGAACAAGTCGAAAAATACATAAGAATATGCGATTTTCTGTTTCTTTTATATATATATATATATATATATATATACATATACATATACATATACATACATTTATATATATACATATATATACATATATATACATATATATATATATACATATATATATACATATATATATATATATACAAATATATATATATAAATATATATATATATATATAAATATATATATATATATATATATATATATAAATATATATATCTATATATACAGAGAGGGACACAGAGAGAGAGAGAGAGAGAAAGAGAGAGAGAGAGAGATAGAGAGAGAAGGACAGAAAGTGAGAGTAAGAGGGAAATAAATATTTTCTTCACATGTATCCGTCTCCTCTCTTTCTCTCTCTCTCACTCTCTCTCTCTCCTTCTTTCTATATATCTATCTACATGTATTAATATACATGTAGATAAGGAGAGCGACGGGACAGACAGATACAGATGAAGTAAATATCAAATAAATTGAGAGAGGCGGGAGGACAAGGGCATCGCTAGCGAACTGTAAGCAAACGCAGGGAAATTGTTGCGATGTACGTAAAGCAGAACGATGGTGAGATTGCACATTTTGTAAGTCTCCACGTTTTTTGTTTAAAAGCTTCAGAGGGGATACGGCGCGCGTTGGAAAGTTCTCTCCCCCCCCCCCGCAAATACACAACAATTCGTTGAAAATATGCAAGGAAATATACATGTGAATCGCGGAAATTTCAACAGGAACACTGATATAGATCTCTGACTTCACCATTCGGAAAGTGGTGCATAAGCACATTCAAAACGTGATGAGTGGAGCACATTTATGCTAGGGCAAATGTTGTCCGCAGCGTAACGACTATTTAACAAGTTAACATGGAATGCTCAATTTATTTGTCATACGTAAATAAACAAATCGATGAGTATTGTATAATGAGAGATGGTAGGAAATCAAATCTCGCATGAGTGTAGCGTCAAGAGGGAGATACAAGTAGTCAGCCTATTTTGCTCGGTAAACAGCGTCTGAGACGGATCTATGTATCAGGGGCTTGTGTTGATCTCCGACTTTCACGACTAGTTTGGCAAAATTGGTGACACATCAATGATTGCTATTAAAAAAACTCACACATTTCACGACGTTATCTGTCCAGAAAGATATAAGAAAAAAAAAGCTATGCAAACAGTAAGAATTGTTGGTATCGATTAAAAGTTTTCTGCAAGTCAGCTACCAGGGACCCGAATAAAGATGGCGGCAATAGATGGAGGGAAGACAAAGTTTCATCAACTATTAATTCTAGTATCTGAACTGTTAACCGTTCGTTGTCGCATGTCTTCGCTGTGTAACAGAAATAACCCGGAGAAATGACAATTGATTTATGTCATTCATTTTAAAAATAATTATAGAATAAAGAAAAATGAAACTATTCAATTGGGGAAAAAATCAATCTATTGTCATAAAAATTGGTTCACATATTCAACGAGATAAAGAAAGAAAATAATTGCTTCAAGATTAAGAATGAATTCACTGTTGCCTTTGAAGTGAAGTGACTCCGTACCAAACTTGGATAAAGTCCATGTGGATCAACACATGATGTTAGCCATTCACTATCAATCCTGTGTATATTGTGATGACAACGGTTGTTTTAGCACTTTGGTGACGGCTTAAGGAGACATACACCACCCTCGGGTGTCTTCGCTCTCTCTGTACAGGGGTTTCTCAGAGACTCTGACATGAGGATACTTTTTTACTTGAAGTAAACCCTGACCAACTATTTAAAAAAATGGCATGCTGTCTCCTCAAGCCATCCAACACGTCTCCCGAATCGCAGACGGGGACACCCCCTCTTTTAATAGAGGGCAGCTTTGAATAATGAATTAGAAGCCGTCAGCAATGAGGAAATGAATGATAAAAAATAAATACTGACAGGCCGGCACCCAGGATAAAAGGAGATGTAAACAATGGTATGAACCTTCCTGCCTCTGAAAATGGTGCTCCAGCCATGACAGAGGCCAACCAGGGTCAGTCACCAGGCCTTCAGACAAATGGTCCTGCCCCCTAGCTTCATCAAATGCATTAACAACAAAAAAAAGAAACATAATAGGCTTAAAGGCCCAACCATGGACTTGCACAAAGGAAGGTCCTATTGTTTTGCTACCACTACTCAAAGTTTGAAAAGTGGAGAAAAACATCCAATGAGATCCTAGCTGAAATAAATTCAAGAATCTACCATCCCCGAAGAATAAGGGAGTTTGAATTACCTACTAGACACCATCCTAAAGTGTCTTCGGTCTCTCTGTATTAGGGTTTGTCAGGACAACCTGACATGAGGATACTTACGCCTCCAAGTAAACCCTGGCCAAATATTCAAAATAACAGTATTCACAGCACAAATAAGTTCCCTTCAGCACGGCTATACACTTGATAATACGAGGAATAGTACACCTTCTTCTACTGCTGTTGCCTCAAGTTACATAACGTAGCTGAATACCCCACCAGACTAGATGAATTTTCGTTCTGGAATCCGGTGAGACCAAGGAGCAACAAGAAAGATATACTTTAACATAGTTAACTGGTCAATTAGAGAGAAGAAAACTAATGTTCTGAACTTCTTTACTTATTCAACGTTTGAGAAATAAAAGAGAATTTTAATAGAATATCCGAATATCTATCTCATATAGAGATCAAGTGTTAGCTCCAGAAAATGGGCCCCTTGATTTCTGAGAACTTTGACTGAAGTAAAATGTAACAAAAGAATCTTGACAATTCTTGATCATTGGCAGCGTGTAAAAGCAACTGTTGTAATAGTGTTTCTATGCGGGTGTACAAAAACAAAGGGAGAATGGGAAATTTCCACATAAGATTCGCATCAAGCAAAGTGTGATTTTCCATTAGAAGACGAGTGAGAGCTACGGTCCCCGGCAGTTTTCGTCACAGGCAGAAGTCACTAGATCCAAAATAAAAATTATAATTGAAAAAAAAAGGAAATAAAAAAAGATGTTTAATGATATGTAGAAATATTATAATTTAAAAGAACTCGGGCGAAAATCTTAAATAAAAAATAGCTTAAAATAAAAAGCAAAAAGCTAAACGAAAAATATTCAGAAATGTATTTCCTTTCTGAAACTTAAATGCGTAGAAATTTATAAAATAATACAAAGGATTTAAAGGGGGAAAGTTTTAAATCGATACGAGAATCGTGCTGCTTGTTGAATTTATTGCCTCGAATGAAAACATCCAAGATTTCTCAGACATTGAAAGATGCGCGGGAAACATGACCGCTTTTGTGTTTTTGATTTGGCGGGGAAAAAGAATACGACACTAAAAGAAGGAAATAATAACACTGGTTCCGGCAGAAACGGACAATATTGCAGAAGAAAATCGGTTAAAACAAGAAAAAAGAAAACGATATAATATATATATATATATATATGCTCTAAACAAAGGAAATATTTAATTGAAATCAATTTTGCAACGATTTTTCGACCAAAGAAAAACTCATCCCTCATGGCAGTACAAGTTGAAACAAATGTAGGAAATGCGGCTTTAGTTTGTGGTTATATTAAAATAATGGCCATGGAAATGACATTGAGAAAGATGGGAATCTATGTTATAATTAAGTATTTGTGTGTCTTTCTTTTAATCGTAAAGCCTCGAAAAGTATCAGAATTAAACGGATTTTTGGCTAGTAAGATATTTTTAAAGTAGTACGAAAACGAAGTATTAATTAGACTTGTGATCGACGACATCCTGCATGGGGAGCTTGCATATGGGAAGATGTCTACCAGCCGCCCCAAACTTCGATACTAGGATGTTGTGATACGTGACATGAAGACAATCGACATCGACATTGGGACTTAGGAGAGCGTTACAGATGACCGCCCAGGATTGAGAGGAACCCTGAACAAACATATGAAAACATGGTAGGAGAAGCTGATGAACACAGAAAGGAGAGCATCAATGCCATCAGTCCAGGGACCCCACATGTTTGTGAGCTTTGCGACAGAGACTGCCACTTCAGCATTGGTCTTCAATCGATACAAGGATGTTGTGAGGCACGACATGAAGGCAATTAGCATCAACATGGGGTTTGGGAGAGTGTTGCAGATGCCCGCTTAAGATGGAGAGAATTCCTGAACCAACATCTGAAAGCAGGGGAAGAGAAGCGTGCACACAGAAAAGAGAGCACCAATGCCATCAGTCCAGGGGGCCACACATGTTTGTGACTTTTGAGGCAGAGACTGCCACTCCAGCATTGGTCTCTTTAGCCATAAGCGACATTGCTCCAGCCTAGAAGACAGCCAATACAATAAGGCTGAAGATGCATACCCATAGTCGACCCTGACTGACGGATGCTTGCTTATTGCAACAACAACAACAAAATAAATTGCATGAAAGTAGTCGACGTAAAGGCAGAAACATAGCCACGTTTGTATTTTCGATTCAACGCGGACACCGAGTAAATAAACTAAAATGACTAGAAAAATAAATGATAATACAATAAATGAAATAGGAATCGACGTCAATTATGGGCGAACCGATGGTCCCCTTTTTTTTAATTTGCTACTACACCGAGATGTAGGGGATGGCATCACCTCTTTCCCTGGATTTCTCACAATAGAAATAAACGTAGACAATGTTGCTCTAGTCTATGGTTATATTGGATAACGGATAAAAAAATTATATTGAAAAGCTGCGAATCTATATTATAAATAAAAATGTGTCAGTCTGTCAACCCAATAGGCTCCAAAACTACTCGCCAGAATTAGACGGCTTTTTGGCGAAGAAAGTGTTTTTTCTTAAAGCAGCACGGAAACAAAATATCAATTTTTAATTTTCAAATAAGTTTTATAATAAATAATTTATTAAATTAATAATAAGAAATAATAGTTAATTAATAACATTCCCTTATACAAATCCAATATGAACACATCAGAAAGTTTTATCGGATATACTGCTGACTCGGAAGGCCGAAAGCAGGATCAAGGGTTTTCACTAATAGAGGCGATAGAGAGGCGCTCGTGAAGTCAAATCAATTCACGATGGTCCCTAGTGTAACGCGTCCTTAACACTACCAACACCAGTGAGGAAGTCCTGCGTGGCGGTACTTATCGCTCACCTCGTCTCAAGTGCGATCAGTTGGAACACAAATCTGCCGATGAGACCAGCGTATTTTGATCGCTTGGGTCCCTTTGTTTACGCTGCTACATGCCCAGGGTTTGTCGCCGATTCTGTTACTGACGAGGGCGTAAAAATGGCAACACAAGTCGCATCACATATAATGTTAATTACAAAAATATTATTTTAACTTGCGATAGCAAAAATATATATATATATATATATATATATATATACAACTAGTCGCCTATTTGTAAGAAATTAGCAAAAAATGGCGAAATAAAAATAGATCAAAATTATTAGAAAATTCTAGAAAAAAAAATAAAATAGAAATTTCAATAAGAGGTTCCGAATTTGGAGTAGAGATACACCAAGAGTTTCCCGTTAATTACCTGAAAACGCCGGGTGTGCTTCAATGTTGTTTAATGCTATAAATTTACGAAAACATAATTCGATTAATATTAATTATTTATACCACACCCCACCCCATCAATGCTGACTACATTTTTGGGCCCCACTCCACAAATTGAATGTTATAAAATGTTAAAATTAAGAACAAAAAGGTTATTTAGTATTATAGGACAGTAAAAAAAAATAATGGGTTTCCTCATTTAATCTTGAGTAACGCGGGTATTTCTGCTTTCGCCTCAGTATATCCAGAGACATTTCCCTTGACTAACATGCAAGCTATGTCCCATGACAGCATATGAATAAACTCTGCAATCATGAATTACAAAAAAAAATCGCAGGTACGAAATTCGAAATCGAAGCTTGACCATTTTCTAGCAGTTCGCTTCTAATTTGATGGACGTTTTTTGCCACCTTTTGCCACCTTTTGCATGGTATTCACGTCGCTAACGCCGTGTCGTTAGTGTTGATCCTCGTTACAGTTTAGACACAACCTCCGAGACATACAGCCATCTTAGCATGGTCGGCTGACGCCACATATTTTATTAACCAACTGAACAGGTGTTCACTTTATGATGAGGAAGAAGCGCCAAATACAATTTTTCATTCTTAGTCAACTGTATTTTATCACATATTTCTGGTTGGTCCAAATATAACTAAATTAAATATTTGAATTTGAAGACCGCGTTTGAACAACAGCAAAAAAACACTATATTTTCTTCTAAGTCTGCCGATTGCTATGTTTGGTTCACCAAGAATGAAAAAGTCTGTCAAACTGGAGGGGGAATTTCTCTGGAGCCGTTTTGTGAACGTAAAAGCAAAAACTCGAGGTCAGAATTGTTAGCTTGCCGTTTTCGGACAGGCAGTTAGCTGGTACGTTGTGCAAAATGAACGCAGTACTGTCGGCGTTTGTCCATCCTATTCTAATAATAATGAAAAGAATCAAAAATAAGGAATGGAAGGGAGAATGCAGTTAAAATAAAGAAGACTCAGGGTAAACCACTACTACTATTACTACTACTACTACTAGTACTACTATTACTACTACTATTACTAGTACTACTATTACTACTACTATTACTAGTACTACTATTACTACTACTATTACTAGTACTACTATTACTACTACTATTACTAGTATTACTACTACTATTACTACTATTACTAGTACTACTACTAGTAGTACTACTACTACTAGTACTACTATTACTAGTACTACTACTAGTACTACTATCACTAGTACTACTATCACTAGTACTACTACTACTACTACTATTACTAGTACTACTAATGCTAGTACTACTACTATTACTGCTAGTACTACTACTACTATTACTACTAATAGTACTACTATTACTACTATTACTACTATTACTAGTACTCCTACAACTACTAGTACTACTACTACTATTACTAGTACTACTACTATTACTACTACAACTATTACTAGTACTACTATTACTAGTATTACTACTACTACTATTACTAGTGCTACTATTACTAGTACTACTACTAGTACTACTTTCACTAGTACTACTAGTACTAGTACTACTACTACTATCACTAGTACTACTATTACTAGTACTACTACTACTATTACTATTACTACTATTACTACTATTACTAGTACTACTACTAGTACTACTATTACTATTACTACTATTTTTACTATTACTACTATTACTAGTACTACTACTATTACTAGTACTACTATTGCTAGTACTATTACTACTACTACTATTACTAGTACTACTATTACTACTATTACTAGTACTACTATTACTACTATTACTAGTACTACTACTACTACTATTACTAGTGCTACTATTACAAGTACTACTACTATTACTACTATTACTAGTACTACTATTACTACTATTACTAGTACTACTACTACTATTACTAGTTCTACTATTACAAGTACTACTACTAGTACTACTATCACTAGTACTACTACTACTACTATTGCTACTATTACAAGTACTACTACTACTACTACTATTGCTACTATTACAAGTACTACTAATGCTAGTACTACTACTATTACTGCTAGTACTACTACTACTTTTACTACTATTACTAGTACTGCTAATTAAATACTTCGAACTAATAATAACTTTGAATATGTTCTTTAGAACAAATCAACTAGCTCTGTGTTATTAAATGCCCAAAGACAATATTTATTTGTAATGATTATTTATATACAATTAATTGAACATTAGTGGCTGTTTTACCCATAACTTAAGGGGGTCATAACTTTTCCAGATGTATAAGAGCATTACTAAACGCAATGCATTTATTTCAGCATAGTCAATAGCATAATCCCTGACTGTTTTCATTGGTTTAGATTATTTCGATTATTCGGACTACTGTTCTCATCTTGGATGTCATTCTCACAATGGTTTCGGCCGATGTAACCTCCGACCTTCCGGTGTGTCTTGTTGATTTTTTTTATATTTAACTTGAGAATCTACACGGAATAACGAATGGCACCCCTTATTTAATCCACAGGGTGTAGCTGGCTCTAGTCCCGTCAATCATGACCAAGTAGAAGTTTTAAATCGTAATTGTATTCATCATATCGCCCATTCTGAGGATTGAACCATCAACTTCCAGAAGATTGTCACTTAGAACTAGTTATTACTAAGGACTTATATCCGTTGCGTCACGGTTCTTTGTAGACTCAGTACGGGCGATATTAAGAATATAATTACGAATTACTTAAGACTTCTACCCGGTTAGGGAGACGAAACAAAAGAAAGCTACACCCGTGGATTAAATAAAAGCTTCCGTTCAAAATTCCGTACAGATTACCAAGTTTGACAAGATGCACGTGAGTGCGAAAATACACACCTGAAGAAGGTAGGAGGTTACATCGGCCGAAACCTTGTGAGAATAACATGCAAGTTGAGAACAGTAGTCCGAATAATCCAAATAATCAAAGTGAACAATCCTCTTCTAAAAGATTCCGAAACATTGCATCCATTAGGTTAACCACCACTACTACTACTACTACTACTACTGAATAATAGTAACAATATTAATATTAACACTGTTATTAATAATTATAACCCTAATTTTAATCATACAAACCTAAAATTGTTTTTCTAAATATTTTGGCAATTCTCTCTCCAAAGTTTCTATTTGTTTGTTCAGACAGCGTTATATTTTTAAACGGAAAGGTGTATGTGATTATTTCGAATTATTGATTAAACGTCTTTTTGCTAATTGATCCCCAAATCATTCAGGATCAAAAGGCTATCGTTCTTTGATCGAAGTTCCTCGCTTCTAATTTATCTCTTCGTAATTGGCCCATTCCGAAATCTTGGAGAAAAGAGGAAGGTACGTTTCTTTTATAAATGTTATTTCTTCCTCGCAATAAATCAAAATGGCCGACATTTGTTTTTGACTTTTTCAAATTTCGATTCCTGCCGGGAATAATTGTTTGTTTCTCTCTACTTTTGATCTCTGTTTACGAGGTTTGTTTAAATGGTGTTTGTTTCGAAATCATATTTCAATGTATACCAGCTGAAGTATTCGTTGCCGTCGGACAGTACGCTGAACTTCCCCGGACAACCTTTAGTAAGTTCCTAACTCCCCACCAACCAACCCAACCCAACCTCCCTACCTTGAAATCCATCTTTACCAGACTTTTCTATCTATTTGATTTTTTATTGTAACACGCTACACTGATGCGCTCTCGACGTAAATACTCAAGACCGATCCGACAATCAGTATAATGCCACCCCTTCACTGCACAGATCCGTAGATGCCGGAAGGCTTTGTACTCTAATAGTATTCTTCCTCGTACGGATCGTTTTTAGAATTCCCTCCATGCTCCCTGTTTCCCTGACTACCGACATGCAAACATTTAAATGTAATGTAAACAAACACCTCGTTGCACAACAACTCCACGTTGGATGCCCATTTAGATATGGCTCCTAATTTACAGTATCCCTTTACGTCTCAGTTGCAATATACCTTTTTTTAGGGGGTGAACGAAAGTAAAATCAAATTACAAGCAGGAAACCCCGACGTTGTTCAGGATTACATGTTTCCGTGTGCCTCTTTTACAAGTACTTCAATGGATTGTGCTCTGATGAGCTTGCTGCTTTGGTACCCCCACGACGTAAATTCACTAGACCAATCCGACAATCTGCCAAATCCCATCCATTCACTGTGGAGGTCTCCAGATGTCGAAGAGCTTTCTACTCCAAAAGCTTCTTTCCTCGTGCTGCTTGACTCTGGAACTCCCTCCCTGCTTCCTGTTTTCCTGAAGGTACTAACATGCAGAAATTTAAAACTAATGTAAACAGACATCTCGCTGCGCAGATCCTAATTTAGGTTGACCCTTCCAAACGTTTACCTTTTTTTCTCAGTAGCTCCTTACGTCTATAGTGGCGACCTGCCTTGTTTGGGGTGAACTATATTTAAAAAAAACTACTATGTACTTTTTCACTATGCTCATAATGTAATGTTATTGGCTGGGTTAAGTAAGTAGTAAGACGGAGAGAGGTATAGGATAAATAACAAGGTTTATTGGCGGTCAAAATACATTCTAACTTAGTCATCGCCAGGGGCCGTAACTCGTCTCCTCACCGGTGAATCGTCGGTGCAGTAACACTACATCCCCCTTTCGGTTGTAAAGTTCTTTACAAGGACAGTCTTTTAGGTGGTCGAACTTGTCGACCGCTTCTTGTATATTTTCCTTGGTCAGGACCTCTGGAACTCTCTAGTGAGATGTTTCTTTGGTTACTGGGAAGATCTGTTGTCCTCATCACAGCTATACATATATCCATATCGAGGGGAACGTGGTAAGGTGTTTGCTTCCTGTGGGGTAGCCACCTGAGAGAAGCTGGTTTCTCCGTTTCTTAGGCGCAGATTACTTTTGTTGCGTCGGTGTAGTCCTGAATCTGTCTTAACTAGGACTGACCTTGGTGACAGAGTTTTACTTACTACAGCTGATCTTGATCCCGATGATGTTTGTCATAGTTTTGCTTTTGTCTGGCTTTGAGCCGGGTGTCTGCCCTTCTATGTTCCTCGATGTTTTGCTGATCAAATTAATTTATTTGAGGAATGGTAAGGATCCGTGTTCTTAGTTTTCTATTCATTAACAGCTCTGCAGGACTCTTGCCGTGTTGCAGAGGAGTGCTGCGATAATTTAGCAGTATTATGTATGGATCACTTGCTTTCTTCAATAAGTTTTTTATTGTCTGGACTGCACGTTCAGCTTCTCCGTTTCCTTGCGGGTGATGGGGGCTACTTGTGAGGTGCAGGAAGTCAAAAACATTTGAAAAGTTCCTGAATTCACTAGAACTGAATTGGGGACCGTTGTCAGATATGATTGTCTCTGGGATCCCATGCCTAGCAAATATTGATTTGCAATACTCTATTACGATGGCTAAGGTGGTTGTCCGTAAATGGGCTATTACAATCCACCTGGAAAAATAATCGTCAATCAGAAGATATCGGTGTCCCATGAATTCGAACAGATCCATTCCTATTTTCTGTCATGGATATGCAGGTAATTTGGTGGGTTGTAGTGGTTCTGGTGGATATTTTCGTTCTTTTTTCACAGATACCGCATTTCCCAACTTTGTCTGCAATTTGTTTAGAGAGGCCAGGCAACCACACACTTTCATGAGCTAGTGCTTGGCATTTGACAATACCTTGGTGTCCCTCATGTAGACGCTCTAGAATGTCTTTTTGAAGTATATTAGGAATGACAAGTCGGCTGTGGTACATTAGAAGTCCCTGGTAAACTGTTAAGTCCTGGTTGACAAACCAGTACTGTTTTAGTTCAGGGCCCCGCCTTGCTCTTTCGGGACAGTGGTCCATCTCATAATATTTGATTACCTGACTGCAGACCTGGTCATTATTTTGTTTTAGTCGGATATCCTCCAATCGTTTATCGCTCGCCGAGATATTTCCTATGACTGAGCGGATAAATGAGTCGGTCTCTGTCTCCTGCTGGATATCCTGTATAACGGGACTACTCCCAGGTGCTCGGGACAAAGCGTCTGCTGTTGTGAGGTCTTTTCCCGCTGTGTATATGATATCATAGGAGAATCTCATTAACCTCATACGGAAAGTTGAATTCTTGGAGTCAATTCGTCGAGTCGCTTCGACTTCAACAGTGTCAATAGTGGTTTGTGGTCTGTTTCGACTGTGAATTTTGGCATTCCGACCAAGTAGTTCGCAAATTTTTCACAACACCAAGTGACTGCTAGTGCCTCTTTCTCAACCTGTGCATATCTCTGCTCTGTTCCTGTCAGAGATCGTGAAGCATCAAATACCGGTCTCCAGTCATTTTCTTGCTTCTGCAGTAGTACACCGCCTAGGCCATAGCTAGATGAATCTGCTGATACCCTTGTCGGCTTGTTGGAATTGTAATTAGTCAGTACTGGTGCAGAACTCAATTGCTTCTTCAGGGTCTGGATGCTGCTTTCTGCGGTTCATCCCAGATCCATTCTGACTCTTCCATAAGAAGCTCTCGGAGTGGTTTGGTGGTTTCGGCTAGATTCCTAGCAAATTTTCCGACCTGGTTTGCCATGCCCAGTAAGCGTCGTTATTAGGACACATTCTCAGGTTTGGGCTGCTACTTTTTCGGGATCTATTTGTATTCTCTCTTTTGATATAATGTGACCCAGAAACTTTATGTTTCTGACAGAAAATACACATTTATCGTTGAGTGTAACTCCTGCAGCCTTCATTTTCTGCAGTACTGCTTTTAGTCGCTGGTCGTGCTCCTGCTGGTTTCTTCCACTTATTAGGACGTCATCTATATCACAGATGACTCCTGGTATTCCGGACAAAATGTGTGTCATCTCCCTATGAAAGATTTCTGGCCCAGAACTTATCCCGAATGGAAATCGTTTGAAACAGTACCTCCCATAAGGTGTTATAAATGTGGTAAGGACCTGCGACTTTTCGTGTAGGACGATTTGGTAGAAACCGTTGTTGCAGTCGAGCTTGCTAAACACTGTGGCTCCATCGAGCTCGGCCAGTAATTGGTCTGTGGTGGGTAAAGGAAATTTTTCCCGTTTCACGCTCTCGTTTAGCTTGGTAAAGTCGACGCATAACCTAACTTTACCGTTAGCTTTTTGGACGGCGACTATTGGGGCACACCAATCAGTTGGTGATTATGTCCTCGTTCTCCAGACGTTTCAGTTCTTCCTGAACCTTCTGTTTCATAGGCAACGGCAATCTTCTAGGAGTAGCAATGGAAAAGGGCTGAGCTCCTGCATCCAAACGTATCTGGTACACATGTTTCAGTTTCCCTAGGCCTGTGAACAGTTCTGGGAACTCTTTCTTATACTGTTGCCCTTCGCTTGTCACTCTATTAACTGCTTTCAGCAGGTTGAGGGCTTTGATTGTAGGTCCTCCCAGTAGAGGTTCTTGCAGACTCTCTATAACATAAAGGTCTTGTTGCAAGCTTACTTTTTCTGTGGCCAGTTTGGCCTTCACACATCCTATGAGGTTTATCTCATGATGACCCGGTCCGTACAGTCTTTTGTTTGTGGGTTGGATGAGTGGGGAATTTTTCCTGAAGAACTGGTACGGGATTACGGTCATATCTGCACCTGTATCCAGCCTAAAATTTATAATTTTGGTACAGGTCTTACTGATGACCTTAATTTTAGCCTGCCAATTTGTATTATCCCCAGTGGTAATTGTACCTATATTTTCGAGAGTGACAGAACCTAAAAAATGATTTTCTTCTTCCTCTCTTATTTCTCTAACCTTCACTTTATCGGTTCCGCAAAATTTTGCATAATGCCCTTTCTGCGAACAAATTCTGCAGCGTGCATCTTTTGCTAGGCAGTCATTTCTATTGTGGAATGGAAATTTCCCGCAGCGTGTGCATTCGCTAGGCATTTTCGATTTCGGATGTGGTTGTTTAGTGAAGTTTGTCTTGTAGGTTCGCTTTGTAACCCGGTTGATTTGAGGATCCGCTGCATCGGCACCGGAGGAAATGGTCTGCGTCTGTTGTTTCGAAGTTTCGTAGGCTCTACCTATTTGTAGGTACTTGTCTAGAGTAAGCTGCTTATCAGACATTAACTTTTCTCTGACGGTATCGCTTCGAACTCCGACAACGACTTGGTCTCGAATAAGCCTATCCTGTAGCTGTCCGAAATTGCAGTTCTTTGCAAGTTGTCGAATAGCAGCTATATAGGTCTCGATACCTTCCGATACTTCTTGCTTGCGAAGATGGAATATATAGGATTCGTAAACTTCGTGTGTTTCGCCCACGAAAAAATCCTCAAACTTCTTCATCACCTTCTCTAGGTCCGTCTTTTCTTCCTCAGCGTTAAACTTCAACCCTTCATATATATCGTAACTATCCTCCCCGATAGTTGCTAAAAATTCCGATGTCTGATATGAAGTATCTGCTTCTTTAGACAATCTACTAGCGATCGAATAATTGAGAAAATTTCGTTTAAATTTACGCCAGTTATTAGCAACATTTCCAACGAGAGTCATTCGTTCGGGGGGTGGTATATTAGCAGAATATTGCTTTATGTCCGTGTGAGGCATTTTTCAAAAGTATACGATATATATGAGAAAAATAAATTTCTGTAC
Source organism: Sepiola atlantica (assembly GCA_963556195.1). Classification (NCBI taxonomy): domain Eukaryota; kingdom Metazoa; phylum Mollusca; class Cephalopoda; order Sepiida; family Sepiolidae; genus Sepiola; species Sepiola atlantica. Next base: position 21,500,659 of record OY744539.1, read on the forward strand.
TTACTGTCCTCTCTCTTTTCTTACTTTTTCTTTTGTTTGTGGGACCGTTTTCCGTAAGTCGTTTGTTTATCGATAGTAGAATTTTCTTTCTCCTAGAAATCCTTTGTTTTTCTTACTACGATATCCGATTTTTTTACTTTGTTTTTGGTCTCCACAAATTGTATCCTTTATCTGACACCATGTAATGTTATTGGCTGGGTTAAGTAAGTATTAAGACGGAGAGAAGTATAGGATAAATAACAAGGTTTATTGGCGGTCAAAATACATTCTCACTGAGTCATCGCCAGGGACCGTAACTCGTCCCCTCACCGGTGAATCGTCGGTGCAGTAACACTACACATAACACCATCTTACTTTCTTTGCTTTTACTGCCCCCACCTCCGATCCCGCCCCCTAATATAGTCGAAAAGAAACTGAAATGTTCGACAACTCTCTCAATTAGTGTCTTATATATATGGTTTAAATCTCATTGACATCAGATATACGTATTTGAAGTTTTAATGAGGATCTGCCCCCATGGGTCAGTAAAAGGTGGAAGCACGTAGATATTCAGTACATGGAAGGGAAAGTAGAGGTTCAGGATCTCTTCCATTGTCTTCCTCGGAGAATTTTATACATATGATATAAATTTCATCAAAATAGAATATATTTGACATTTTAAAGGTTGTTCGGACTCAATCGCTCCCTTAGGTAAAGAGGGCACTTAGAGATTCAGGAACCCTTCAATTGTCTTCTCTTGGAAATGTTACACATAGGATTTACAATTCATAAAAATAAAATGTATTTGAAGTTTTAAGAAGGTTATGCCCTCATAGATCTCTTAAGGGTGCACTTAAACATTCGGGAACACTTCAATTGTAAATGTTACATAAGAATACACTTTAGGATTTTATGTCGATTCTCTAACCTTTATTTCTATAGGGAACAGAAAAACATCAGACAAACATACACACATACATTGATTTTTTTTGTATAAATAGATAATTGTTTTCCTTCTTTTGCCTACCGTATTTCCCAACCTTATCAACACTGTCAACTTTAAACCGGTCCGTAATACAACCGTGACTGTGTTGAGGGCCCAAGCTCTGTGGCTTGTAAAATCAGCTTTTAATTAGAATTATTCCCTTGACTCGGAGTCGTAGTACCTATCAGGACATCTACACTGTGTAAAATAGAAACTATATTTTATTAAAGGCTATATATTTTCAAAATATATTTTCAAAATATATTTTTAAAATATATTTTCAAAATATATTTTACAAAATATATTTTAAAAATATATTTTCAAAATATATTTTCAAAATATAGTTTAAAAATATATTTTCAAAATATATTTTCAAAATATATTTTTCAAAATATATTTTCAAAATATATTTTCAAAATATATTTTCAAAATATATACTGACAACGCAAATCAATATTCATGTTATACTTCTCATTAAATGGACAAAAAAATGTTGGACATTAATAACTGAAACTTGGTGAACACGTCAGGAAAGAACTGAAGTTGATTTGTGCATCATATGGTGCTTCTCTATATTAGGACCCGAGCTAAATTTGACTCCGTCGTTAGAATTAGGGGTAAGGCCACGATCAGCGTCAGGGTTAGCGTTAGCGTTAAAGTTAAAGTTAGGGTCAGGGTCAGGGTTTAGGTCAGCGTCAGGGTTAAGGTTTGTGTCAAAGTTAGCTCGGGTCCTAATCTGAAGAAATACCCAACATAGTGTTTGATTGCATAAAAAGATTGTGAATGCTATTAACGATTCCATAGATGGCATTTTCTGGAGGACACCCTATATAAATCATCCTTAGAATGGTATATCCAGGTATTAATATTATACTTATGTCTAGAATCCTTATTCTATTTTAGATTAAAAAAATATCACACGATTTTAATTCGAGAAAATGTTTCAAATTTAAAGCTTTAATTCTCCTACAGATCAGTTTTGAACGACTTATATGTCTCCTTACGAAGATTAAAATGAAGATATAATGATATTAAAGCTTATGCCTAGAATCCTTGTTCTATTTTTGATCAAAATGCATTACATGATTTTAATTCGAGAAAATGTCTCAAATTTAATGCTTAAGCTTAAGAGGTCTTAATAAGAAATTGAAAATAAGGGAATCCTGATTAATTGGTGTCTAATGACTATGGATTAAATTTAATGAAAATCTGCAATATTTGAATGTTTAAATAGGAGTTTGTTCCCATATCATTTCAACTAAAAGCCCTTTGAAATAATCTAAAGAAACTGAAATTTGTCCAAAATATTTATTAATTAATGTCTAATAACTATTTATAAAATTTCACAAAATTCGGAGGTATGTAAATTGTAACGAAGGGCATCCACTCTCTTTTTACCTCTTCAACAAGTATTTTATCATAGAAGCGCATCTATTTGTTGTCAATCACGAAAGAAAAATTGCATTCAAAATATCTGGCATAGTCTATTAGTTTATCGTGTAACAGAATTGGCCAGAAAATGTCAGAATAATTAAAGCATGAAATTTTGGCATTTGTTCATTCAATAATCCATTCGTTTTTTATTTGGAAATGTCTGCATGTTTATTCATGTCTTTTCCAAATTGAAATAAAAAATAATATTTGTCTTTATTCTTAGGATGAGGAACTGACATTTGTAAGTATAAACCGTTCTTCCTACAAAAGACTGGATCTGACCTAAGGTCAATTCTTTAATGTGGGTAATCCAGCTCACTTAATAGAACATTCTGGAAAGGGGACCCTGAATCGGACACGTCGGCATTCTTTGGTAGGGGCGCCTCAGTGGATTGGTAATAAACAAATCAATAATTCAGATCGAAGACGTAACACTTGGGAGGATAGCCTCCGGGGACTGGGCTAAACCATACCTGTTTTTTTTTAGTGCGAAGGCTTTACTAGACCGAAATTTGAAGTAAGATTTACAATTTTCGGACAAATTCTTATGTCTTCGTATTTTTTTAGCGCTTAGGATGGTTCGTCCTCCGGACATCTTTAGGTGTCTTGTGTCGAACAGGCGAACCGCTATAGAATTCTGAACGTAGATCTTTTAGGAGACCTAATTCTGACATACAGAATCACTAACGGGAATTTACCTTTAGAAGAGTTTTTTTTACTCCGACACCTATAAGCAGTCTCCACGGTTGTCAGCAGAAGATGTACCATTCTCCGGTCACGTTTCTACTCCTTGGAACAACCCCATAGAGAAGGTCGTGATGATGCCATACAATATCCAGATTTAAAGTCGCCTTGGACAAACATTCAGACGGTATATAGATGCAATATCTTCTAGTTGTCTTTTTACATGGCTTGTTGCACTTGTCTATATTGTTGCCTATAAAATTGATTGATTGAGTCACTATTTGCATTCTATTCTGCAAAAACATCGGAAAGCAGTAATTCGATGGGAAACCGAATAGCCGGATATGACTGCAAACAAAAAAACTACTAACCTTGTCATGAGGCGAGTAGATTAAAAGAAGGCATTTTTCATGCCATCATTTATAGATACACAAAATTATAGACATTTTCGAAATAGCTCTCAATTATTAAAAACTCTTTATAGAATAACAGGAATAATTTAGACCGATCACTTGCCTCTCAGTTATGTGAAAACCTTTCACTAGCACATTGTCTGAAAGTATTTATGGTCATTTGGACCAAAACAATTTGCTGCCTGAGAAACAGAAAGGCTACCGAAAAACATCACATGGCACCAAAGATCAGCTTCTGATTGATAAAATGATCCTTAGGAACTGTAAACGAAGAACTACTAACATTGCCATGGGGTGAGTGGATTATAAGAAAGCATTTGACATGGTGCCTCATTCATGGATACACAAATACCTGGAGATTTTCGGAATATCCCTCACCATTACAAACGCTTTAAAGAATAGCATGAAAAATTGGGAAACGAATTTAACTTCAGGAGGTGTTGCATTAGGTAAAGTGAAAATCAGGAGAGGGATTATCAAGGGCGATAGTCTTTCTCCTTTGCTTTTTGTCATTAGTTTGATCTCAATTACACTTCTCGAAATTTAAAGGCGGGATAGGCTTTCATACAGTCAAACACTTACGATTCAAAGATAAAGGTTTTTGGAAAGAATGAAAACCAACTAATTATCTTAATGAATACGGTTAGATTATTTACTGACGACATCCAAATGGAATTTGGCATTTGTGCTATTCTTGTAATACAAAGATGTAAACTGGCCCACTCAGATGGTCTTGATCTCCCAACAAACATCTGATAAAGAATGTTAACAGTGAGAGGGGTTACAAATACTTGGGAATATTGGAAGAGGATAAGATTAAAAACAAGGAAATGAAAAAATAGGTCATAGTTGAATGCAACAGAAGAGTAAGTGTTATTCCTTAATCACGCCTCCACAGTCAGTATACAATCTATGCTATCAATGCAAGGGCAGTAGCTATCTGCAATATACTGCTCGTATACTAGACTAAAATGTAGATGAGTTAAAATGTTTGGATACCAAAACATGGAAAATGTCGACAATTTATTAAGCTTTTGCGAACAAATGAGATGCAGATCGATGGTATCTACCTGGAAAGGAAGGCGATCGAGGTTTACTGAGTGTTGAAGATGTTATCTAAATATATTTCTGAAAGTAATAAGAGTCTTCTTAAACAGTGAAATGGGAAGACGTACCAAGAACTATGCCGAAAAAAAATTAAACGTTGCAAGAGAGTAGTAGATAGGTAGAGAGAGAGAGAGAGAGAGAGAGAGAGAGAGAGAGAGAGAGAGAGAGAGAGAGAGAGAGAGAGAGAGAGAGTTGGAGAGAGAGGAAAATTTACTTGGGAATAGACTACACAGTGTATTATTTAAAAATACTAAATTTAGTGATAATGAAAGTTGAAACTGGTTGGCCAGGGGTGATCTAAAACAATCTACTAAGAGCACCCTAATGACAGCCCAGAAACAAGCCACTCGCACTAAGTCAATCAAACACTACATTGACAAAACTGCAGAATCACCGATGTGCAGATTGTGTCATACAAGGAAGAAACCTTAGCGCATATTTTATCAGAATGCTCTGTGCTACACAACATCAATATATAAAATGGAAACACGACAAATTTCTCGGGTACTAACCACAAGGAGAAGTTGTATGAGCATAAGCTTGAAGTGGTACAGGAGAGCGACAATTTCAAACTTGTTTAGGACATTCGCATACAAACTGATAAGGTTTTTGAATATTCCAAACCCGCCTTAATCTTTCTAAACAGAAACAGGAAAACTTGCTTAATCATTGCCATCGCTTGTCCGTTCGATATTATAGAAGAAAGAATAAGAAAAATATAAATAAATATCAATATCTAAAATGGGGATTAGTAAGACTATGGAAACGTAAAGAAGTAAAGGTATATCTCGTTGTAATTGGAACGCTTGGAACAATAACTAAAAGCAACCATATATAGCTTAAACAGATTGATGAGACAATTTCTTTTCCAATTCTGCTCAAGGATTTGCTGTTAGGAACAGTGAAAGTGTTAAGGTACATCTTGAATGTCTAAAGTCAAGGGTTGTGACCTGATGCTAAAACAAAAAAATAAAACTAGAAACATCCAAAAGCTGAGACTACTATGAAAAAAATAAAAAAATAAAATAAATATTATTATTATTATTATTATTATTATTATTATTATTATTATTATTATTATTATTATTATTATTATTATTATTATTATTATTATTATTATTATCATCATCATCATCATCATCATCATCATCATCATCATCATCATCATCATCATCACCACTTTCCCTACATACACTACGGGTTAGCTTGTATTTTTACAAAGCTAATTCGTTGAAGAACAACGCGACAGAAGTAGAATTGATTGCTGGAGAGTTTTAATGAATCAGTTTTCAATACCAAGTTTTAAATTAATATCAGAACTTATTACAAATGTTGAAAAAACCTTCTATTTATATACTTAATCATGTACATACTTTGAAATTGAATTATTTCGAAGAAAACCCCCGCATCTTTGGGCTTAAAAATAATAATCGCGAAATTTTTTATATTGTATTTATATAAATATCTCAGCAGTTAATTTATGGAAGATGACCGTAGACTACACGAACACTTGAATGAGGTGAGGTTTAAGTCAGAGAAATGTGAAAATATTGCGATGGTCGGGAATTTGAATTTATTAAATGGAGTCTTTGATTGTGTCTTCTGTAGAAACCAATATGTTGATTTATTTATAACAAAAGGAATGTATTGGTATAGAAAAACACACTATATATAAATAAATATGAAACAGATAGGAAAATACTGAAGACTTAATAGGAGATGCGTTGCGATATTGGACGCGAGTGTGTAAAAATATTGTTAAACACACACATTTCGACGTAAAGTGAGTAGTAATAAAAAATAATTTTCCATTATAAGAGGCTAATATGTACCGGAAGTTGCGTCATCGAGAGAAGTTGTGTACCGGAAGTTGCGTCATAGAAAGAAGTACGTGGCAGAGAAGCAGGATTGTATCTCTATTGTTGAGTGTTCGACGTCAAATCGAATGGTTCCACATTATTGTCTGATTTGAGGTAATACATTCTTAGCAAGCACTCAAACAACAAATGCTCAAATCAAATTAACAGAAGTGTTCATAAAATTCGTTCATACTTACATTTATTAAAATTAATTTGTCATTCTTTACTTTAAAATACGACGCCATTGTTGGAACAAGATGTAATTATTTAGAACAACACGAACACAAATGAATAGCACGTGACACATTAGGTAAGAAACAGATTATGTGAGCTGCTGAGCGTGTCAAACAGTGCGTTTGAAATGCCGGGAAAATTAGAGCGGGAAAATATTCGCATGTCAGATGCTTTTTGAGAATTTTGGTTTCGTTCTCTTTTATTGGCAGCGTTTGTTTTGTGGATTTTATATTTTCTTTTCATGTTGAATAGCGATGCCACAGTTGTTCGTTTTCTTTGATTCGCCCGTTGTGTTTGTCTATAAAAAAATAAACGGATAAGTTATTGTGTAATAATACTTATTGAATTACGGCTTTTTGTTCTATGATCTTTCGACTTAAAAATAAACCTATTTTGACGTAAAATGTCAACTGGTGCGAGATAGGTGATATATATATATATATATATATATATATATATATATATATATATATATATATATATATATATATATATATATATAGCATAGCATAGCATAGCATAGCATAGATCTTAGTATGGCACAATGCGTAAGCTTTCGGGGAGCTAAGTACTCCTCGTTATATTCGTAATCCTTATGCCAGACTTATTTAAAAAACAGTAATTCTCAGCGTTTTGAGATCACTGAGTGCACCTTTGCCTCAGTCATATTTGGAGGACTGAAGGTCGGTGTCAAACTAATTTAATGACAGGTGCATGTGATGGGATCAGAGATTAGACTGTCGTGGTTCGAGAAAATCAGTTATGAAACTCAAAAATAAACATTTGACAAGGCGTACACTGATGACACCAGTATTCCTTCTTTCTCTCTTTCTCTCTCCCTCTGTCTCTCTCCCCTTCTCTCTCTCACTCTCCATCTCTCTCTCTCTCTCTCTCTCTCTCTCTCTCTCTCTCTAGTAAAGAGATTAAGAGTGAGAAACTGGTTTTGAATGTTGAAAGAGACACACGCGTCTTGTTGCGTTCTCTGCAAAGTTAGAAAAATGTGCTTCCGAACAAAATATATATTTTTTCATATTAAAAAGTAAAATGGTTTGTCCCATTATTACATAAGGTTTTTTTGGAGCACGATGGTCCCCAGCCAGTCAGCCAGTCCCTGAAGCAGACCAACAGTTACTATCGTCAGACGATGATTGCTCACTGTCCATAACAAGACGAGACATTGCACATACGTACACATGTTGTCACTCATCGTCCCGTCGTCACAAAAGTCCGGCAAAGATCGCCCAGCCGTCCAAAGCAGATAATATTGCCACATTGGTTCTGCAACCAAGATATACAACGTCCCGGCAAAGTAACTTTGCCACATTAGTACAGTCAATTACATGATCAATTAGCGTTCCGAGAATTCAACATAACAGATTGTGTACGATCGTTTCTGAGACGATCTCAGTATCGATCTCGTAATCTGGGTTATATTTTGTTTAATTTATTTTTTATACTAACAGGGTTGAAGGAAAGTGAACACCTACCGTGAAAATCTATTTACCTACGATTTTTATGGAATTTACACAATGAGTATAACTTAAAAATTTCAGTTTCTTTCGAGATTTTTAAAGAGTTTGTAGGGGTCATAATCAGGGTACAACCACCCATTTTAAAATGAAACTATTTCAGATTTTCATTGAATTTGATCTATAATCATCAGACATAATTTAAGCAAGGTTATTTGAATTTCAATTTATTCTTGAAA
>OY744539.1:21511561-21551561 GCA_963556195.1 Sepiola atlantica
ATGTGACCAATTTAAATATATATATATATATATATATATATATATATATATATATATATATATATATATATATATATATATATGACAAATTTATGTGTAGAGAAGGAAAGGGGGTAAAAGAGAAGAGAATAATAAAACGCTTGCGGAGGTGAAGAGGAAGAAGAAGAAAACTTATGATGATGTAAAAGAAGAGCAAGAAGAAGAAAAAGGAGGCGAGATATGATCGCAGTAAAGTAGAGAAAATAGGTAGAGAATACGATCAAGTAACCTAGAAAATATGATCATATATTTATGTTTTATTAAAAGACGACATCATAGGTGAGTGAAAATGACATTTTTACTAATTTAGAAAGAAAACAATTACATAAGACCTGTTGGTGCTGACACAAAAGAAGCTGACACCAACATATTGAACTAATTTCTGATGAAATCTTTTGATGAGAAAACATCACTAGAAATCGAATTATATTAATTCACTTGATTGTATTTACACCTTATTCCTTTTTTCAACTCATCTCACATTTTATTAGATTCATCGAAATGGATACAAGGGTTATCCATTGTCTCCTAAGACTGAAATGTGCTCTCGCGGTGGGGTGGATTGTAAAATATAATCATAAAGTCAGCCTAGCTTTTAATATATATTACAATCGGAATTGGTTGTCTAATTTACGCAAACTCGACCATTTGCCACCCGGGTTAGTCATCATTTGAAATGTGAGTCAGCGTCTCTAGCGAAAGAATAAAGGAATCCGATAATAAATAGCACCAAAAAGGGCTTGTTTCAACCCGCCATTGGGGAGATATGTTTAAGAGTCTAGTTTATGCATTAGGGGACACCCTCTATCTATTTTGAAAGCACAATCTTTCGTGTCGATTGCCGTCTCAATCAAACCATGCATTGATCTCCGTGCCTTTTCACGACAACTGTGGGACACTCCAGATTTCCCCCCCCCTTTTTTTCTTTTAATTGTGTCTGCTGACATCATGGAAGACGTGACCTGGACAAGAGGCAGGCCGATGGAATCTTGATTGCGATCAGCCCATTGTGTTTTCGGAAGCGTTGGACAGACAAAGAGAAGGCTGGTCGCGGTATTCTTGGTTTTAGCCGGAGTCCTGGATATTACAGTGGTCACTTACGATGGCTCGCCATTACATAACATCTTAAAAGCCCAGTAATACTTCTTCGTATTTCTTTTCATAGATTGACGTCTATGCCAACAATCAACGTGTCCAATTGGTGCCTACCTTTGACTCCCCCGTGACCCTTAATTTAGGGTGTCCTTTCGTTTCTGAAAGTGGCCATTAGTTTGCGTCCTCACCATCGTCGGTAATTTGACGTCAATGAGAATGCTTTTACCACAATAACGACGCGACATATAGATCCCTTAAGAGGGGGAGAAATGAAGAATTGGATCAAATTATAATTTATATAACAAAAGGGATATTACGTACGCGTCTATCTTTCCATATACATTTGTATGTATGGACGCGCTGTAAAGGCAGAACCACTAGAAGCATTACCAGATGTATAAAATGAATTGTATTCAGAATACCACGTGTCGCTAATAAGATTAGCAAGATAGATGCAGTACTTATCAATACAAGTAAACAATACATTGAAAATTGACTCCATTAAAAATTCGAAAAATGCCAATCTTGACGTTGTCGGGGAAAATCGAAGAGTTAAAAAGATTAATGTTCCCACCTCTGAACTTCAGATAATAATTTTTACACTTTTTCTTATGCATAAATGTAAATTGTAGGGTTCTGTAAGTATTACATTTATGAATTACTAACAGGGCTACACGGCGTTGCCCGGGGCAAAAGAGTAACATATTTCTATGAAAACATCTATCGTTTTACCACTCGATATCTGTCTCTCTTTCTCGCTGTTTCCCCACTCCCTCTCCTAAGACCACTCTTTCTCATCTACCCAACCCGTTACTCTCTCCCGGTCATACACAAGCACATACACACAGACAACTCTCCTTTATATAGATATCTTGAAGAAGGACAGTGATAGGCAACCTTTCCAGAGTAAAGGCCAAACGTCTGGTTTGGTAGTTTTGTTTTACGGCATATCAACCCTTTTTGGGTTATTTAATGCCGAATCTGGTCATTATAGTAAAAGATTTATGCTTCAAGTTCTAAAAATAAAATAAAAAAGGGGAGGGAGAAAGGGAGAGGGGCTGTTGTTTTTTTTTTGGTTTTGTAGAACATAATTAAGTTTTACAAAAAAAAAAACAAAAAAAAAAACGTCAATGTAGGTGAATTTCGTCTCAGGGAGCCACAGGGCAGCCTGATCTGGTATCACCAGCCAAACGTCTGTGTAGTGCGATTGAGAAGGCTCAACTACCTATAAATTGTCATGGTGGAGGGCTATGTGATTAAATATGTAAAAACATTTTCTGGATGTTCAAGGCAAACAAGGAATTAATAAAGTGGTCACAAAGTCACTTAAGGATCACCGAGGAATTTCTAACTTGTATAGATTCTTTTTTTTATGGTACGGCTTAAAAACAAGATGTCTGATATTTATTTAATTAATAAAACATTTAATTTTGTATTTTTTTTCATCTTTTTATCACGCTAATCAAAAGGAGAAACGTTTCTCATAATCGTGTTTTGCATTTGAGAATTTATGAAGCATTATGTTAGCAATATTTTGATTTTCTTTCGTTAGAATTTCAATATTTGACTTACAAAAAGAAGTAGCACTTGTTATGACAAACGAAAACAGAAGTCACTTGAGAAAGCTTTATTTGGTTTATAATGTCCCTACAATATTAGTGCTGCTATTTATATTGGTTAGGCAAAGCAGGAGAGTTCTCCAAAGGGGAGATAATTAAAAATAGGGAAAGTTATTCGTAATTGTTCATTACAGCACTATTTACACATAAGAGAATAATTATTTCATTCACACAAACCCTAACTCTACCCCTTATTCTACCATTTTTTTCTTTTTCCTTTTTCTTTTGTTTATTTTCACTCCTTATTTTCCATTTTCAGCTTCACAAATTCGTGCCTTTTCCAAAATATTATCCATGAAGGATTGCAGGAACACTCGATTACGATTTAATTCCCCGACTTCATTCCTGATGTTCTTCTTCAATTCCTTTAGAGTTTCAAGTTTGTTGATGTAAACTTTTTCTTTGAGATACCCCCACAAGAAAAAGTCAGGACTATAAAGTCTGGGGAACGTGAAGGCCAGTTGACAATGCCAACTTTTTCATTTTTGGTTTTTCTTTTGCAAATAAATCCCCATTGTGTTCGTCATATTATGTTAAAATTTCATTAAGGTACCACAAAAAATAAAGAATCTATTTAAGTTTTAAAAAATCCCTCAGTGACTTCTTGGCGACACTTTATTTTATTTCTTCAAAGCAATATGGTTTCTTGACAAATGTTCAATAAAAAAGACTAATTTTCCACCCATCGTTAAAAGTTCGGCACTCCAAAGCAACTGTTCTTATCCTAGTTTCCATGGGCTTGTTTTTGTTTATACAAAATATATTTGTGGAAAGGAACAACAAAAACCAGTAAGATAATCGATACTATCTGATCATTTTGGGTGCACAGATTGAGACACGCTGCGAGATATTTCGGCTTTCAACATTCAATTTGGTTTGCCTATATTTACATCGTGTACACTATAAAATGGCGAGGCACACAACATAGACTCGAGGGCCGGATGTGGCATGCGGGCCATGGTTTGCCGACCCTTGCCTTAAGACAATGGTACATATAGAACAGATACTTCACCAGCCTCCTCCCCCACGATAATCCTGGCGAACTTCCTGTAAGATTCGCAGACACAAATCGTTTGGTAATCAACATCTCCTATACAAATGTCGTCGTTTTCAGTCTTTTCACGGCTTGGTTCAAAATGCTCTCGTGCGAACAACTGTCAGCTTTTACGGTGGTTAGCGTATCGGTTATGCATAGCTCAGGCGATCCTATGTCATTTAGGTCGGCAGTATACGCTCTGCGCATTACAATTCTCTTCTGATCTCATCATCGAACACGTAACATCCACGGGACAGTCTCTGTCGTCTGTAGATTATTCTGAGACGTGGAACAGCAGGTTTGATCGTTTCGCGAGGTGGTATTAGGGATAGTTTGATCTCCATTGAGCCATAAAGGCCATCATCGACTGAGTTATCGGCTTCGCCATCTATCAAAAAACAAAAACAAAAACGGCGATAAACAGCAGATACGTAACAATGTTTACTGAGATCTATACCTCTATACTTAGAATTATCTTCAGGTGTTCACGTCTAGCAGTTAGCATTATTTTTGTGAAACTATTTTCTTAATATCTGGTATCATTTTTCATTAGTAATTACAATTGCGAATTAACAGATAAAAACGCCAGTAAACATAAATAATATTGCAACATTCCGTGCGTAGTTCTTCTATCTCGACTATATGATCGGCAATCTTCTCATTGACAGAAAACAACTGGCCTCTCGTTGACAAGGTGTAAGCAGTTGCTCAATTTGTAGTGACGCCCAGTTTTAAAAGTGAACGTTGTTGTGACGTGACAGACTTTTCCGTGTCTTCCCCTTTTCACTTGCAGCTGTAACAATGTAACAAATTATAAGTGTTGGATAATTCTAACCGTCGTGTGTATAACATGTGTATAACATCACGAACCCGGTCATCTGTTGTAACCCAGGTTGTCATCAAAGCTCGGGCTGTTCAGCTTTTCACTGAACTCATCGTGGGCGCTGGTTTTGTTTTAAAAGTTTTATTTAAAGAAAACAAAGACAGGAAACTAAAATGCCTGTGTACGAGAGAAAGAGAGAGAGAGAGAGAGAGAGAGAGAGAGAGAGAGAGAAAGAGACAGAGACAGAGACAGAGACAGAGACAGAGACAGAGACAGAGACAGACAGAGAAAGAGAGAAAGAGATGGGGTAGGAGGGAGATATACCACAACATACAGATCGGCAGGTCGATCTTTAGCTACACTGTACGACGCCGTCCCTGCCCTCTCCTTTGCCGGGGCTGGTCGGGACACCCACGTCTCTCATCAATGCGGGTCGGTTGTCGGTAAGCTAAGAGACAGAACAACACTCTGGCGTAAATCACGTGATTTCTTTTCTTTCACTTTTAGTCCCCCACACCTTTTAGTGTGCGCTCCTCCACAGCATCTCCTTCGCTATCTAACATAAGGAACAACAATTCCCTCCAGTATTAGTTTTAGATTTTGGTTAAATTTATACAGCAATTTACGGTACTACTGCAGATGAAGCACCTAATTTCCGTGACTGCTCGGCAGCAAGGATCGGGCAGGTCGCGGAAGCGCCCGAGAGTTGCCGAGACGAAAACGAAGCTGAAGCAAAACTGAAAGTCGTAAAATGGAAGAGTGGCAGACGACAATATAAGACGAAGAATACAAAAGAAAAAAATACATGTATTTGAAAAACATGAAAAAAAATGAACAAACCATAGATGAAGAACTATAAATAAACTTTTAAAAAAAATTGTTTTCGTGGACCAAATGAACCATTTTAATTTTGTTGTATTTTTTTTTTGCATAAATCAAAGAAGTAAATGCTATTTCTTTTACGATATTTAGGCAACTGTTTTTTGGCTTTTTTTTTACATAAAACAAAGAAGTATGTTATTTTTCTTAGGATATTTAGGCAAGTTTAATTTTGTATATTTTTGGGGGGTGGGTGGGAATTTTATATATTTTCTCGTCGAGGGTCAGGGTCTACGGATACGTTTGCGGCAGGTTCGAAAGGTCTTCCTACCGTTTGTTTTGTTGTGCTGAGCGCAGACATTTGGCATCAACCTGATTGGTCAGCTCTGCTTTAGCCTCGTTTTCGTCTCGGCAGCTCTCGGGCGCTTCCGCGACCTGCCCGATCGTTGCCGCCGAACAGTCACAGAAATTAGGCGCTTCATCTGGAGTGTACCCAATTTACAGCTAATAACTCTAAATGAACTTCATCTGCCCAGCTGCCCTCGTAGAAGAGTGGAAGTAACTAAAAAAAACAACGCCTGTTCGCTGAACATCTAAGAAGTTTACTCGATATCGCTTTATGACCATGCACTTCCTCCTATAACACAACTTCTAGTACACGTCAGCCTAACTTACCTTATACAAATTTCCGTTTATAAAACTTTTCTGCACACTTATATCTTATATCGCTACAATAAGTGTGTTCTGAAGACGCACCTACCAAATCAGCGCGTGCGACAATGAGAATTCTATTTTAAACTTGAAACACGGACGTGCTATTTCTAACATAAGCTTGGCAAACGAAAGAAAATCGCATTTTTCATAAATAAATTAAATCAATAAAACCTTAAATGCGACACACATTTGGTACTATTGTCACAATCGTCCATAAAACTTTTTAGTGTAATTTAAAATTCAGGGTACCCCCCCCCATCCAAATAGCATACATGGAATCGTTAATAAAACACGCAAACTTTTATGCAATCCAATTATATTTAGTAAAAAAAAACTTCAGTCGATAGCTAACTTGTCCACCGTGTTTAATTCGAAAATATCCAACAGTACGCGTTTAATTGCCGTTCAATATCGCCGTTTAATTTTAATCATTATTAATAATAAGCGCTACTTATTGGTCGTTAACAAGTTTTAGGCAGTTTGGGGGCAGAGGAAGAGGTGTTCTGGGGAATCTTTCCTGGATTTTTAGCTAAAAGCACAGTGTAGCATCTGTTTGGATACCACGCGTCATCTTTTATTTCTTCGGTCAGTAAAAAAGAAATCTGTCTAACCTCAGGAAATTATTATTTTTGTTCCAATCCAGAGTGCCCGTTTTTGGAGAACTGGATTTTCCCACATTAAAATCCGACCTTGAATCTAACCCTGCCTGATCGGAAGGCAAGTAAATAAGAAAATGGTTTCAACAGGATGATGAAGCTCCTCACACTTCAAATGACTCGGTGGAATGGCTGTCGGGAGACTTAAGTGATCGGCTCATCAGTAGAAAATGGAATCCTGAATAGGCTTCACATTCACCGTATCTTAATTCCTTAAATTTTTATCTATGGCGTTATCTCAAAGATAAAGTATAACAAGAAAATCTTCAGATTATTTATCCGCTGAAGAGGGTGATCACAGCCAGCATCAGGGTAGAAAGTATTGTTAATTTTATGGAGGGATGTTTTGGAGGAGGTGGTAAACCTGATTAAACACTTACTGAAAAAGAAAACTTAAGCGTGGCGAAGCGAACTAGAAAGAGATACTATAGAGATTCGTGGCCGCCTTTAAATCAAATAAATTCCTTAATGAGGGCAAAACCGAGATATAACATAATCAATAAAAATCGAGATTCGATATTGATAGATTTACCAATGAATTTTCGGTGCAGTCTATACAGAGCTTCTCGTCCAATCGTTTTCGCAGCGAGCGGTAATCGAAGTAAGATGGCAGACTCTTTGTGATCAGTAAAGCTCTGTATTTATTGCCGCTTGGGGGCAGCACTAACTTCCGGTCAGCACAAAAGGGCGAGTTAATGTACGGTTAAATAATCATGAAGTAAAAAAGACGCCAAGTGCTTGAAAGGGGAAGTTAACAACAGGGTCTCTTTTTAGCTTAATGGGAATATGACAGCAGTATAATACATTTGAAAACTTCAAAGATAGATATATAAATAGATATATTGAGATAAACAGATAGGTGAAGTAAGATATATATAGAGAGAGGGTTAAAATAGAGAGAGGGATAGAGTATAAGAAAATGTGTTGGAGAGAGAGGGTGAAATTGAAAGTAATATTCATTGACTGGGAAAGTGAATTAGTATCAAAGCTGTACGCAGTAGGAATAACGGTAGATAAGTTATAAGGAGAGAGGAGGGCAGCGAGGAGAAACTGGGAGAGTATAATACAGTCAGTGAGTATGCTGGCGACTGAGTGATAGGGAGAGTGAGTATGTATGGAAGCCTCAAAGATATATATATATATATATATATATATATATATATATATATATATATATATATATATATATATGATAATTTTATTTACACAGACATGTACAAAATCTGCGACACTGGCATGTCGATGTTATCGATCAACAGTTACTATAAACTGAGATCTCATCAGGCAGAGTTAGAATCCGATCTTAACCTCAGATCATATTTGGAGAGAATGAAGTGGAGGGATAGAGAAAGAGAAGAAGAAGGAAAGAAATTTAACATTTCAAAAATTAAAGCCGTAAAAGATTAAAATTAATTTTTGAAATGTTAAATTTCTTTTCTTTCTTCTTCTCTTTCTCTATCCCTCCACTTCATTCTCTCCAAATATGATCTGAGGTTAAGATCGGATTCTAACTCTGCCTGATGAGATCTCAGTTTATAGTAACTGTTGATCGATAACATCGACATGCCAGTGTCGCAGATTTTGTACATGTCTGTGTAAATTAAATTATCATATATAAAGCTCTATTTTGATATTGAGCACTTTTTATAAACCCGGTTAAAATTCTCTGGATTACCACCCTGTGGATATTTTTCACCTGGATTATTACCATTATTATATATATATATATATATATATATATATATATATATATATATATATATATATGTATATGTATATATTAATAAGCGAGCGTCTATCTATTTATCTGCGTCACGCTCTGACATCCCGTTTTAAGAAGATGGAATCGCTCGATCGCCGAAGACCGACTCCGAATATTATTTTTTTTTTTACGGAGGAAGGGAGCGGAGTTAGTGTGATGCTATGCTTTTGCTCCAGGCGATGGGGAAAGCGGGCTGAGGAGGGAAGAAGGGATGAGGGGGTGAGGGGGGAAATAGGGATAATAGAAGAGAGGAGACATTGGGAAAGAGAGAGATTGTTACACTTTTGCCTTCAGAAAAGGGAGGGGAATACGGGGTTGGGTAGAAGAGCCCCGGGAAATGACGGATACTCCTGCTAGTATATATAAATAGATATATTGAGATGAATTGATAGTAAGCGATATATATATATATATATATATATATATATATATATATATATATATATAGAGAGAGAGAGAGAGAGAGAGAGAGAGGGGTAAGGCGCGAGCGATAGAGCGAGAACGAGAGTGATATATCATATATATATACTATATATATATATATATATATATATATATATATATATATATATATATATATATATAATATAATATATCTATCTATATATATATATATATACATTTGGGAAAGCTCATATATATATAATATATATATATATTTGGCAAAGTTTATATATATATATATATATATATATATATATATATATAGAGAGAGAGAGAGAGAGAGAGAGAGAGAGAGAGAGAAGAGAGAGAGCGAGAGCGAGAGAGATGGAGAGAGTTAGAAAGAAACAGGGGGGAAGGTGAATAACATAGAGACAAATAGAAATAGACAGAAGAAAAGAAACAGTGCGACAAAGGAAAAACAGACAGAGTGAAATACAAAAAGGAGAGTGTGTGTGAGAGAGAGAGGGATGGGTAATACAGAGTTTGTTAGTCGGTAACAAAATGATAGGGTGTGACTGAACGTTTCAAAGATTGAACGACAAGTAGAGAGATAGAAAGATTGAAGGAAAGAGAGATAGAAAGATTGAAGGAAAGAGAGATAGAAAGTGTCAGATTGTATGAGTGTGTGTGTGTGTGTGTGTGTGTGTGTGAGAGAGAGAGAAGGAAAAGGGAAACTAAAAGGGAAAGAGAGAGAAGTAGAAACAATGCAGATTAATGAGTATTGATTTACTCCTCTCCAGGAGTTAGGCACAAGGCCAGTTTTTATTATATTCCAACAAGTAAGATGTGACCCAAGGTCAAGTCGGGAAAGTGGGGTTTAAAAATTGCCTGGGCAGCCCCGTTGGCATTCCCTGGTATGGGCGCCTCAGGCAGTAAGCAATAAACTTACTCCTCCCCAAAGAGAGTAGGCAAAGCCTGGGAAAGTGGACCTCCCCGAACTGCACAGGGCAAACCCATTGACCGGCGTAAATCAAGACCCGAAGGCCAAGACAACACCAGTATGGGATGCAGTATCCATCGGAACAGATACTACACTTTGATCTTAGCCAAAATGCCAAGAAGTTTATATTTATCTACCTCCTACAAGGTAAGATGTGACACAAGGTCGGGAAAGTGGGATTAGATATACCAGCGCTCGAGAAGTGAGCACTCTGGCCATTTAAAAATTGCCTGGGCAGCCCCGTCGGCATTCCCCGGTAAGGGCGCCCCAGGAAGTAAGCAATAAACGTACTCCTCCCAAAAGAGGGGAGACGAAGGAGAGTGGACCTCCTAGGACTGCACAGGACAGACCCATAGACCGGCGTAAATCAAGCCCCGAAGGCCAAGACAATACCAGTCTATGGGGTGTAGTATCCATCGGAACAGATACTACACTTTGTTCCTAGCCAAAAGACCTAGAAGTTAAGTCGGTGTGTTGGAGAGAAGTGAGAAGTGGCGAGAGAGGGATGAATAAGAGAGAGCGGGGTATTAAACCTTCAATATTATGTGAAATAATTATTCCAGACGGTCGCAGGATTCGAAACCTCGGAAACAAGAGTCATGATTGTAAATCTAACTCCGACGTCTTAACCCACGCGGCCAACATTAACAACTACATAAATCGACGAGAGTTTTACAGCTATAATCAACCTATGTCAACAGTTTTCAACTTATTAAGGAAAATGCATTAAAGCTATCGCTTTGACGGCTGTATTATTACTACTTACTAGAGAGCCCAGCCTCGATTTGGGGCGACAGATAATTATAAATATTTGTTTATCTACATGCGTATACGTTTCATCTTTCCGGAATCGTCAGCGTAGAGATAATTATTAAAGCCGGTCGCATATATATATATATATATATATATATATATATATATATATATATATATATATATATATATATATATATATATATGAGTGAATTTCACACAGTCAGACTCTTCTTTTGTGTCTATTTTTGACAAGGGGAAGATTTTCCCGAAATATCAAATGATTTCTCATTATCATCCGGACATCAAACATATCTAACACCATACTCGATTTTATTTATCTACCTCCCACAAGGTAAGATGTGACACAAGGTCGGGGAAGTGGGATTAGATGAGCCAGCGCTCGGGAGGTGAGCACTCTGGCCATTTAAAAAATGCCTGGGCAGCCCCGTCGGCATTCCCCGGTCGAGGCGCCTCAGACAGTAAGCAATAAACTTACTCCTCCCCAAAGAGGGGAGGCAAAGCCTGGGAGGGTGTACCTGCTAGAACTGCACAGGACCGGCAACCACCAATAGACCGGCGTAAATCCAGACCCAAAGGCCCGGACGATACCGGTTTATTAGGCGGGGTAAAACCTCTGGTTGAACTCCTTGGAAAATAAAAATAAATAGATAGTTGTAAGTCCTCTCCTTCGATTTTGTATTTTTGTTCTTTTCGGCTTCGCATCAATCCGGCTCTCTGCATTGCTTTCAACCTTCTTAATACATTTATTATCTTATATCTTACATCTGTGTGATGTATATGTGTGTGCGTCTGCATGTGGATGCGTGCGTGTGATGCGTTTGAAAATAGCGCCCCGTATGTGTGCGTACTTGTAAATTGATTTGGTGGTCCACAAGTGGCTGACCTTCAGTCATTAGACAATGGCATAATTTCGTCAACGAAATATAGAATATCGCCCGCATAAGCGTGGAGATTAATCGGAGGAAAATCGACAATTTAGGCCGAGAATCGGTTTTTCCACGGCGGATTAGGATGATTGGGGGATGGGAAAGGAAATTGATGGGAGAAACTGTTCTCCTCGGTGACTGTTGGAACTTACATCCCCCCTTTCTACTCCCTTTAGCTTATATCTCTTCACCGTCTGAGCCCACTTCACCCCATGACCCCAGCGTTCTATGCACATCAAATAATGAGTATGGAATGCGGAAAATAGGGTGGAATGTCGTCGCTCCAATTAAAATGGAATCATCCGTTGAAGCAAACAACTAGTGTCTCTTTCTTGATCTGTTTCCTTTTCTCCGCATTTTTATGTCTTTTCTCTTTCATCTATCTTTCTATTTCTCTTTCAGTAACTCTTTTTTCTGTCTTTCTTTCTTTCTTCACCCCCCTCCTCTCTTTATCTATCTATATTTCTTATTCATTCCTTTCTATCTTTATTGTTTTTTTAAATTTATTTATTTTCTTTATTTGTCTTTGTCTTCTTTAATAATTTCTTACGTTCGGTTTTTATACTCTTTCTTCTTTTTCTTCTTTTTTTTTCTTTTTCTTTCTTCTTAATCTTTTTCTACTTCGCACTTTTCCTCTTCTTCTTTACACTATTATTCTCCAAGCTTTCTTCTTCTTCTTCTTCTTCTTCTTCTTCTTCTTCTTCTTCTTCTTCTTCTTCGCCTTTGTCTTTGTCTTTTCATACTTTTTCTTCTTCTTCTTCTTCTTCTTCTTCTTCTTCTTCTTCTTCTTCTTCTTCTTCTTCTTCTTCTTCTTCTTCTCCGCCTTTGTCTTCGTCTTTTCATACGTTTCTTCTTCTTCTTCTTCTTCTTCTTCGCCTTTGTCTTTGTCTTTTCATACTTTTCCTTTTTCTTCTTCTTCTTTTTCTTCTTCTTCATCTTCTTCTTCTTCTTCTTCATCTTCTTCTTCTTCTTCTTCTTCTTCTTCTTCTTCTTCTGTTCATTTTTCTCCTTTTTCTTTATTTTTTGAAATTTCGCTTCACCTTCTCGTTTAAAACATGAATCAGAATATTTGGAACTTTAACATATTTTTGGATTTAATATAGATTTCCTTCCCCCCCCTCTCTCTCTCGCTCTCTCTCTCTCTCTCTCTCTCTCTCTCTCTCTCTCTCTCTCTCTCATATATATATATATATATATATATATATATATATATATATATATATATATATATATATATATATATATATATATATATATATATTGGCATTGTTGTTTCTTTACACCGATCATCTTTTAATTGGTTATCGGTTCTGCAATATTTCCCCAAGATTTTAATCGTTCTTTTTTTCGAACTGTTTGTTTACTTCCAATCTTTATCCACGCCGGTTTTCCATTATTTTAACGTTTCTCTCTTTTTTCCCGCGTTTCCCCAAATACCGACCCCGTAACATCAGAATGGCTAATGCATCTCTGTCGCTTTGCTCCGTCTTCATGAAATGCCTAAACACATCAACTCTTGTACCTTATTGCACATGTTTCGTCATCACTCTTGTTTTTTTAGATGCGTCCTGGTATCGCAACGAACGACTTCGTCCGTCCGTTGATCCTTCCCACCTTTTTACAATTAATTTAAATATTTACAAATAGTCACAGATAATATTTCTGAAGGTCCTTTACAAATTGCTACTTTAGTTAGTCTGCTAAGCGAAAGTTTGACCAAGCGATTTATATGGGTCAACGGTAATTTCATCATAACATTTTACCAGCACATTTTATTGGGTATAACAAGCTTACGTTTGAGCCGGCATTTTATTTGATCTGTCAAATATAAATTTTAAATCATACTTCTGTTTGTTTGTCAAGCGTAAGTTTTAGAACAACATTTTATTTGGTCTGCCAACCTTACATTTTAAATAGGATTTTTTTCTGGTCTGTCAAGCGTAAGTTTTGAACAACATTTTATTTGGTCTGCCAACCTTACATTTTAAATAGGATTTTTTTCTGGTCTGTCAAGCGTAAGTTTTGAACAACATTTTATTTGGTCTGCCAACCTTACATTTTAAATAGGATTTTTTTCTGGTCTGTCAAGCGTAAGTTTTGAACAACATTTTATTTGGTCTGTCAACCTTACATTTTAAATAGGATTGTTTCTGGTCTGTCAAGCGTAAGTTTTGAACAACATTTTAGTTGGTCTGTCAACCTTACATTTTAAATAGGATTTTTTTCTGGTCTGTCAAGCGTAAGTTTTGAACAACATTTTATTTGGTCTGTCAACCTTACATTTTAAATAGGACTTTTTTCCTGTCTGTCAAGCGTAAGTTTTGAACATTTTATTTGGTCTGTCAACCTTACATTTTAAATAGGATTTTTTTTCTGGTCTGTCAAGCGTAAGTTTTGAACAACATTTATTTGGTCTGTCAACCTTCAATTTTAAATAGGATTGTTTCTGGTCTGTCAAGCATACGTTTTGAACAACATTTTATTTGGTCTGTAAACCTTCAATTTAAAATAGGATTGTTTCTGGTTTGTCAAGCGTAAGTTTTGAACAACATTTAATTTGGTCTGTAAACCTTCAATTTTAAATAGGATTTTTTTCTGGTCTGTCAAGCATAAGTTTTGAACAACATTTTATTTGGTCTGTCAACCTTACATTTTAAATAGGATTGTTTCTCGTCTGTCAAGCGTAAGTTTTGAACAACATTTTATTTAGTCTGTCAACCTTACATTTTAAATAGGACTTTTTTCCTGTCAAGCGTAAGTTTTGAACATTTTATTTGGTCTGTAAACCTTACATTTTAAATAGGATTTTTTTTCTGGTCTGTCAAGCGTAAGTTTTGAACAACATTTATTTGGTCTGTCAACCTTCAATTTTAAATAAGATTGTTTCTGGTCTGTCTAGCGTAAGTTTTGAAAAAAAATTTATTTGGTCTGTAAACCTTCAATTTTGAATAGGATTTTTTTCTGGTCTGTCAAGCGTAAGTTTTGAACAACATTTTATTTGGTCTGTAAACCTTCAATTTTAAATAGGATTGTTTCTGGTCTGCCAAGCGTAAGTTTTGAACAACATTTTATTTGGTCTGTAAACCTTCAATTTTAAATAGGATTGTTTCTGGTCCGTCAAGCGTAAGTTTTGAACAACATTTTATCTGTTCTGTAAAGCTTCAATTTTAAATAGGATTTTTTTCTGGTCTATCAAGCGTAAGTTTTGAACAACATTTTATTTGGTCTGTAAACCTTCAATTTTAAATAGGATTGTTTCTGGTCTGTCAAGCGTAAGTTTTGAACAACATTTTATTTGGTCTGTAAACCTTCAATTTTAAATAGGATTGTTTCTGGTCTGTCAAGCGTAAGTTTTGAACAACATTTTATTTGGTCTGTAAACCTTCAATTTTAAATAGGATTGTTTCTGGTCTGTCAAGCATACGTTTTGAACAACATTTTATTTGGTCTGTAAACCTTCAATTTAAAATAGGATTGTTTCTGGTTTGTCAAGCGTAAGTTTTGAACAACATTTTATTTGGTCTGTAAACCTTCAATTTTAAATAGGATTTTTTTCTGGTCTGTCAAGCATAAGTTTTGAACAACATTTTATTTGGTTTGTCAACCTTACATTTTAAATAGGATTGTTTCTGGTCTGTCAAGCGTAAGTTTTGAACAACATTTTATTTGGTCTGTCAACCTTACATTTTAAATAGGATTGTTTCTGGTCTGTCAAGCGTAAGTTTTGAACAACATTTTAGTTGGTCTGTCAACCTTACATTTTAAATAAGATTTTATCTGGTCTGTCAAGCGTAAGTTTTGAACAACATTTTATTTGGTCTGTCAACCTTACATTTTAAATAGGACTTTTTTCCTGTCTGTCAAGCGTAAGTTTTGAACATTTTATTTGGTCTGTCAACCTTACATTTTAAATAGGATTTTTTTTCTGGTCTGTCAAGCGTAAGTTTTGAACAACATTTATTTGGTCTGTCAACCTTCAATTTTAAATAGGATTGTTTCTGGTCTGTCAAGCATACGTTTTGAACAACATTTTATTTGGTCTGTAAACCTTCAATTTAAAATAGGATTGTTTCTGGTTTGTCAAGCGTAAGTTTTGAACCACATTTTATTTGGTCTGTAAACCTTCAATTTTAAATAGAATTTTTTTCTGGTCTGTCAAGCATAAGTTTTGAACAACATTTTATTTGGTCTGTCAACCTTACATTTTAAATAGGATTGTTTCTGGTCTGTCAAGCGTAAGTTTTGAACAACATTTTATTTGGTCTGTCAACCTTACATTTTAAATAAGATTTTATCTGGTCTGTCAAGCGTAAGTTTTGAACATTTTATTTGGTCTGTCAACCTTACATTTTAAATAGGATTGTTTCTGGTCTGTCAAGCGTAAGTTTTGAACAACATTTTATTTGGTCTGTCAACCTTACATTTTAAATAGGATTTTTTTTCTGGTCTGTCAAGCGTAAGTTTTGAACAACATTTTATTTGGTCTGTAAACCTTCAATTTTAAATAGGATTTTTTTCTGGTCTGTCAAGCGTAAGTTTTGAACAACATTTTATTTGGTCTGTAAACCTTCAATTTTAAATAGGATTTTTTTCTGGTCTGTCAAGCGTAAGTTTTGAACAACATTTTATTTGGTCTGTCAACCTTTAATTTTAAATAGGATTTTTTTCTGGTCTGTCAAGCGTAAGTTTATAACAACATTTATTTGCTCTGTAAACTTTCAATTTTAAATAGGATTGTTTCTGGTCTGTCAAGCATACGTTTTGAACAACATTTTATTTGGTCTGTAAACCTTCAATTTAAAATAGGATTGTTTCTGGTTTGTCAAGCGTAAGTTTTGAACAACATTTTATTTGGTCTGTAAACCTTCAATTTTAAATAGGATTGTTTCTGGTCTGTCAAGCATAAGTTTTGAACAACACTTTATTTGGTCTGTCAACCTTACATTTTAAATAGGATTGTTTCTCGTCTGTCAAGCGTAAGTTTTGAACAACATTTTATTTGGTCTGTCAACCTTACATTTTAAATAAAACTTTTTTCCTGTCAAGCGTAAGTTTTGAACATTTTATTTGGTCTGTAAACCTTACATTTTAAATAGGATTTTTTTTCTGGTTTGTCAAGCGTAAGTTTTGAACAACATTTATTTGGTCTGTCAACCTTCAATTTTAAATAGGATTGTTTCTGGTCTGTCTAGCGTAAGTTTTGAAAAAAAATTTATTTGGTCTGTAAACCTTCAATTTTGAATAGGATTTTTTTCTGGTCTGTCAAGCGTAAGTTTTGAACAACATTTTATTTGGTCTGTCAACCTTACATTTTAAATAAGATTTTATCTGGTCTGTCAAGCGTAAGTTTTGAACATTTTATTTGGTCTGTCAACCTTACATTTTAAATAGGATTGTTTCTGGTCTGTCAAGCGTAAGTTTTGAACAACATTTTATTTGGTCTGTCAACCTTACATTTTAAATAGGATTTTTTTTCTGGTCTGTCAAGCGTAAGTTTTGAACAACATTTTATTTGGTCTGTAAACCTTTGATTTTAAATAGGATTGTTTCTGGTCTGTCAAGCGTAAGTTTTGAACAACATTTTATTTGGTCTGTAAACCTTCAATTTTAAATAGGATTTTTTTCTGGTCTGTCAAGCGTAAGATTTGAACAACATTTTATTTGGTCTGTAAACCTTTAATTTTAAATAGGATTTTTTTCTGGTCTGTCAAGCGTAAGTTTATAACAACATTTATTTGCTCTGTAAACTTTCAATTTTAAATAGGATTGTTTCTGGTCTGTCAAGCGTAAGTTTTGAACAACATTTTATTTGGTCTGTAAACCTTCAATTTTAAATAGGATTGTTTCTGGTCTTCCAAGCGTAAGTTTTGAACAACATTTTATTTGGTCTGTAAACCTTCAATTTTAAATAGGATTGTTTCTGGTCCGTCAAGCGTAAGTTTTGAACAACATTTTATCTGTTCTGTAAAGCTTCAATTTTAAATAGGATTTTTTTCTGGTCTATCAAGCGTAAGTTTTGAACAACATTTTATTTGGTCTGTAAACCTTCAATTTTAAATAGGATTGTTTCTGGTCTGTCAAGCGTAAGTTTTGAACAACATTTTATTTGGTCTGTAAACCTTCAATTTTAAATAGGATTTTTTTCTGGTCTGTCAAGCGTAAGTTTTGAACAACATTTTATTTGGTCTGTAAACCTTCAATTTTAAATAGGATTGTTTCTGGTCTGTCAAGCATACGTTTTGAACAACATTTTATTTGGTCTGTAAACCTTCAATTTAAAATAGGATTGTTTCTGGTTTGTCAAGCGTAAGTTTTGAACAACATTTTATTTGGTCTGTAAACCTTCAATTTTAAATAGGATTTTTTTCTGGTCTGTCAAGCATAAGTTTTGAACAACATTTTATTTGGTTTGTCAACCTTACATTTTAAATAGGATTGTTTCTGGTCTGTCAAGCGTAAGTTTTGAACAACATTTTATTTGGTCTGTCAACCTTACATTTTAAATAGGATTGTTTCTGGTCTGTCAAGCGTAAGTTTTGAACAACATTTTAGTTGGTCTGTCAACCTTACATTTTAAATAAGATTTTTTTCTGGTCTGTCAAGCGTAAGTTTTGAACAACATTTTATTTGGTCTGTCAATCTTACATTTTAAATAGGACTTTTTTCCTGTCTGTCAAGCGTAAGTTTTGAACATTTTATTTGGTCTGTCAACCTTACATTTTAAATAGGATTTTTTTTCTGGTCTGTCAAGCGTAAGTTTTGAACAACATTTATTTGGTCTGTCAACCTTCAATTTTAAATAGGATTGTTTCTGGTCTGTCAAGCATACGTTTTGAACAACATTTTATATGGTCTGTAAACCTTCAATTTAAAATAGGATTGTTTCTGGTTTGTCAAGCGTAAGTTTTGAACAACATTTTATTTGGTCTGTAAACCTTCAATTTTAAATAGGATTTTTTTTTGGTCTGTCAAGCATAAGTTTTGAACAACATTTTATTTGGTCTGTAAACCTTCAATTTTAAATATGGTTTGCTTCTGGTCTGTCAAGCGTAAGTTTTGAACAACATTTTATTTGGTCTGTAAACCTTCAATTTTAAATAAGATTTTTTTCTGGTCTGTCAAGCGTAAGTTTTGAACAACATTTTATTTGGTCTGTCAACCTTTAATTTTAAATAGGATTTTTTTCTGGTCTGTCAAGCGTAAGTTTATAACAACATTTATTTGCTCTGTAAACTTTCAATTTTAAATAGGATTGTTTCTGGTCTGTCAAGCGTAAGTTTTGAACAACATTTTATTTGGTCTGTAAACCTTTAATTTTAAATAGGATTGTTTCTGGTCTGTCAAGCGTAAGTTTTGAACAACATTTTATCTGTTCTGTAAAGCTTCAATTTTAAATAGGATTTTTTTCTGGTCTATCAAGCGTAAGTTTTGAACAACATTTTATTTGGTCTGTAAACCTTCAATTTTAAATAGGATTGTTTCTGGTCTGGCGAGCGTAAGTTTTGCACAACATTTTATTTGGTCTGTAAACCTTTAATTTTAAATAGGATTTATTTCTGGTCTGTCAAGCGTAAGTTTTGAACAACATTTTATTTGGTCTGTAAACCTTCAATTTTAAATAGGATTTTTTTCTGGTCTGTCAAGCGTAAGTTTTGAACAACATTTTATTTGGTCTGTAAACCTTAAATTTTAAATAGGATTGTTTCTGGTCTGTCAAGCATACGTTTTGAACAACATTTTATTTGGTCTGTAAACCTTCAATTTAAAATAGGATTGTTTCTGGTTTGTCAAGCGTAAGTTTTGAACAACATTTTATTTGGTCTGTAAACCTTCAATTTTAAATAGGATTTTTTTCTGGTCTGTCAAGCATAAGTTTTGAACAACATTTTATTTGGTTTGTCAACCTTACATTTTAAATAGGATTGTTTCTGGTCCGTCAAGCGTAAGTTTTGAACAACATTTTATTTGGTCTGTCAACCTTACATTTTAAATAGGATTGTTTCTGGTCTGTCAAGCGTAAGTTTTGAACAACATTTTAGTTGGTCTGTCAACCTTACATTTTAAATAGGATTTTTTTCTGGTCTGTCAAGCGTAAGTTTTGAACAACATTTTATTTGGTCTGTCAACCTTACATTTTAAATAGGACTTTTTTCCTGTCTGTCAAGCGTAAGTTTTGAACATTTTATTTGGTCTGTCAACCTAACATTTTAAATAGGATTTTTTTTCTGGTCTGTCAAGCGTAAGTTTTGAACAACATTTATTTGGTCTGTCAACCTTCAATTTTAAATAGGATTGTTTCTGGTCTGTCAAGCATACGTTTTGAACAACATTTTATTTGGTCTGTAAACCTTCAATTTAAAATAGGATTGTTTCTGGTTTGTCAAGCGTAAGTTTTGAACAACATTTTATTTGGTCTGTAAACCTTCAATTTTAAATAGGATTTCTTTCTGGTCTGTCAAGCATAAGTTTTGAACAACATTTTATTTGGTCTGTCAACCTTACATTTTAAATAGGATTGTTTCTGGTCTGTCAAGCGTAAGTTTTGAACAACATTTTATTTGATCTGTCAACCTTACATTTTAAATAGGACTTTTTTCCTGTCAAGCGTAAGTTTTGAACATTTTATTTGGTCTGTCAACCTTACATTTTAAATAGGATTTTTTTTCTGGTCTGTCAAGCGTAAGTTTTGAACAACATTTTATTTGGTCTGTCAACCTTCAATTTTAAATAGGATTGTTTCTGGTCTGTCTAGCGTAAGTTTTGAAAAAAAATTTATTTGGTCTGTAAACCTTCAATTTTGAATAGGATTTTTTTCTGGTCTGTCAAGCGTAAGTTTTGAACAACATTTTATTTGGTCTGTCAACCTTACATTTTAAATAAGATTTTATCTGGTCTGTCAAGCGTAAGTTTTGAACATTTTATTTGGTCTGTCAACCTTCAATTTTAAATAGAATTGGTTCTGGTCTGTCAAGCGTAAGTTTTGAACAACATTTTATTTGGTCTGTCAACCTTACATTTTAAATAGGATTTTTTTTCTGGTCTGTCAAGCGTAAGTTTTGAACAACATTTTATTTGGTCTGTAAACCTTTGATTTTAAATAGGATTGTTTCTGGTCTGTCAAGCGTAAGTTTTGAACAACATTTTATTTGGTCTGTCAACCTTACATTTTAAATAGGACTTTTTTCCTGTCTGTCAAGCGTAAGTTTTGAACATTTTATTTGGTCTGTCAACCTTACATTTTAAATAGGATTTTTTTTCTGGTCTGTCAAGCGTAAGTTTTGAACAACATTTATTTGGTCTGTCAACCTTCAATTTTAAATAGGATTGTTTCTGGTCTGTCAAGCATACGTTTTGAACAACATTTTATTTGGTCTGTAAACCTTCAATTTAAAATAGGATTGTTTCTGGTCTGTCAAGCGTAAGTTTTGAACAACATTTTATTTGGTCTGTAAACCTTCAATTTTAAATAGGATTTTTTTCTGGTCTGTGAAGCATAAGTTTTGAACAACATTTTATTTGGTCTGTCAACCTTACATTTTAAATAGGATTGTTTCTGGTCTGTCAACCGTAAGTTTTGAACAACATTTTATTTGGTCTGTCAACCTTACATTTTAAATAGGACTTTTTTCCTGTCAAGCGTAAGTTTTGAACATTTTATTTGGTCTGTCAACCTTACATTTTAAATAAGATTTTTTTTCTGGTCTGTCAAGCGTAAGTTTTGAACAACATTTATTTGGTCTGTCAACCTTGAATTTTAAATAGGATTGTTTCTGGTCTGTCTAGCGTAAGTTTTGAAAAAAAATTTATTTGGTCTGTAAACCTTCAATTTTGAATAGGATTTTTTTCTGGTCTGTCAAGCGTAAGTTTTGAACAACATTTTATTTGGTCTGTCAACCTTACATTTTAAATAAGATTTTATCTGGTCTGTCAAGCGTAAGTTTTGAACATTTTATTTGGTCTGTCAACCTTCAATTTTAAATAGGATTGTTTCTGGTCTGTCAAGCGTAAGTTTTGAACAACATTTTATTTGGTCTGTCAACCTTACATTTTAAATAGGATTTTTTTTCTGGTCTGTCAAGCGTAAGTTTTGAACAACATTTTATTTGGTCTGTAAACCTTTGATTTTAAATAGGATTGTTTCTGGTCTGTCAAGCGTAAGTTTTGAACAACATTTTATTTGGTCTGTCAACCTTACATTTTAAATAGGACTTTTTTCCTGTCTGTCAAGCGTAAGTTTTGAACATTTTATTTGGTCTGTCAACCTTACATTTTAAATAGGATTTTTTTTCTGGTCTGTCAAGCGTAAGTTTTGAACAACATTTATTTGGTATGTCAACCTTCAATTTTATATAGGATTTTTTCTGGTCTGTCAAGCATACGTTTTGAACAACATTTTATTTGGTCTGTAAACCTTCAATTTAAAATAGGATTGTTTCTGGTTTGTCAAGCGTAAGTTTTGAACAACATTTTATTTGGTCTGTAAACCTTCAATTTTAAATAGGATTTTTTTCTGGTCTGTCAAGCATAAGTTTTGAACAACATTTTATTTGGTCTGTCAACCTTACATTTTAAATAGGATTGTTTCTGGTCTGTCAAGCGTAAGTTTTGAACAACATTTTATTTGATCTGTCAACCTTACATTTTAAATAGGACTTTTTTCCTGTCAAGCGTAAGTTTTGAACATTTTATTTGGTCTGTCAACCTTACATTTTAAATAGGATTTTTTTTCTGGTCTGTCAAGCGTAAGTTTTGAACAACATTTTATTTGGTCTGTCAACCTTCAATTTTAAATAGGATTGTTTCTGGTCTGTCTAGCGTAAGTTTTGAAAAAAAATTTATTTGGTCTGTAAACCTTCAATTTTGAATAGGATTTTTTTCTGGTCTGTCAAGCGTAAGTTTTGAACAACATTTTATTTGGTCTGTCAACCTTACATTTTAAATAAGATTTTATCTGGTCTGTCAAGCGTAAGTTTTGAACATTTTATTTGGTCTGTCAACCTTCAATTTTAAATAGAATTGGTTCTGGTCTGTCAAGCGTAAGTTTTGAACAACATTTTATTTGGTCTGTCAACCTTACATTTTAAATAGGATTTTTTTTCTGGTCTGTCAAGCGTAAGTTTTGAACAACATTTTATTTGGTCTGTAAACCTTTGATTTTAAATAGGATTGTTTCTGGTCTGTCAAGCGTAAGTTTTGAACAACATTTTATTTGGTCTGTCAACCTTACATTTTAAATAGGACTTTTTTCCTGTCTGTCAAGCGTAAGTTTTGAACATTTTATTTGGTCTGTCAACCTTACATTTTAAATAGGATTTTTTTTCTGGTCTGTCAAGCGTAAGTTTTGAACAACATTTATTTGGTCTGTCAACCTTCAATTTTAAATAGGATTGTTTCTGGTCTGTCAAGCATACGTTTTGAACAACATTTTATTTGGTCTGTAAACCTTCAATTTAAAATAGGATTGTTTCTGGTCTGTCAAGCGTAAGTTTTGAACAACATTTTATTTGGTCTGTAAACCTTCAATTTTAAATAGGATTTTTTTCTGGTCTGTGAAGCATAAGTTTTGAACAACATTTTATTTGGTCTGTCAACCTTACATTTTAAATAGGATTGTTTCTGGTCTGTCAACCGTAAGTTTTGAACAACATTTTATTTGGTCTGTCAACCTTACATTTTAAATAGGACTTTTTTCCTGTCAAGCGTAAGTTTTGAACATTTTATTTGGTCTGTCAACCTTACATTTTAAATAAGATTTTTTTTCTGGTCTGTCAAGCGTAAGTTTTGAACAACATTTATTTGGTCTGTCAACCTTCAATTTTAAATAGGATTGTTTCTGGTCTGTCTAGCGTAAGTTTTGAAAAAAAATTTATTTGGTCTGTAAACCTTCAATTTTGAATAGGATTTTTTTCTGGTCTGTCAAGCGTAAGTTTTGAACAACATTTTATTTGGTCTGTCAACCTTACATTTTAAATAAGATTTTATCTGGTCTGTCAAGCGTAAGTTTTGAACATTTTATTTGGTCTGTCAACCTTCAATTTTAAATAGGATTGTTTCTGGTCTGTCAAGCGTAAGTTTTGAACAACATTTTATTTGGTCTGTCAACCTTACATTTTAAATAGGATTTTTTTTCTGGTCTGTCAAGCGTAAGTTTTGAACAACATTTTATTTGGTCTGTAAACCTTTGATTTTAAATAGGATTGTTTCTGGTCTGTCAAGCGTAAGTTTTGAACAACATTTTATTTGGTCTGTCAACCTTACATTTTAAATAGGACTTTTTTCCTGTCTGTCAAGCGTAAGTTTTGAACATTTTATTTGGTCTGTCAACCTTACATTTTAAATAGGATTTTTTTTCTGGTCTGTCAAGCGTAAGTTTTGAACAACATTTATTTGGTATGTCAACCTTCAATTTTATATAGGATTTTTTCTGGTCTGTCAAGCATACGTTTTGAACAACATTTTATTTGGTCTGTAAACCTTCAATTTAAAATAGGATTGTTTCTGGTTTGTCAAGCGTAAGTTTTGAACAACATTTTATTTGGTCTGTAAACCTTCAATTTTAAATAGGATTTTTTTTCTGGTCTGTCAAGCGTAAGTTTTGAACAACATTTATTTGGTCTGTCAACCTTCAATTTTAAATAGGATTGTTTCTGGTCTGTCTAGCGTAAGTTTTGAAAAAAAATTTATTTGGTCTGTAAACCTTCAATTTTGAATAGGATTTTTTTCTGGTCTGTCAAGCGTAAGTTTTGAACAACATTTTATTTGGTCTGTCAACCTTACATTTTAAATAAGATTTTATCTGGTCTGTCAAGCGTAAGTTTTGAACATTTTATTTGGTCTGTCAACCTTACATTTTAAATAGGATTGTTTCTGGTCTGTCAAGCGTAAGTTTTGAACAACATTTTATTTGGTCTGTCAACCTTACATTTTAAATAGGATTTTTTTTCTGGTCTGTCAAGCGTAAGTTTTGAACAACATTTTATTTGGTCTGTAAACCTTTGATTTTAAATAGGATTGTTTCTGGTCTGTCAAGCGTAAGTTTTGAACAACATTTTATTTGGTCTGTAAACCTTCAATTTTAAATAGGATTTTTTCTGGTCTGTCAAGCGTAAGATTTGAACAACATTTTATTTGGTCCGTAAACCTTTAATTTTAAATAGGATTTTTTTCTGGTCTGTCAAGCGTAAGTTTATAACAACATTTATTTGCTCTGTAAACTTTCAATTTTAAATAGGATTGTTTCTGGTCTGTCAAGCGTAAGTTTTGAACAACATTTTATTTGGTCTGTAAACCTTCAATTTTAAATAGGATTGTTTCTGGTCTGCCAAGCGTAAGTTTTGAACAACATTTTATTTTGTCTGTAAACCTTCAATTTTAAATAGGATTGTTTCTGGTCCGTCAAGCGTAAGTTTTGAACAACATTTTATCTGTTCTGTAAAGCTTCAATTTTAAATAGGATTTTTTTCTGGTCTATCAAGCGTAGGTTTTGAACAACATTTTATTTGGTCTGTAAACCTTCAATTTTAAATAGGATTGTTTCTGGTCTGGCGAGCGTAAGTTTTGCACAACATTTTATTTGGTCTGTAAACCTTCAATTTTAAATAGGATTTTTTTCTGGTCTGTCAAGCGTAAGTTTTGAACAACATTTTATTTGGTCTGTAAACCTTCAATTTTAAATAGGATTGTTTCTGGTCTGTCAAGCATACGTTTTGAACAACATTTTATTTGGTCTGTAAACCTTCAATTTAAAATAGGATTGTTTCTGGTTTGTCAAGCGTAAGTTTTGAACAACATTTTATTTGGTCTGTAAACCTTCAATTTTAAATAGGATTTTTTTCTGGTCTGTCAAGCATAAGTTTTGAACAACATTTTATTTGGTTTGTCAACCTTACATTTTAAATAGGATTGTTTCTGGTCTGTCAAGCGTAAGTTTTGAACAACATTTTATTTGGTCTGTCAACATTACATTTTAAATAGGACTTTTTTCCTGTCTGTCAAGCGTAAGTTTTGAACATTTTATTTGGTCTGTCAACCTTACATTTTAAATAGGATTTTTTTTCTGGTCTGTCAAGCGTAAGTTTTGAACAACATTTATTTGGTCTGTCAACCTTACATTTTAAATAGGATTGTTTCTGGTCTGTCAAGCGTAAGTTTTGAAAAAAAATTTATTTGGTCTGTAAACCTTCAATTTTGAATAGGATTTTTTTCTGGTCTGGCGAGCGTAAGTTTTGCACAACATTTTATTTGGTCTGTAAACCTTCAATTTTAAATAGGATTTTTTTCTGGTCTGTCAAGCGTAAGATTTGAACAACATTTTATTTGGTCTGTAAACCTTCAATTTTAAATAATGTTTTCTTGTCTCTCAGGTGTAAGTTTTAAACAACATTTTCTTTGGTTTGTCAAATTTTACTTTTAAATAGAATTGTTTCTGGTCTGTCAAATGTAAGCTTAAAACAAACATTTCTTTGTTTTCAACTTTAAGCATTTTCTTATCTTTGAAGCTTAAATTTGAAGCAATATTTTCTTGTCTGCCAAGCTTCAGTTTGATATCATCTTCTTTGGTATGTCAAGCTTACGTTTAAAACAACATCAAGCTTTAGTTTGATCCATAATTTTTCCTTGTCTGTTTTAGGTTGAAACAAAATTTTAGTTTGTAAAGCTTAAGTTTGAAAATCTGTCTTTTGTCTGTCATGCTTAAGTTTGAAACATTTTCGTTTGTTAGTCTGTCATGCTTAAGTTTGCGATACCATTTTCTTTGGTCTGTCAAGTTTAAGTGTACAACAATATTTTATTTAGTCAATGAAACTTAAGTTCCAATAATAGTTTATTTTCGCTTGTAAAACTTGAGTTAGAAACATCATTTACTTTGATATGATATAGCCCTGGGTCTATAAAGCTTAACTTAGAAATAACATTTTCTTTGGTACGTTGAGCTTAAATTTGAAATTCTATTTTCTTTGGTCTGTCAAGTTAAAGTCCGAAATAGCATTTTCATCTATAATCGCGCAATCAAAATGGACGTACCTTCAGAATTATCATTGTCGGTTTCTTCAAGTTAAGCTCCAACTCATCGCTACTTAAGAACTACGTCTTATCAAGCAATTCCTGTCTTCAGGCAAGAACCAAAAAGACCAAACACTCACCATCGACAACTGAAGCGTATAATTTCTCCGTTATTGGAATCGCATTTTTGAAGGTCGAATGCACCCTGACCTTTGCAAAGGCGGTCGTCTCTGCCCAGTGACACGGGCGTAACTGGAAAGGGGCCTACTTAAGGTGATGATTAGAAAATAAAAAGGTTAACAGGTTGGCAAAGTGGGTGGTGAATTTTGTTCGGGTTTATTAATAAGGGAGACAACTGTTGTCACGTGACGGCATATGTCTCTTGAATTAATGTCACCATAAATGACTCACGACTTTTTTGGCGAATGATCCCAGATATCGAATAATTCGAAATTAATTAAGGACCACGAATTAATAAGATTTTACAACAAGCACAGTTAACCAAGAACTGTTAA
This sequence comes from Sepiola atlantica, assembly GCA_963556195.1. Lineage (NCBI taxonomy): Eukaryota > Metazoa > Mollusca > Cephalopoda > Sepiida > Sepiolidae > Sepiola > Sepiola atlantica. The sequence goes on from OY744539.1 coordinate 21,538,727, forward strand.
AGGGCACAAATGGTATGGAACGACTATATAAGAGGAAAGAGTCAGAACTGTAACGAACAGAGTTTTAGAAGCAAATAGCAAATGCTGTGTACACTGTATTGTTTAAAGCATTAATGGGAAACCCAAGGCCCGCGAGCCAAACCTAGACCGCAAAGACTTTTCCTGTGGCCTGCGGAGACTTTTGATAAGGATGATCTTTTCAGGAAAGTATAAACGAATTCTAAAGTGATTATCCAAATGACGGCCAATACAGGGTGACCCCACAAAAACTGGCACAACTCTAATAAGGCCCCGTTTCTTAGTGTTTCGTCCGAATGAAATTAATTTTTGGTCATAACTAGTTTATTATATTCAAAACATCACATCAAAACACTAGGGTCTTTGGATTTTTTTCTTCGTTCTACAGCATGTGTTCTAGATGGCCTCCATTTAGCTCCGTGCATTTCTTGAGGCGCAGAACGAAGTTGTTCATGACGTTCTTACAGACTGAATTGGGAATGGCTCTCATCTCCTCCCTGATGGCTTCCTTGAGTTCCGTGATGGTTCTGGGTTTCCCTGCGTACACTATGTCCTTAAGATTACGCCAAAGGAATAAATCTGGGGGGGGGGGGGCTTAGGTCCGGGCTATGGGATGGCCACTCGAAATTTGTCTTGAAACTGATCACTCGGCATCCGAAGTTCTCTTTCAGCCAATCTCGGGACAGGTTTGAGGTGTGAGAACTTGCTCCGTCTTGCTGGAACCATAAAACTTACATACATACATTTTTTTAAATTTTTAATTTCCTTATCTTTCTGTTTTTGCTGGGGATGGAGAATCTTATCGGATGCCAGACATTTAACGGCTATTTCAGACACTCCAGCCTAGAGATTTTTTAAAGATTCTAACCGTCCCTTTAAGTGCAATTGTTTGTACTTTTCTTGCTCTCTGTTCACCGGCTATACTCGCCAGATAGCTTTTGGAATTCTTTTTCATTAGTCCGGTTGCTCCTATAATTATTGGTATGATGGAGATTTTCCTAAGATTCTAGTTTTTTTATGTCCTGCATAAGACGTTTGTATTTCGGAATCTTTCACCCTTAAGCTCTGTTCAATCATACATCATTCGGGACATTGATTTAAATAAGGGTTGCTACTTCCTCCCTGTTGTCCCATATCCCGATGTCAGGTTTAACAGCTCCGTTTTCTAGATATGTAGCTGTAAGGAATGGCATAGTAAATATATATAGTTGTAAGGATTGCATAGTCAAGATATGTAGTTGTAGGGATTGCATAGCCAAGATATGTAGTTGTAGGGATTGCATAGTCAAGATATGTAGTTGTAGGGATTGCATAGTCAAGATGTGTAGCTGTAGGAACCGCATAGTCAAGATGTGTAGCTGTAGGGATTGCATATTCAAGATATGTAGTTGTAGGGATTGCATAGCCAAGATATGTAGTTGTAGGGATTGCATAGTCAAGATATGTAGTTGTAGGGATTGCATAGTCAAGATGTGTAGCTGTAGGAACCGCATAGTCAAGATGTGTAGCTGTAGGGATTGCATATTCAAGATATGTAGTTGTAGGGATTGCATAGTCAAGATGTGTAGCTGTAGGGATTGCATAGTCAGGATGTGTAGCTGTAGGGATCGCATAGTCAAGATATGTAGCTGTAGGGATTGCATAGTCAAGATGTGTAGCTGTAGGGATTTCATAATCAGGATGTGTAGCTGTAGGGATCGCATAGTCAAGATATGTAGTTTTAGGGATTGCATAGTCAGGATATGTAGTTGTAGGGATTGCATAGTCAAGATGTGTAGTTGTAGGGATTGCACAGTCAAGATGTGTAGCTGTAGGAATCGGATAGTCAAGATGTGTAGTTGTAGGGATTGCATAGTCAAGAGTGTATCTGTAGGGATTGCATAGACAAGAGTGTAGTTGTAGGGATTGCATAGTCACGAGTGTAGTTGTAGGGATTGCATAGTCAAGAGTGTAGCTGTAGGGATTGCATAGACAAGATGTGTAGCTGTAGGGATTGCATAGTCAAGATGTGTAGCTGTAGGGATCGCATAGTCAAGATATATTGTTATAGGGATTGCATAGTCAAAATATGTAGTTTTAGAGATTGCATAGTAAAGATATGTAGCTGTAGGGACCGCATAGTCAAGATGTATAGCTCTAGGGATTGCATAGTCAAGATGTGCAGCTGTAGGGATTGCATAGTCAAAATGTGTAGCTGTAGGGATTGCATAGTCAAGATGTGTAGCTGTAGGAACCGCATAGTATAGATGTGTAGCTGTAGGGATTGCATATTCAAGATATTTAGTTGTAGGAATTGCATAGTCAAGATGTGCAGCTGTAGGGATTGCATAGTCAGGATGTGTAGCTGTATTGATCACATAGTCAAGATATGTAGTTTTCTAGATATGTAGCTGTAAGGAATGGCATAGTAAATATATATAGTTGTAAGGATTGCATAGTCAAGATATGTAGTTGTAGGGATTGCATAGCCAAGATATGTAGTTGTAGGGATTGCATAGTCAAGATATGTAGTTGTAGGGATTGCATAGTCAAGATATTTAGTTGTAGGAACCGCATAGTCAAGATGTGTAGCTGTAGGGATTGCATATTCAAGATATGTAGTTGTAGGGATTGCATAGTCAAGATGTGTAGCTGTAGGGATTGCATAGTCAGGATGTGTAGCTGTAGGGATCGCATAGTCAAGATATGTAGCTGTAGGGATTGCATAGTCAAGATGTGTAGCTGTAGGGATTTCATAATCAGGATGTGTAGCTGTAGGGATCGCATAGTCAAGATATGTAGTTTTAGGGATTGCATAGTCAAGATATGTAGCTGTAGGGATTGCATAGTCAGGATATGTAGTTGTAGGGATTGCATAGTCAAGATGTGTAGTTGTAGGGATTGCACAGTCAAGATGTCAAGCTGTAGGAATCGGATAGTCAAGATGTGTAGTTGTAGGGATTGCATAGTCAAGAGTGTATCTGTAGGGATTGCATAGACAAGAGTGTAGTTGTAGGGATTGCATAGTCACGAGTGTAGTTGTAGGGATTGCATAGTCAAGAGTGTAGCTGTAGGGATTGCATAGACAAGATGTGTAGCTGTAGGGATTGCATAGTCAAGATGTGTAGCTGTAGGGATCGCATAGTCAAGATATATTGTTATAGGGATTGCATAGTCAAAATATGTAGTTTTAGAGATTGCATAGTAAAGATATGTAGCTGTAGGGACCGCATAGTCAAGATGTATAGCTCTAGGGATTGCATAGTCAAGATGTGTAGCTGTAGGGATTGCATAGTCAAAATGTGTAGCTGTAGGGATTGCATAGTCAAGATGTGTAGCTGTAGGAACCGCATAGTATAGATGTGTAGCTGTAGGGATAGCATATTCAAGATATTTAGTTGTAGGAATTGCATAGTCAAGATGTGTAGCTGTAGGGATTGCATAGTCAGGATGTGTAGCTGTATTGATCACATAGTCAAGATATGTAGTTTTAGGGATTGCATAGTCAAGATATGTAGCTGTAGGGATCGCATAGTCAAGATGTGTAGCTGTAGGGATTGCATAATCAGGATGTGTAGCTGTAGGGATCGCATAGTCAAGATATGTAGTTTTAGGGATTGCATAGTCAAGATATGTAGCTGTAGGGATCGCATAGTCAAGATGTGTAGCTGTAGGGATTGCATAATCAGGATGTGTAGCTGTAGGGATCGCATAGTCAAGATATGTAGTTTTAGGGATTGCATAGTCAAGATATGTAGCTGTAGGGATCGCATAGTCAAGATGTGTAGCTGTAGGGATTGCATAGTCAAGATGTGTAGTTGTAGGGATTGCACAGTCAAGATGTGTAGCTGTATGGATCGCATAGTCAAGATGTGTAGTTGTAGGGATTGCATAATCAGGATGTGTAGCTGTAGGGATCGCATAGTCAAGATATGTAGTTTTAGGGATTGCATAGTGAAGATATGTAGCTGTAGGGATTGCATAATCAGGATGTGTAGCTGTAGGGATCGCATAGTCAAGATATGTAGTTTTAGGGATTGCATAGTCAAGATATGTAGTTTTAGGGATTGCATAATCAGGATGTGTAGCTGTAGGGATCGCATAGTAAAGATATGTAGTTTTAGGGATTGCATAGTCAAGATATGTAGCTGTAGGGATCGCATAGTCAAGATGTGTAGCTGTAGGGATTGCATAATCAGGATGTGTAGCTGTAGGGATCGCATAGTCAAGATATGTAGTTTTAGGGATTGCATAGTCAAGATATGTAGCTGTAGGGATCGCATAGTCAAGATGTGTAGATGTAGGGATTGCATAGTCAAGATATGTAGTTGTAGGGATTGCACAGTCAAGATGTGTAGCTGTAGGAATCGCATAGTCAAGATGTGTAGTTGTAGGGATTGCATAGTCAAGATGTGTAGCTGTAGGAATCGCATAGTCAAGATGTGTAGCTGTAGGGATTGCATCGACAAGATGTGTAGCTGTAGGGATCGCATAGTCAAGATATATTGTTATAGGGATTGCATAGTCAAAATATGTAGTTTTAGAGATTGCATAGTAAAGATATGTAGCTGTAGGGACCGCATAGTCAAGATGTATAGCTCTAGGGATTGCATAGTCAAGATGTGTAGCTGTAGGGATCGCATAGTCAAGATGTGTAGCTGTAGGGATTGCATAGTCAAGATGTGTAGCTGTATGGATCGCATAGTCAAGATGTGTAGTTGTAGGGATTGCATAATCAGGATGTGTAGCTGTAGGGATCGCATAGTCAAGATATGTAGTTTTAGGGATTGCATAGTCAAGATATGTAGTTTTAGGGATTGCATAATCAGGATGTGTAGCTGTAGGGATCGCATAGTAAAGATATGTAGTTTTAGGGATTGCATAGTCAAGATATGTAGCTGTAGGGATCGCATAGTCAAGATGTGTAGCTGTAGGGATTGCATAATCAGGATGTGTAGCTGTAGGGATCGCATAGTCAAGATATGTAGTTTTAGGGATTGCATAGTCAAGATATGTAGCTGTAGGGATCGCATAGTCAAGATGTGTAGATGTAGGGATTGCATAGTCAAGATATGTAGTTGTAGGGATTGCACAGTCAAGATGTGTAGCTGTAGGAATCGCATAGTCAAGATGTGTAGTTGTAGGGATTGCATAGTCAAGATGTGTAGCTGTAGGAATCGCATAGTCAAGATGTGTAGCTGTAGGGATTGCATCGACAAGATGTGTAGCTGTAGGGATCGCATAGTCAAGATATATTGTTATAGGGATTGCATAGTCAAAATATGTAGTTTTAGAGATTGCATAGTAAAGATATGTAGCTGTAGGGACCGCATAGTCAAGATGTATAGCTCTAGGGATTGCATAGTCAAGATGTGTAGCTGTAGGGATTGCATAGTCAAGATGTGTAGCTGTAGGGATCGCATAGTCAAGATGTGTGTATTAAATAAATTTTTAATTCATAAATATTTTAAATAAAACTAAAATAAATATGAAAATGAAATCAATAGCAATATAAATGCAGAAAAATCAAAAATAACTAAAAGAAGATAAGTTGTAAAATCGATTCGTCCAAATTATATAAAATGCAGTAGTTTAGTAAATAACAAATACATTTTTCTAGGGCAAATACCAGACGAACAATACAGATAAAAAGAACATTTTAATAACGAAATAGGTTAAGAAAAATATTCATTTCTAGTAAAAAAAATAGACTTGCTATTCGGAATGTTTTTTAAGAGAGGTGGTGTCTGATAAACACTGCTCGGAAGCCATGAAGTAAAATATTGTTGTTTTTTAAATCCCTGAAACATATTTTCATGGTAAACAACTGATGATCACTACAAAAAATATAAAGAATAACGTAAATTCTTGGAAGCTAAGTAATATAGTGATTACAAGTGATTGATTGAAGTTTTTCTAACTGAGTGCCACTACATACAAAGGCCCAAATGCCACTCGAGGATTAAGGTTAAATGAGTGTCAGGTAGACGGTTAGACCACACCGTGATGATTGATAATGATGGTGGTGATTGGGCAGAATTTGATTATTCAAGAGGGTTGCTCAAGAAGTACTTGTTTACATTGGACTTGAAAACGACCATGTTGTAGTCAGCTGGGAAGTAGCCCTGAGGTATGTTTTCAACAGACGGGCAGTTCTAGAGAAAGAACTTTGCTCATGGTAGTTTTGTGTAAGTTTTAAATAGAATGAGAGAGAAAGGGAATCTATTGGCAGTGGCTGTAGCTAGACGAGTTTTTGTTGTGAATGTTTTGCAGGGAGCAACTTAAGGTTGAAGCTCAGTCGAGCACCTGCGATGAAAATAACGATAGAGTAGATAAAGACTAGCAACGTATCTTTTGTGAGAAATGGGTAGTAGGGTGGAGAACAGGGCATCAGCCACTAAATTTCGAAGTTTGCTTTGTACATTGTCAAGACAGGAACTGGTGCTCTAGGTGTGGCAACACTAATCCATCTAAAAACGCAATACTCTACCTGTATAAGAGCCAAATAGCTCTTATACAAGTAGAGGATTGCGTCAGGAGTGTGATCCCTTCTGGGACGATAAAAAGATCCAACCATTTTTCCAGCGACCGTGGCAACGGATTTAATATGTCATTTTCCATTTCAGATCTTGAGTGCAGGTCAGTCCTAGAAGCTTGTCAAAGCAGGAGACTGCCTCAAGACGGGAGCCATTCATTTCAATTGTGGGGATCAGAGCGTTTGTTGTAAAAAGAAAGAAGCTTGGTTTTTGGACGCATTAAAAGTAACCAGCTAATCTTTACCCCCATTGTACTACGTGCTCAAGTTCGGAAAAAAGAGAATTAGAAATATCTTGGCCATTGCTGCTCTTCGAGGTGTTGCCATAGATGGTTGTGTCGTCTGCATAAATGTCGACAAACACGATTTGGGAGATTCTATTTATCTTCCCCCACAAGGTAAGATGTGACACAAGGTCGGGAAAGTGGGGAAAAAAACAGCGCTCGAGAATTTGAGCACTCTGGCCATTTAAAAATTGCCTGGGCAGCCCCGTCGGCATTCCCCGGTAGGGGCGCCTCAGGCGATTAGCAATAAACTAACCCCCTCTAAAAGGGTGAGACGGCAAAGCCTGGGAAGGTGCACCTCCTAGAACTGCACAGGACGGACAACCGATAGACCGGCGTAAATCAAGACCCGAAGGCCCAGACAATACCGGTCTATAGGGTGGGGTAAAAACTCCTGGTTAGATGAAAATCAGGAAGAGGGTTGGACTCAGAATGGTTCTTGAGAAACGCCAGCGTGGATTTTATTAACCTCGGACTTATGTCCATCAACGATTACGTTTTTGAAAATATCAGAGAGAAAGGAGTTGATGGTTGAGAGGACATTTCCAGATATTCCATAGCTAAAAATGTTGTGAAGTAGACCTTTATGTCAACCCCTATCAAAGGTCTTTCATATGTCAAGAGCTATTGCTCTAGATACGAATCCCCCGCTAATAGATTCAGTAATCCTCTGTGATATTACACTCAGTACATCGCCTGTTGATCTCGCAGGACGAAAACCATATGCTTTGTCACTGAGTAGGCTTACTAGCAAAGGAATTTTCAAACGAAGGACTTGGGACTAAATGTTCTTTTTTTCTCTACCATATAGTTTTAAAGGTTGAAAAACTTCGAAAATTATATATATATATATATATATATGTATATATATATATATATATATATATATATATATATATATATATATATATATATATATATATATCGCTTTCTAAACTGATGAGAGCGTAAGCTCGAAACGCCGGTGTATGTAGGCATAAATAATTTAATAATTCTTTGTAAATATTGAAATAATGCCTCTTTCGGAGATATTAATAACAGATTGTCACTTAGCTATAAGAACAGTTCCGATTACGTTCGCAGAACCCTCTAGATAGTCTGATGTTTGCAACTCGCTGTATTTAAACATAAATATAATTTAGTTTCTCCCGCATCACGTGATAACTGAGGCGAGAGCGAATACGTACAGAGTCTTTATTGCCTCTGGTGAACCGAGATCACGCCTTGTGATTGTCTGAAATTGTCGCTTCCTACACTGATGAGAGCGTAAGCTCGAAACGCCGGCGTATATAAGTACGAATAATGTAATAATGTTTTGTAAATATACTTTCGTATATATATATATATATATATATATATATATATATATATATATACTTGTAGAATACCCGTCTCAGGACAAGTATAAGCAATAAATATAGCATTTGTTTGAAATGTTTATGTTTTTCTTTTCTTTGAGGAATAGGCTACGGTTTCGGTGGCATCCCGCTAAATTGGGAAAGTTTACAAAAAAATAAATAATGTGCCTTCGTTCTCACCCTGTTACCTAAAATACATATTCTATAATTTATAATTAGAAGTTCAATAGTTTAGAATTTTACGAAGCACCTACATATTATTGACCGGGGTGTCGAGATTATGTATTCTAAATGAATAATGATCGGTTCATTAGTTTAGGAGTTTATCCTGTACAAGGAAATATATGATCTAACTTTATATAATGACCCCTTAATTTTAAAATTAAAAGAAAAATAATGTGCACATGTTGCTCACTGCCTGACCTAGAATATATATTACAAGATTCATAATGATCCGAAAAACCTGTGGCGTAATGGATATAAGTGCTAAGTGACAGTTTTCTGGAGGTGGAAGGTTCAGTCCTTAGTACGGGCGATACTAGAATTCAATTATGATTAAAATAAAGGGTTCCGTTGGAAATTCCGTTCTGAGCCCAACATAAATATTACCGAGTTTCACAAAATACACCTGAATAAGGTCGGAAGGTACATCGGTAGAAACGTTGTGAGAATAACATCCAAGATGAGAACAGTCGTCTAAATAATGCAAATAATACAACTCTATCAGTTACACTTAATTGTTACGTTGGGAAAAGGGGTGTTTATCTGAAAAAATATTTAAAAATATTACTTACTTTTCCACTTACCCTAAGTCCGACTGGCAAGTTTTTCCCAACTAAGTCTCGTAAAAACGACATTAATCGCCTAAGTTAAGTTTACCGAAAGTAAGTGATCACTCAGCGGCTATTGTTTTTTTTTTCTTTCGTGAGTTGATGGGACAACGTGTCATCAAAATAAAATTTTGAAATGAATAGTGTTTCAAACAGTTTCTCACACGTTAAACGTATAATGGCCGGTAGAGAATTTAATTCTACTGCGTTTGTTATAAATTATAATTTGTTGTTTGTTCTCAACTCTTAACTATTGGGTACGTTACGCCGTTTTAATACTACAACCCGAATTTTGTCTGTTTTTAAGGATGGCGGGATATTCTAAAAAAAAAGCTCCGATTAGACAACTGCTTTTATCTATTTGGATTAGCGATGAGCAGGGTCACCATACCTAAGATACCCAGGAACAAATAACATTTTTATGCACCCCATTAATGCAAGCCATAGATATGGGTGTATAATTTTCAAGTATATAAGCAAAATGATAAGCACGACAGTGATATTAAAAGAAAGTAACAACGAAATAACGCGTATTTAGGAATTAACTAAAAGACGACCATTGTTTTACAAATTAACATTCCGAGCAATAATAGCAGACGTTTCCTAATTAAAGAATTGTCTAGACAAACTTGCGTGTCCGTTTTTATTATCAAAAGCCTGATCATAACTGTAATGCAATGCCGATAGTTAAGAAATAAAACAGCAACAAGTCTAGACTTGAAATGGAAGTCTTACATCAAATCTGTTGCTCAGGCCGTTGGGACAAAATGGTTGGATCATTTTACCCTTCCAGAAGTACTTGAGACTTCTGACGCAATCCTCTACTTGTATAAGAGTCAGATACGTCATAAGATAGAGTACTGTGACACATCTGCTTTGACAAAGTTAGAAACTGACTTCGCAATCTAGTGGATGATGGCCTTTTTTCTTTTCTAGAGTCTCTTTTTCGCAGAAGAAACGTTGCTAGGCTTCTTTCTACTCTATTGTTATTTTAATGGGAGCTGCTCGACTGAGCTCCAATCTCTGGTTCCCTCCTGTAAAACATTCACATCAAGAACTCGTCTTACTGCCAGCAATGCAAATAAATTTTCTTTCTTCACTTACGTCCCTAAATCTAAACAAAACTTCCATGAACGGAGACTCTTCTCAATAATTAACTGTCTGTGGCACTCAGTATCAAAATACTGTTTCCTTACTGACTACAACATAGTCGTATGCAAGTCCAATGCTAACAAATACTTGTTGAGCCATCCTTTTAAGTAATCAAATTCGGTCCTTTCCACTCATCATTTACAACCATCTCATAGTGCTGATCAGCATCTAATTATAAATTGCTTAAGACTTCCACCCGGTCATGACTGATGGAACGAGAACAAGTAACCCGTGGATTAAATAAAGTGTTCCGTTCAAAATTCTGTACAGATTCCTGAGCCCAACATAAAGATTCCTGAGTTTCACAATAGGCATGTGAAGAAGGTCGGAGTTTAAATCGGCCGAAACGTTGTGAGAATAACATCCAAGATGAGAACGGTAGTCCGAATAATCAAACAATACAAATCTATCAGTTACACTTAATTATTACGATGAGGGAGGGGCATGCAAAAAATAGGAGTAAACTATTACTTACTCTTTCACTTACCCTAAGTCCGACTGGCGAGCTTTCCCCCAAATAAGCTTCGTATAAAACACATTCATCGCCTAAGTTTATTGAAGTTAAGTGATCACTCAGCGGCGTTTTTTCTTTCGTGTCTCGATAAGATAGCGTGTCACTGAACTAAGATCTGAGACAAAAAGTGTTTCAAACAAATCCTCGAGTGGCTTTTGGTCTTGGTAAGTGGTGACTCATTAGTATAAAATTAGTTTAAAAAACAATATATCTTGATATGCTGAGTGTCGAACATAGTTCGCGTTGATCTTTATTAAGATGAATAAAAGTGGCCCAATTATTTAATTAAAGACGGTAACAACCAAATTACTTCTGACCGGATTCTAGTAGTACATAGCTAAAATCTTGTCTGTTGACACGCAGTAAGTTGCTCAGTGAATAGTGACGTATCTCCGGTTCTTTTTTTCCTGATGTTGTTTATCCGTCGTCATAGAGAAAGTTCAAATCTAGGAGCAGAGTGCCCTCTTTCCTTTGGTTCTGTAAAAAGGTAACAGGTAGGAAAAACACCAACAACATAGTAGCTCAATGGTTCAACTTCGCTGTTACTTTATATATTTACACAACAATAACATTACTCAGTAAGCAAGTCAATCATCGCTTGTTACTCGGGTGGGGGTACATTAAACGAAGACTGAGCTTCGAAAAAAGGTGACCGAATCCTATCAGTTCACCGGTCAAAGAGAAATATATTTCTTTCTTCTTTCGCCACGTCTTAATTCTGACTTCCTGTTCGTGACGTTATACCCAGGCATGACGCTCTAAATTAAATTTTTGAGTTTTAGTTCGAATTTATCCTTTCTCTGCTAGTCTTTCTTTACTCTAATGTAATTTTCAGAGCGAGTGCTCGACCGAACTCTAATTTATGGTTCGTGAATATTTTTTTCTTCCTCTGTGTACCTAAAACTAAATGAAACTACCATAAGAATTTCTTTCCAAGAACTAGCAGTCTATGGAACATAATACCACGAGGCTGCTTCGCACCTGACTACAACATGGTCGTTTTCAAGTCCAATGTTAGAAGATTCTTGTTGAAACGTCTCCGTAAATAATCAAATTCTCACCAGTTTTAACCATCGCTACTAATTCTCACCTGATAAGCTCATTAACCCTTATCATCGAGTGGCCTTTGTGCTTTAATAAGCGATGATTTGTTAGTAAATAAAAAATAACCCTATGTGGAAAATACTATTATTTTAACCAACACTATTGTAAGCAATCTCATACTAATATGGGACAAAAAGGAGAAAGTAGCAACCCTAGTTGAAGTCGATGTCCCTAATGATGCTAGCTTAAACAGAGTTGAAAGGAAAAATATAACGAAATACCATAATCTTATGTACGACATGAAAAGAAACTGGAATCTCAGGAAGATCTCCATCATACCAGTAATTATATGAGAAACGGGACTCATAGAAAAATAATTAAAAAAAACTCCATGACAAATATACTCGGTGAACCAAGTGCAAGAGAGAAACAAACAATTGCACTTGAAGCGGCGGTTAGAATCTTAAAAGGATCTCTCGGTTGGAGTGTCTGAAATAGCGGCTGAATGTCTGGCATCCGGTAGGATGCCTCATCATCAACAAAAAACAAAAGATAAGAAAATTGACGAAATATATCTACGAAATAATAATAACGAACTACATAATTTAAACTTTAAAATGGGGGTCAGTTTTTTGTATGAATTTCACGTAAAGTGACCACCTAATTTTTTTAGCAGCCAGTGTTAATCGCTAACCCCAAGACAAGATAGCGTACGAAAAGAACGGTTCCTTATTTTTCTCTCAACTTTCCGATCGTTGTTTCCGCATACGGACGAATAAAAAAAACGTCAAGGATATTTTCCGGTTGTAAAATATTAATAAATCGACGCTCACTATAGAGAATTGATAATTTTAGTGTTATTAACTAGAAACTAAGACAAATTCTAGTTAATCACACTAAAATTATACATTCTAAAACCAATTTAAAATAAAAAAAAAACTAAAATTACTGGAAGCTATCTATGTAAAAACACATAAAATTAACAACATCGCATATGAAACGAGTGGTAACATTTTAAAATGCTTAACGTAATGCGATTTTGTTCTGTGATGTCATCCAGCGTTGCTAAATTAAAATCGTCAACGACTTCCTGGAACAATGCGAAAAACGTTCTCTGCGTG